>VWZX01010538.1:836707-1158623 GCA_013399015.1 Galbula dea
CGCCTCCGCCTCCTCCCAGAGGCCCCCTGCCCCCTCCCCAGCCGCAGCTACAGCACCAGCCTGCCCGGCAGCAGAGGTACCCTCCTGCACCCCCAGGTACGGGCCCAGCTAGGCCCGGCGCCGCAGCGGCTGCCCCGCCGGGCGCGGAGGGNGACCCTTCAAGGGCGCAACGCAACCCCGCGGCGCCGAGGTCGTGCCGCTGCCCTTCCCACAGCAACCCCGTCCACCTCTGCGAGGCACAACTCCTCGGCGCCCCTCCTGCAGCGACCATCGCCTCGNGCTGGGGCGGGCTTTGCTGGGCGCAGAGCGCCCCTGGACCGCACCAGCCTCCTGGTTTTTCTCTCAGTGCCGGCGGTGCAGCTTTCTCGGGTACAGTGTGTGTGCGGTCGGGGACGGGGCGGGTTGGCCGGGGCAGGCCCCTGGGTCCCGGCACTGTGTGACGTGCGGTGATCCGCTCCTTGTCACCCGTTCTGTTGTGTAAGAGGTGGTGGCGCGGCCGGGGCGGGGGCACCTTGTGCAGCCAGAGGAGTGCGCGCCCTGCCCTGAGCGTGGCTTCACCTCCAGGTCTGTGGGGAGCCTGGGTTGGTCAGGCTGCGGCCACGGAAACGCGGGGCTGGCGGCGAAGCTCTTTGGGGGGAGTGGTGGGTGACCTGGGGGCGGCGGGCCCGTGTGTACCGAGGAGGCCTGCGTCCTGCCCTGCCCTGGCCGCCCCTGGTAGGGCCTGCCCGGGTGAGCCTTGTGTGCGGCGGGGCTGTCGTGCTCTCTGTCTCCGACTGCACCTCCGTTGACAAAACAGGCTTGGTCATCAGCCCTACGGCTGTGGCGCGGCCTTAGGTGCCCGATGGGCTTGCTTTGTTGTTGTTTTCTTTTATTTTTTTCCCGCTCTCGTAAAAAAACCTGTAATTTTCATGTTGCTTAACTTGCCATGTCTGCCTATGCTATAAATATGAAAAAAAGTTTATATTATTTAAAAAGAAACTGCTATCAGAGTTACCAAAGTTGATAGAAGCAGCCTCTGGACGAGCTGACATTGTGTGGGTCTAGTTTGCGATCAGTTGCAGTGGAGACTAAGTAATCTCCGAGGGATCGTGGGAGGAGCGGGCAGGAGGCATGCTCACTTCAGGGGCACATTAAACTGCCTAACAACTCGGCAAAGTTTTTCCAGGAAGAGAGCAGGGTAAGGGAAAGAGGCTAAGTTGGTTTCTTTCTTTCTTGAACGCTGTAATCATAGTAACAAAACCTGTATTTAACACTCTAAGAGACGTCAAAAGTAGCGTCTTTCGGAGGAAAAAAAAGTGATTTATGATGACTAATGCTGGCGATGCTCATGTGTCAAAATTGGGATGCACTGTTATTGTTAATAGTTGCTCTGTGTGCTTCAGTATTTTCAAGGTAATCCACAATGTATATACGGAGCTAATGCTTTCCTCGGTCTGTAGTTCTTCCTACGATATTACTCCTCTTTAACCATGTGAATATATGCAGTATTTGGACTTAACAGGCCTACCCAAATATATAAAGTTGTCTTTTCATGCTGCCTACAACCATGATTTAATCACCTGTTCAATTTTAATTGTGAATTAGGATTTACATAAAATAACGAAATGAGAGCAGGCATGGTGCTTTTATGTGGTGATTTTTTTTAAGATGGTGAACATGAAAATTAAGAATAGTTTTTATTCAGTTACGTTCCCTGTTTCCATTTCTGAATTTTCTTCATACTTACTCATTTTTGCAGCTTTAACTTTTTCTTCGCATATAATTTTTAACCTTCATGTGCATGTCAAGTAGCAAGATAATTTCTCAGAACCTCTTATCTCCTTTTCATCTCACATTGAAATTACGTCTTCTTGTTGGGAAGTCCATAGAAGGATTTATTTTTGCATGTTTGAGTGCTTTTTTGTTCCCTTTCTCCTTTCTGTCTTCAGTTGTTTGTAATACTGGCTTAATCCCTTAGATGAAATGTTTATGGTATGTTTAGGAATTTGATCAAAGTATTAAGGATACAACTTATTTTGCACATGAATGAATACAAAAGTAGTGCCCTACTGTGTTAGGCCCAGAAGAAGAAAGAATGAAGGGACAAGAAGTTCGTTACTTCCAGTCTTTCACTGGCCTGGAAGGTCTTAGACTCCTAGCTAGGGGTCATTGCAGTTTATTGTGGAAGTAATTTACTAAAACTGTCAGACCTTTCGAGAGATCACAGGCTGAGTTGGTGGTTTTGATACATTAATTCTATTGTATTAGATGCTTTCATAAAGATTTTTATACATTGACCTTTGAACAAGATAGGAATCAAAGTTTTTAACAAAAAAAATGTCTGTAGAGGAATTGATTTAATTGTTTTTGTGTCTGGTTATGTATTTGTATGTGCATGGCCTGTCAATGGCTCAGTCTTTTATGTTCTCAGCTTTTATGATGTCCGTAAATTGATAAAGTATGCTTATGAGATAGCACTGTATATATGTAATAAGGTGATTTTTGATGGAGCCTTTTGGAAAGCTGCTTCACGATAGCTTCCTATTTAGATCTAATGTTTTGCAGCTTGTTTTTAGAATGATAGAGCTATAGCATGGCTGAACAATTGAAAGGAAAAAACTGCTGCAGAGTTGAGAATTTACTTACGATGGTAGCAGTAGAACTAGAATTGAATTGTCCAAAAATCATAAAAACTAAACAACAAAATAGGTAAATAGCCAGGGCTAACTTTGTTGAAACACACCACTGACTCTTGCCAACTGCTTCTTGTTAGGGTCTGTTGCTTATGTCAGAGCTCTAGTGTTAGATAAGCAGTTGCTTTTAATGTGGGATTACAGTAGCTTTCATGATTCAGAATCCTAATGTTCTTTCTGGTTTTGTTACCAGATCAGATTTTCTTGCCAGTTCTCTCATCTTTCTGTGTGTTTCTTGTTGTTATGCAGTATAAGTGAAGTTTTAGTTTCCTCTTGTTTTTGTAATTCAGACCTCACAAGTTTTTCTTTTCGGGGTATGAGACAGATGGTAGCATAAAGTGTTAAGTGAGTTGGCTTTACAAAGAATCTTGGGCAATCTGATGTGCTACTTTCAGATAAAATGCATGAAATACACATCAAACGATATTTAGAATAAAGCACAGAGATCTCTCCTGCAGCATACAGTTTTATGTTTTCTAGCAAGTGTATGGGCGTGTACTAGACACCACTGCTGCACTGTGGTTGTGGACCAAGCCTTGCAGCTGTAGGGTGGTGGCAGAAAAATGTCAGGGAGGGACAAAGGAGAATCAGAACCATTGGCTTGCAAGTATTTGATGCAAGAAGCAATTCAATTAGTGAGTACGTTTCTGAAGAAAATGAGTAAAAAACACTTTCAGGCAGGTGGTCATGTAACATAGAAGCTTGTCTTATCAGTCTTGTTCTTAGCATGCAGTTTGAGACTGATGAAAATAACAGTGCAAGCCATAATACTATGCCAGATTTGTGAAATCGCTTTGAAGATCCTATATCATCATGTCATCTAAAGATTAGAACCAGATCATTTGACTTTAAGTTTAAAAAAGAACCAATCTTTCAAATAATGAGAGGCTTCAAATCCTTTTGGAATTTGCCTGATTTTCAGCAATCAAAAAATTGAAGCAAAGAAGTGCTAGAGAAAAATTAGTTTCAATTTTTTTCTGTTTCTGGTGAACCTGGCTAAAACTTGTTTACCTTGGATAGTGTGTTTTGGTGAATTGTTTGGGGCAGTTTTTGAAGAGATGGGAAAAGTAAGCTGAAGTGATTTAGAAATTTCTAAAAACTTTCTTTCTTTATTGCTGTGACTGAAATCAGATTGTATAAGATCCTGCCTTTTTTTGGTTTAATATATTTTATTTGTTTTTACTTTTTTTAACCCAGTGCTTTGGAAACGGTGGAATCATCAAGTTAAGGAATGTAGTTTTAAGGCAGTAAATTAGCTGTATGATGTCTTGATTGTATGTCTCATCCTGCCTGACTAGTACAAGACTGTTGAAAATACATCATTTTACTACTGAGGCCAGTTAGCTGGGGCCTGATCTTCCCTGTGAAGCTACTTGTTTTTGCCAAGTTCACCTGTGGTACAGTCTAATTAATACTGCTGGTAATTCCTGTATGCTGATGTACAACACCAGTGTTTCTGCTGTCATGTTAGCAGTGAAACCTGTGGCAGACCAAGTTTTTACTGCTGTGATCTAAAAGCTGCGGAAGCTGGCCTTCTGGGAATGAGAGCAAGGCCAGTCTGCCCTGGCTACCATCATTAGGAGGGAATTTTCCGAGTCAGTTACGACTTGGCAGAAAGCTGCAGACCGAGGTTCTGAAAATGCTTTAATTGAAGCAAGACTTCAGAATTACTTAAAAATGAACTACATAACAAAACCTTATAAATATTCATAATCTTCAGACTTGCCTGATTTGGCATTAGTTGTTCTTAATAGGTTGGTAGCACTGATTAAATCATTGTGCATCTTTGTAGTTGGAGCTTTTGTATGTGAAGTAGTATGCTGAATTCCTGATGGGTTTTAAAGTGATAAAACATGTTAACATTTTGAGCAGTTTATCTACTTATGCAGTTTGCCTGTGTATGCAATCTGATTTATTTAGATCAGCATCAGGAATGTGTTGGGATGCATTCTCTAGCTTTGTGACAAGTAAATTCACAGAAGAACAGAAGAGTGATTACTTTTTCTCTGCTCCATTTTTTTTTAATTACATTCTTGGTAGCAGAACTTAACAAAAACATTTGTCTGATTTTAGGGAAAAACCTGTACTGCCTACAGTTTGGTCTAAAAAATATCTTTTAAATTATAGCATACAAGTGAATCAAGAAGTTAAGAGGGAAGGTAGATTGTTGGTTGACTTACTGGTAGGGTCATTGTTACACTTACAAAGATGTCACAAGGCCATTGAATTCTACTGCTGTAGCAAGGAAAGGTAGGTGCAGGAGAGAAAAAGAAGGGGTGAAGATCTATGGAAGAATGGAGATTTATTTTATTGTTACAAAACCATGAGCTGGCAAGTGCTAAATTCAGTGCTATTATCCCTATAAGAGAAGAGAGAAAACCCTGGGTGGTAGTTCTGCAGCATGGGGCCTCTTGCTGAAGCACACAACACTTCTTTCATGCAAGACACTGGCAGCTGAAGAAAACTTTATGTAAGTTACAAAGAACTGTAAACCAAGATGGGTTAGTAAATAACATAGAGAACACATGAGCAATGGTAGCTCACTTTCTCACTTGCTCACTAGGACAGAGCAGATACAGGTTTTGGCGCAGTAAAAGTTTCACTTTACTCTGGTAAATGGTATGCAATTAAGTTTGGAATAAAACAAAAAAACCCCACAAAAGTGTATATAAATAAAATACAGAACTTGGAACACGTGCAAAATGTGAGACTGGACATTTCTGTGGTCTTTGTGTAGTTTCAAAGAGTCAGAACTTGGGCAACAATTGCATTGCAGTTACCTTAATGTATCAAGTGTATTCAAAAGACAGATGAAATTATTTGTAAATGAGGAGCAATTCAAATCCTAGTATATACAAATGTCAGCTTAAAGTGAGTATGCAGCAACACCCACAGGTGCATCTGTAAAAGTAATTTGAGTTTACTTGCATAAAAGCTTCAGGAAAACACCAAATTTTAAGGCAACTGATATAAATTGAAAGCAAGCATCAAAATCTGCTGTGCTGTTAACTGTTGCCATTCATCTGCTTTCTTCCAGGTAATTAGTGTTTATAGATGTTTATCATGCTTAGACATATCTACCAGCATTTGACTTATGTATGTGCAGCCTGACATGGCAAACAAATCCTGAAAAGCACTTTGGAGTTTGTGCTTTGGCGGTCATATTTTTATTAGCTAGTTACTTTCTTGCGTTGAAGCAACCCTCAGGAGTTTCTGCTAATTGGTTTTCAAATATGGTCCTTTAATTGTTCAAACATTGAACTTAATTTTGACTACACTAGCTAATTTTTAATTACAGTAAGTTTACTAAAATAACTTTGAAAGATTGAAATAGTTAGGTAGATTCATATATCACTTAATCCCACTCTAAAACGCTGTTTGCAGGTGGAACCTGCCATCCCTAGAGCCTCGCTGGTTCCAGAGGGCTGCCTGACTGGAAATCATTACAAAAATGAGGCCTTGAAGAATAGAATATAACTTTACTTCATAGTGCTCTAGTTTACAATTCAGCATCTGTTTTAAATGATAGTTTTCTTGTAGAAGTGAAGTAATTTTGATAAGGAGGAAGAATGTTGTAATATTTCCTAGTTACTCAATAGGAACACTGCTTTCAGTTCGAACATCCACATTCTTTTCTCTGTATCTTTCTAGCTCTGTCATCTTGCCACTTGTAATTTCTGAGCAATGGAAGAGTTCTCAGTGCTGCAGTGATGCTTTTTATTTGTTCCTGCAGTCTTTGCTTTATTTGGTCTTTCTCTGTTCTGTTCTGTGAAAGTAGTATGACAATATTTACTTTTATGACTTTTTGTTAGGATATTACCTCTGCAATACACATAGCATCTAGTTATTGGATTAATTTCTTTGCTACTGACCATTAAGATCCAATGCTCACTGTAATGACAGCATAGCAAGTGAATCTAGTTACGTGTACTTCAGGACAGCATCTGAATGTGACTTTAGGAATTAAACTACTTCTCAAAAAACTACAAGAAATACAGGATTCTTTCTGTTTCTACTACTTTTTTTCCCATGATTAAAAGGAGTTCCAGAGTAAAAAAGTGATCTGTAGTATTTTAGGATTCTTGTGTTAAAGAATAGAAAATGGTATTTTAAAGCATGTAGAGAGTTTAAACACTGCACAGAAAAGCAGTCATATGAAGGAAAATTTAATATTACATCTTACAGTTTACTCCTTAAAAGAAGTAATTGTACAAATGCTCTATCTTAAGTGAAATTTCTTTTCTACCTATTGTAGTAACATAGCATCAGGAGAAACAGTACTTAATCAGGAAGGTATTGGTCTTGTACTTTAGATGCATTGCCTTACAGGAGTATTGCATAGTTGACCTCCTCTTGCTTTTATATGAGTTGTCTGGTGCTACGTACTCATTTGCAGGGAAATAATTGTGGGTTAATCATGCAAACCCATTTGAAGTTGGAGAGAATGTTGTATTCACAATGCCCATTGAAATGACAGTGAAGATGGAGATACATTTTTCTAGTCCTTGATTTGAAGGCTTAATTACTGATTTTGACCTTTTGAAAATTGTAGGGTTTTCCTGTACTGGTTTCTCTGTGACTACCAAGCGGGACGTAGCCTGTGAAGGAGGCAGAAGTAAGGAATGGTAATAAAATGAAGTGGAGGTGTACAGCTTCTGTGTGACCTGGTCTAGGGAATCCTGCTGTGGCAGGGGGTTGGACTAGCGATCTTTCGAGGTCCCTTCCAAGTCCTAATATTCTGTGATTCACAAGACAACAGTTGAAGTCTTGTAAGATTTCACAGAAGCTGTGTAATTTGATGAGTCACATTGGAAAGATGAGTCATCTGAAAAAAACAGTAAAGGTCCCTGACTTAATGGTGTGGTGTAGAAATAACAATGAGGTATCAGATGAGAAGGAAATTTATAACATTAAAAAAAGCGCAAGCAACTTGTGAAGTTTATAGTATATATGAATCTTACGTTAAGCAGCTAGTATCTTAATGAGATGGAATGATAGGTGTTAACCTTAATATAGGTGAAATTGGGAGATTCAGAGACCTACTTGCTTTCCTACATAGTTATATTTGTCACTCCAATACAATTGAAATACAGTAGAAGTGAAATACAGTTTAGTAACTGATTTTCATCTACGAAAAGTAGTGTCCTCACTTTATAGATTTCATACAATATATTAAGCTCAATAGAATATCTGTACTTAAGACTCTGAACTTTGAACAGTGAGATGTTTTGAAAACCATAAGCATGGATTCTATCAGTGCTGTTGATGAAGAGAAACATAGATGTTGCCGTACTTTGTGTTTGAATGGCATCTGCATATTTTTAGAGGAAGAAAGCACGTACATATTCCATTTGGGATAAGCCTGAGTACAGAGTTGAACTAGTGGGTAAATGATAGATTTAAATAAGAATGCAGAAATTCTAAATTTAAACTTAGCATTTCAGTTACTGTTTAGTGATTATGTTTAACTGTACTTTTTTGAAAAAAGTAATGCGTAGTGTGAGAACAGTGTTTACCAGTGCAAATATTTCCTTCTGAAATACATTGAACTGCACATTTTAAAAAGTTACTTCACAACCTGGTTTAGTAGGTGGCATCCCTGCCCATGGCAGGGGGGGTGGAGCTAGATGATCTTTAAGGTCCCTTCCAACCTGGGCCATTCTATGAATCTATGAATATTGTTTAGGGCTCTTGAGAGAGACATTCGGAGTCTGACTATTCGTTGATGCTTTCTCTGCTCAGTCCTTATGGGTTTCTATTTGGATTAAAATTCCTGTTTGTAATTTTGCTTTCTTTCATATGAGGGTGCATTAGAATTTAAATCTATTGAAAAGCTCCAAAGTAATCTTTTTACTTCTTTCAGAAGTTTTTGAACATCTAATGCTTACGTTAGTGCATTTTGCTTTTACAATAATATTGTCTCCAGTTTACATATGTATCTTGTTCCTCAAGCATAAATCTAGTCTTACACAAACTTTCACTCTACTACAAATAAAGTCTTAATTTTCTGTTTTTCACTGATTCTACTCTAGACATGTTTATAAACTTCCTATCCTTAACATGTTAATGAGCTCTTTTTCAGCCTTTTTGTAATATGTAACAGCAACATCAATGACTGTATATCTGCTGGCTTCAAGGTGGCTGTTTTTATACCATAGAATCCCATAAATAAATGGAGGGGAGATAATCCAGAGGGACTATAATTTACAGAACTCCTTCCTGTTTTGAGAATGATACAGTGTTTTAGAAAGGAGATTTTATTATTTATTATTGGTAATTTTAAACTGTAAATGAAATATATAATCAGATTTTCTTTTCCAAAGTTTTTTGTTGTGTATCTGGCAATGTTAAGTATGCAGTTGATTTGCTACCTAGAAAGTTCATAAAATGTCACGATTGAAGACCTGAAACAATAACTGTGTTGAGAGTTGTGCAGTCCTTTATATTCTACATCCCATACAGTCTTAAAGCTGGTATGTAGTCTTAAATCCTGGATGAAGTTCCTTGAACTGTACAGCTTAAAAATGGATAGGTAAACACTGTGAAACTCCTTGTTGTCTATGTGATGGTGACAGGACCATACAAAATTCCTCCTGCCTCTATATATGTGTTATTGTGGGGAGTTATGATCCAATCTGGTTTTCCTTGTGAATGAATTAGTTCAGCAACATGTGATGAAGTTAAGTGATCAGTTACCTGGCAGCGTGGCAAGAAACATTTCGTGAGAGGAAAAGACTGAGTTTGGTTGGTGCTACATATTTATAACAAGTCCGGTTCTAAATGCCTTCCTGTGAAGCAGGATTAGAATTCTGTAGCTGTTACATACAGGAAAACAGCACATGAGTAGCTCAAAGCATAGCTCTCTGATTTCCCATTTCTGGGGTTTGCTTATTTTGTTTGTGCTTGTGTGGTTTGTTTGTTGGTTGGGGTTGGGATTTTTTGGTTTTGTTTGTGTGTTTGGTTGGTTGGATTTTGGTGTGTGTGGTGGGGGGTTTTTTGGTGTTTGGGTTTGTGGGTGAGTTTTTTTGCTTTGGGTTTTTTTGGGGATGTTGGTGTTTTTTGTGTTTTAACACGCAGCCAAGTGATTCCACTCTACCTCCCCAAATATCCAAGTCTGAATATTTCACCTTTTCACTTGACATTTACAAAAACTGAATAACCAGAGTAAGAATTTCAGACTCACACGTTGTTTCTTAGTATTTCAAAATCATGGCGATCCTGCAGTTTCTTTGTATTTTTATGGCACTATTGTAAATGGTGTTACCCTTTCTTGCTTGAGTGTACAAATCCAGCGGTTTATTAGTAAAATTTTGTTTATCAGACTATCATGAAGTTGTGATATTCATAATATAAGCACCAATTGAGACACATGAAATGTTTTCCTGAAGCCTGCAAGTATGCCCGACATAGAAATGTATGCTTCATTTAAATTCATTTTTGTCATAATTAATGGCATGATATTTCTTTACTAAGTTATTTTTTAATTACTGTTAGTATGAAACTTGAAACGTTAAGTTATGTGATCAGCAGTTTTATCATGTTGCTTAGTTTTGGGGATTTTTTTGTTTTGGTTTATGTTTTAATAGTAGTGTCTCTCAGAATCTGAACTATAGTTTAGGCCAGTTCTATGAGTTTTGCACAGAATTGAATTTCTTGCTGTCAGTATCACCCAGTATTCTCTAACATATTATCAAAATATTAGCAGTTCCTAAGTAAAAATTTTAAATGAAATTTCGTCTGTTTTCTTTAAGGTTTCAGAAGGAGACAAACAACAAAATGAACAATCCAGCTATTAAGAGAATAACAAATGAAATTATCAAATCACCTGAGGATAAACGAGAATATCGTGGACTGGAATTGGCAAATGGCATTAAAGCTCTTCTCATTAGTGACCCCACCACAGATAAGTCTTCAGCAGCTCTTGATGTGCACATAGGTATTTAATGCATGTTGTGTTCACGATGTTATTTATAAAAATGCTTGATGTTTTGGTATCTTAATTGCAAATAAACTGACAGGAGTTGTATTTGTTTGGCAACCTAGCCTGTAATAGCAGTTTAGAGTTTGTTTAGTTTAGTCTGTTTAGTGCTTTGACACATCGAGTTGAAAATTGTTAGAACTAATTAAATTGTTTTCTTATAATCTCTGTTTATTTAAGTATAGATCAGTAGAAATACTTCTTTTAACCATTGCGTTTCATGTTATGAAAGATCTGTTGTAAGCAGAATAGGGGCGTGTGCAAGTGCAGTTATTTCAAGACAGCTCCATCTGTCATGTCAGACTTTTTTTTCCCCCTATGTTAAGTTGTTGATGTGCAGAGGTGAGAAAATGCTGTAGTGCTGGAGGGCTTGGTGAGGCACTCCCTAACTCCAGTGATGGTTGAGTTTGCAAACAGAAATACTGGAAGTGGAAGGGGAGGGCTCTTTGGAATAATGGAAGCCTTTTCTTATATCTGAGGTATTTCTCAAGCTTGTGTAGTTTCTCAGATACTTGGAAAGTATGATGCATACACGCATTACCTCAGCATCCTTACTTATTACCTAAGCGTCCTCTTGCCATGTTTGTAGTTGGGAGCTGTTGCTGCTGTTGATATTGGGACAGAAGTAGTAGACTAGCTTTGAAAACTTCTGGCCTGTTTTATTATGGAGATGGCTGTCACAAATCATTATCTAGTTCAGAGGATCCGAGATATAGTTTTGGTAGGTACTGTGATGGTAATAGCCACCTGCAGCATCCAGTTCCTGCAGATGTGTTGGAGGAGTTGTATCTGTTGCTTTCATCTCTGCTTTCCCATTTCACTCTCCAAAGCAGGGCTGCCAGACTCAGAAGTTCCATGTTTCTGGCTTCCGTTCTTGCACATTGTTATTGTCTTTTAATGTCTGCCTTCACACCTGCTAGCTGGTTATCAATAGCTGTTTGTTTGTGTTCAGGCAATTACAGGTTATCGCTCGTCCTATAAAACATAGGATAAATACCTCCTTAGTTGTGGTTGGCAATTGCTGCCTTTTAACAGTACAAAGTCAAGGTATAGAAGACAGAACATTGTGATCTGCCAGGTCTCTACAGATTATGAGTCATAGTCTTCAATTGCAAAATTGTCTCTATAAGGCAATTCAGGCTCATCTGGAGAGGCAGTTAGAGACACTAGTTACTTCAATTACTCATTCTAATTTATTTTTTTAAAGTGTAGTTGACTATAGCTGCATAAGTTTCTGCTTATGTATACAGAACTGATATAATTGCCTGAGGCAATATACTGTAATATAAAGCACTTTAAAAGACTTAACGGTTTAGTATTACTTTGTATGAATGGTTACATGAAACTTTTGCTCCCCTGCAGGGTCCTTGTCTGATCCCCCCAACATTGCTGGGCTTAGCCATTTTTGTGAGCATATGCTGTTCCTGGGAACCAAGAAATATCCAAAAGAAAATGAGTATAGCCAGTTTCTTAGTGAACATGCTGGGAGCTCAAATGCTTTCACAAGTGGAGAACATACCAACTATTACTTTGATGTGTCACATGAACATCTAGAAGGTGCACTAGACAGGTAAACACTTTAAAAAATATATTTGTTTTTTTGTTGTTGTATAGGTGCTGTTTGAAACTGTGACAGCTTTTTGTAGTTTTATCATCATGATATTAAAGAAGGGGTTGAGAGCACTATTGTTTGTTAAAAGTCATACCAGATATTTTTCAGTTCAAAAGTTTTGCTCAGTTTTTTTCAGCTAGCAGAGCTCTTCACTGAGGCAGAATTTTTAAGTTCAAAGGTTGTGTTTACACAGAATGTTTTTTGAAATGTGGGCATAGAATATGATCATGAACTCATGCATTATGCAAATACTCTGCCTGTATAATCAAATACTATGCTTCCCATAGGATCCTTGTGTCACTGTTAGCAAAAGAAGGATGAAGTCTAGAAATACATTAAGATGCCTTTAGTAAAGGGAACTCACTGAAACTTCTGCCTTTTGTGGGAGGGGACGGAAATTGAAAGGTATGTAGTCAGTGAGGTGAAGACTGGATTTTTCCTTTGGATTTTCCCTAGATGTCTGACAAGACTGATCTGATTTATCAGATTAAGAGCCTCTTGCATGAAATCAGTAGTATTTTTCAGTGTATGGATTATGATGCAAGGTCCTTGATCCTCATAGTACCTTATACAATGAATATATTGTTGTCTGCATTTATAGATAAAGAAACAGAGAAAATTGTCAAAACTGTCAGTTGTTTTCAGGAGGTGCCAAGCTTCATACTTCTGTGTTACAGTTTATGGAGAGTACTTTTCACTTGAATTAAAATTTTTGTTTAGATTTGCCCAGTTTTTCCTGTGCCCTTTGTTTGATGAAAGCTGCAAAGACAGGGAAGTGAATGCTGTTGATTCTGAACATGAGAAGAATCTGATGAATGATGCCTGGAGGTTGTTTCAATTGGAGAAGGCTACTGGAAACCCCAATCATCCCTTCAGTAAATTTGGAACAGGTTTGTCAGAATATAAGTCTTCATCCATTAGAGTTCTGTGTAACATACATAGTAGTATTGTTTATATAAAATTGTTAAGGACAGACTGAAACAATTCCTTTTTTTTTTTCTCTCCATATATGTTTATCATGGTGCTTTTCACTTTGTAGACAGAACAGAGCTAGACAGCAGAGCTACACAAAAACACAGGAAAAAGAGTGATCCAAGACTTGCAATATGGTGACGAAACATCGTTTGTGATTCTGATAATTACTTCAGTGAATGCTGTATTCCATTTACTGGGTTTGTCATAATTTGGTGCTGTTAAGTATTTGTACATAACACAGTGAATTAACTGTGTTTAAACTGGTTTTAGTCTCATACTCTTTTTACTAATTACTACTGAATTAGGACTAGATGACAGTGGGTAGTAAAGTAAAGTGAAGATTACTGTGTAAGAATATAAATCCAAAATCTTTAGCATAAAACACAACAGTAGTAGATGGATAGATAAAATGTGCTTGGACAAGTCCCAGTCTTAAAACTGTAGGATTTTTTCAGGCTTTATTATTCACAGAAACTTTAGTAACAATTTAAAATAAATACCCCAAAACCTCAATTTGAAAAACATTAGAATAAGATAGCATAGTTATGGTCAAAATCATAAGTGTTTGAAAGAAAGTCTTGGGAAGTACATATTGGTAGGCAGGCAAGGATCCAGAATGCATTCTTTAATCTCTGCTACTGAAGAGGTTATTTAATTTTTATATAGCACTCAGAAACATAAGTAGATGTTGCAGAAATAGTTTTCTGCATCTTAAGAAGGTTTTATAGCTGACATAAATGAAATGTTTGCATGAGGAGAGTACCCAAAATGTGCTCAAATTCAGTAGCAGTAGTCATACTCACCTTTTCTTAGATTGGGCTCTGATTCTGTAATTGAATTATAGCACATAGCCTTACTGTAGGTCTGACTTTGCAGAAGTAGAGCCCAGCATTGATGGTTTATATTTACCCAAAGAGATGACACCTGTAATACATTGCAGTTGGCATCCTTCTTGTAGTTTCCTTTTGACCAGCTGAGGGGATTTTAGTCTAGCAGAATGCAGGAGTGACTCCATTTGATGCTTCAGGTCTCTCCTTGCTGCTGTGCAGCCTGCTTTGCCAACAAACATTCTGTTTACTCTTTGTCTATCCAGAGAAAAAAATGCACCTTAATCTTCCAGTTGTCTTCTTAGGATGTATGTTTTGTTCCCAGATACTCTTCACCTACCTCCCTGAACTAATTATTGCCTGTGATGGTTATTCTTCATCTGTACCTTCAACAGTGTCAGCAACTTTGCCAGATGTTTCTGCACTGTCCGTTGTCAATTTTGCAACATCTATGAGGTGTCTTCTGACTGTTGCCTCTTAATGTACCCCAGTACCGAACAGCACAGTTACTGAGCTAAACTTTTGGCTGTTGGGGGTTTTTTTGTTGTTGTTTCTGTTTGGGTTTTTTGTGGGTTTTTTTCTTGTTTGTTTGTTTGGGGTTTTTAATTTGTGTTTAAATTTTATCCTATGTATTGATTCTGTGGGAATAAATGCAGAAGGGTATCTAAAATTTCTGCATTTCATTTGTCTGCAGATTCTGAGGAATATAGGCAAAATATTTAAAATATGATACTCTCATTATGCTTTTCCGATGTTGTTACTAATCCTTGCTTTCACTGACATGAACTTTGAAAATTAAAGAAATATATTGCTTCAGGCAGCTTCTCTGTGATGATTTGTTGGCTGTTGCAGTTGTAATTAGACTTGTAGCTGAGCACCAAACATCTGGACAATATACTTGTCATATATTATTTTTATGTATATCCAGTTGCCTTATTATTCATAGTAATTATTTTTAAAATTACTATCCATCTGGAGGAAAGCAGATTATTAATTATTTTTTTTCCCTGATTTGTAAATTCATAAGCATCAAGTACTGTTAATTAGTTTGCTGCTTTTTTTAATTTTTTTGACATTACAGGGAACAAATTCACTCTGGAAACTAGACCAACCAAAGAAGGAATAGATGTAAGACAAGAGCTATTGAAGTTCCATTCTACTTACTATTCCTCAAATTTAATGGCTATTTGTGTCTTGGGAAGAGGTAAGTTTCATTCTGTGATTGAGTACAACTTTACATGTATTTATGTTTGAAGAAAGTGACGTGTATGCAAATCTGAAAATCTACAGAAGGGAAAAAAGTAAAATTTGTGCAGACTGAAAATACAATTTCATGTTTGCTGTAGTCTCCAAAGCAACTTGCAGTGTATTCATGTGTGTGTTTATAAGCCTACAATGGAAAAAATAAGCATTTAACAGTTCTGTTTTCAAGGTTTTCAGGCATCTTTGTTTCTTTAACTGGTTCTTTACTGGACAGGCAATATTCTAGTAGAGACGGGATCTGAATTTCAAATATCAGTAAAATGTAGAAAATAGACTTAAAATATGTTACCTTTCAAACATTTTTACGATTTGTACATACATATTTTCTAACTACAAACTATAAAATATGATCTTGTTAAAATACTGAATTTAGGTGATTTTACTAGTCATTTTCAACGGTTGAATTCTTTTCAGTGTGAATTGCCCTTGTCAGTAATTCAATAGAAAAATTTGAAATACTGATCTTCACAAGTTTTCCTTTCAGCCTTATAAAGTAATTTGTGAGAAGATAGTTTCAGGGCTTCTTCTTAGTCTACTTGTATCCAAAATGCTGTATAACTACCCTTATTTGTCATATTTAATTAAGTAGCTGTCACTGTAATAGTGAGGTGCTATACAGACAAAAGCTGCATCTTATTTTCCCTGAAAAAACACGTAACTTTTCTCACTCTTAGTTGTTCAAGCAGGAGAATTGTGCAATTGCTTTACAGAAGGCTTTGTATTAATGACTAATTTGGCTGTTTGAGAGCTTCCCTCTAGAATGAAATTTGAAAATTTGTAAGTTCCACATTGTTCCTGCAATGTTTGTTGTTGTAGGTTTTGGGTAGGATTTTTTTTAATTTTTGTTTTCAGGGAACTCCACTCATAGAAAGCAAACTTCAGAAAACAAACCTTGTTAGCATTATTCCATAAATTCTTTGCTGAAATACCTTGTTACCAGTGTAACAGTACTGCTCATTCACACATAAATAGTTAGAAATTCTGTAACAAAAAAATATGTTGAGTTTCACACTTAAGTCCTCCATGATCTCTCTACTCTTGTGCATTCTGAAATAAATGGATGTCTGAAGTTATGTGCAGTCTAGTAATTCATAAATAGTAATGTGCAAGTTTGTTAAAATTAAATCATGGAATTAGTTTTTTACCTAATCAAAAGGAAAAATCACTGAGTAATCATTGAACAGCTTAAGTACAACAGTTCACATACAGACCTATAAACGGAAACTTTTTCAGTAAGAGTCACCCTAACAACTGGAAATCAAATGTAAGAGAAGCCTCACTGTAGTTATAAAGCTTAAATGAATTTGTATTTTGCTGACATGGACAAAAAATAGTGATCTTTATTAGGATTACATGCAGTTCACAGAATTTACTGCATGGTGACCCATTATGGTCATTTGCATTCTTTTTTTTCCCTGCATGATTCTCTCATTGTAGTCTAGGAACATACATATGTTTGGCTGGTTAAGATTATTCTTTCTAAACCTAACTAGGATTAACTTGACTAATTAGGTGACTGGTTTTTAAGTCTTTCAAGGATTAAGGTTGTAGTACTTTGAGAGATCTGAGAAACATCCTGTTTTTCTTCAGTGCCCACCCTTGAAAAATTTGTGCTGAAAAACTTAACGGTTAAGTTTTCTTACCTTATTCTCACTTTGAAAAGTACTCCAAAATGCAGTTCTTTAAACAGTTAGCTATTTTGAAGGCAGTATTTCAACAGAAACAGTATAGATCAGTTTAGGTGAATTCATGCATAACTTCAAATTCTTTCCACAGCTGCTCTTCCTCTTGGTTTTGGAGAGTGTGAGTCACAGACTGAAATGAGAATGGATGTAAAAGTAGAAGTGCTGCAGTGGGTCAAAAATGTGTGTGAAATTTTGGGGCACTGAGGACAGATGATCTTATCTCACACTGTACATGTAGTACTGGAGATGAGCTGAAGCTGAAGAAAATCCAAATTTTGGCAACGATATCTTTACTCTGGAAAATTTGCAGCTATAATTGTGTCCATTAAGCTTTTTGTGTAATGGTTTGGGTTTTGGGGTTTTTTTTGTAATGTTCAGTCTCGGTGTATCTTTTCTTCGGTTATAGCTTAATGAGTAAAATTTAAAAAGTGGGGATTTTTTCTTGTTACAGGATTTATTTTAGTCATGGTTGAAGCCTCGATATGCTTATAGCACATTATGGTTTGAAACTTAAGTGTTAATGTAGATTTCCTTTCTGAAATTAGTAGCTTCATGCCATTAAACTATTTCTCTGTGTAATTCATATCTCCCCCAAAGAATCTACAAAATCAAATTTGCCAGAATCTTCAGATAATGATTATGAATTTTACAACTTTTCTTTATTCTAGAATCCTTGGATGAGCTGACTTGCTTAGTGGTGAAGTTATTTTCAGAAGTAGAAAATAAAAATGTCCCTATACCAGAGTTTCCTGAACATCCTTTCCAAGAAGAACATCTGCGGGTGTGTATAGAGATACACTTTCCACCAGGAGTATATACACCTTAAATTATAGCTTTTTTTATGTTTAGTAATACACTTTGCACTTCACTGGTTTTGTATCACTGTTCCTGTTAAGTCCCATATTTCTTTCACAATTTTCCACCCACTTTTCCATGCTGAGTATAGTATAGGTTTGTATAGTTTACAGTAAAGGGTTTACAGTTGGTTGCAGCTGTAAGCAATTGAGAGGTAATTCAATTCTCTTTTCTGTTTATATCATGAATAGCTAAAGTGTTGCCCTAAGTTTTACATACTTTACTTTTGAAGCTTTGTTGTAATAAAATGTATGTGTGAGGGCAACATATGTGCTCTTGAAATTGATACAATAATGAGAGTTTTCTTTTGTTTGTGAATCTCCTTGTTTCTTTCCCCCCTCAGCAACTTTACAAAGTGGTACCTATTAAGGACATTAGAAATCTTTATGTCACATTTCCAATACCAGATCTCCAGAAGTACTATAAATCAAATCCTGGCCATTACCTTGGTCATCTGATTGGGCATGAGGGCCCAGGGAGTCTTTTATCAGAGCTTAAAGCCAAAGGTAAGTCCTTTGATGATAAAGAATTAAAGTAATTTATTGCACAACTTTTTAAAGCTTAGCTACATTTCACATAAAATTGAACTCTATATTAAAATTATGTGAACTTTGACATATAATGATGTTGTCTCCATTCTGTCACTGACTTAGAGGCTACCGTCAGGTCCCTTAATGTCTGGAAGACTACAAGAGTGTATCTGTCACTATTTTTTGTTATATTAATGTGCTTCAAACAGAAGTTTTACCCAGGGATCAAATGATCTTGAGTTTGTCGTATCACTTTGAGCACAAAATCAGATAAGTTTGACTAGCATTATGTTTAACTTGCACTGTTGCTATAGGTCTTAAAGAAGAGAAGGAGAATTGTAGAATGGTTTTGGTTGGAAGGGACCCTTAAAGGTCCTGTAGTCCAACCCCTCTGCAGTGAGGAAGGACATCTTTAACTAAATCAGGTTGCTAAGAGTCCTTTCCAACCTGACCTTGAATGTCTCCAGTGGTGGGGCAACCTGTTAACAGTTGGGTTTTTTACCACTCATAATAAATTTCTCCTTCTATCTAGTGTAAAAGAACATGTAAACATTACTGTATATAGTGTAAGAAAGCTTGTGAAGTAGTGAAAATGTGAAAAAAAAAATTAAAAATCAAACCAGCAAAGGAATGTTGCTGAAGCATACAAAATAGTATGAATTGTTACAGATTTGTTTATATAATATTTCTTTTTGTTTCCACAGGATGGGTAAATACTCTTGTTGGAGGACAGAAGGAGGGTGCTAGAGGTTTCATGTTTTTCATCATTAATGTGGACTTGACAGAGGAAGGACTTTGTAAGTGAAACAGTATGTCTGCATTCCATGTTATTCCTGATCTGATGAATTTGTTTGTATCCAAAGAGACTAGTTGTGTTTACAGCTTGAAAACCAATTTATTTTAATTAACTGGTTATTCTTCTGTGTTTAGATCCTCTCTAAGATGCTAACACACTTGATGTAACATAAGAAGCCTATTTACCTGAGGTTATATTAAAGTATTTCATTAAATATTATAGCATCAGTTTCTTAAAAGTTGTTAATATCCTTGTGCTACTTATTCGTACTATTTGGATCTGAGTTTAAGTTATATTATAAATCAGTGTGTTAATAGAAGACATGTTCAATGCAGTTCTCGGAATTAGCTGGGGTCCTCAGTACTTATCTTCAATTCAAGTCTGAGTTAAAACATGTTTTACTTTGGTAGAGGTATTGCATATGTACTTAAATATTCTGCTGTGTCAGGGTGCAACTGAAAATAAAACCCTTACGTATTTGTGTTTGTCAGAATTTTTCATTTGTGCAGACCTGAATTAAATATTAAGCAAGTGGGTTTTTTTTCCAGTGCATGTTGAAGATATTATTTTGCACATGTTTCAATATATTCAAAAACTACGTACAGAAGGACCTCAAGAATGGGTTTTCCAAGAGTGCAAGGTACAGTGAATGCTACTTGAAGTATACATATGTATTTTTACAAATATTTGATTTCAAAGTAGAAACAAATTGCTCAGCTGTGGAAATAGCCTTTGATAACTGTGTAGTAATTCAGTTCATTAATTTTAAAGGTACAACATGACACAAATGAAAAGTACATTCAGAACATCATATCTTAAAGTAGATGTGACATGATTTTTTAGATTCATAAAATCATTTTGATTGGAAGAAACTTTTAATATCATGCAGTCCAACCATTAACCCAGCAGTGCCAAAAGTCCCTTATCACCACATCTATACATCTTTCAAGTCCCTCCAAAGATGGTGACTCCACCAGCTCCCTGGGCAGCCTGTTCCACTGCTTTACAACTCTCTGTGAAGAAATTTTTCCTAATATCCAAGATGGGAAAGAGGCAGTTCCATTCTCTCATCTTATCCCTGTGTCTTTCCCTTGCTGCTCTTGTATCAACCCTGTCACTCCTGAGGCTCTGCGGCGAGTCAGAACAGCTGGCAACATAGCTTGAAAGAATCTTCTTTTGAGTTTATTTTCAGCTGAATTGTTGAATTAACCAGACTGTCTGCATGGTTTCACAGATGGATGGACTGTCTTTTTTGTTGCTCTTACAGTCTTCGATCTCTTAAATGCACTTCTGCCATTGTATTCTAAGAATGATGTGTTCTATTTCTGTGGCTGAGACAGCATAAAGAAACACTTTCTCTGTCTCTAAACTTACCTCCTAGCTGGCTGAGCAAAAAGAACTAAATGAAGAGGGAAAAGCTTCAGTTCATTAACATATGAACGCTGCACTGGAGCACTCTGCATTGGTTGTATCAAAGTCACTGTGTTTTCAAATTACCAGGAAATTTAAATAAATGAGCAATGGGACAGATCTCTTACAAATAGGACTGGGAAGACTTGCATTACACTTCACATTGTGAGATTATCAGAAATTGCTTGGGAGTTCTGTTTAACTTGAGTATTACTGAAAACTGTTGTGTCTGGTACCTGTCTAACTACTATAAAAGGATACAAGAAAAATCCTTCCTTTTCTGATGTTATAAAGAGGAATTAAATAGCCAATAATTATTCTAAAAGTAGTCTTTAATATATGTTTTTCAACCCTTCCTACATTGTTTCCTAGGATCTAAATGCTGTAGCATTCAGATTTAAAGATAAAGAACGACCACGAGGTTATACATCAAAGCTTGCAGGAATGTTGCATGTAAGTGTGGGTTTGATTATTATTTTTTTTCTTTTTTTTTTACTGTATCATTTAGCAGTGTAATTGTAGTATTAATAAATAGCAAATTAGAAATGTTTGGCTCTACTAAAGTGATGTGGTATTAGTACTGAAGGAGTGATCATGTAGCTTAGTCTTTATACATGCAAAATTCTGTTCCCTCATTTTGCACTAAAGGGGGATATAGTTGTTTTGTTTTTCTTTTCTTGTCTGGTGAAATTCATGCAACTTTTGTACATTGCTGGCATTCTTCATTGCATAGCTAACATCTACATTTGTTAAGAGGCATTTTTGAGGTTTTTTTGCAGGAAATCCTGCTAATGCCTCTACCTCTTTAATTTGTAAAGTCTTAAAAAATCTTTAATTTTAGAATTGTATTTTTGTTTACTAAAAAGCATAAGGCATAACTGAAGACACTGAAATGAATATTTAAAAGAGCTTCTATTTGGTATGCTCTCTTGTGCTTTTTTCTGTCAAATGCATAAAATCATTTTAAGAAGTGGACTTCTGAAACGGTTGTTCAGTGATCTGTATTTGTTGGATCATTCCCAATTGCAACTGATCTCCAAAAATCAGTCCAAGAAGTTGCCAGCACTGTTCCAAAGAGTAGGGCATTGATTCAGGACTTTCAAATTCTGAGTCTTTAGCATTCACATTTGAATTTTTTGTAACAGAGGTTTGGTTCATTGTCCTTGGTGTCCACCTACCCCAGGCCCTCCTATTTTCAGAAATCCTGTGTTTGTTACTCTGTATTCTGGAAGTCATTCTACTATAGTTTTTTGTATGATACATGTTGTTCAGAAAGCCATTTTATAATAAGTCTGGTCAAAAAAAAAGTACACCTCTATGGCAGACTGCAAGTATTGGTTGCTTAGGTCACCTGGTATTTTTCCCTTACTAAACAGGGGCTAATCAATTAAGTTTACCTGTCAACCACACTAGTAATTTTCAGAGGAATTTTAAGTGTTTTTTCTTCTTAAATTGCAGTGTACCTTAGAGATGGTTGATCTGATCCTAAATAAAAAATGTTAAAATCAGAATTTTGTAAATTTGTGTTAAATTGTGCAAATTTGTACTATGCTTTCAGATAGTTTAAATATTTAATTTCTGGAGAATCCTAAAAAACTTTGTGTTTCTTTGTTTGTTTTGCTCTGTTTTTCCCAAATGCACTCTAATTAGTACTTGTTCTTTTATCTTTAAAAATATCCTCCAGGGGTCAGCATTTACCATGTTATTTTTTCTTTATTTACTTCAAAACAGTAGTTAAAGGTGGGTGACTTTTTATATTGAGACATTTCAAGATTTCAGGAGAAAATAATGACAACATGCAGTATATAAAATGACCTAATGTAGCAGAAATATGATTGCATAGTTAGAGTACTACTCTGTCTTGTTTACTTTTAACAGATTTTTAAGACATCTCTGCGTTTCTAATTTGAAATTGCCGAGGTAGTACAGATTTAGTGACCAGAAGTATACACTTTTATTTCCTTTACAAAACACTAGGTTTTTCATGCTTTTTGTTTAATTCATCTGTATGTTTCTGGGCTTTGTTTTTCAGTATTATCCTATAGAAGAAGTATTGGCTGCTGAATATTTGCTTGAAGAATTCAGGCCTGATTTAATAGAGATGGTACTGGATAAATTGAGACCAGAAAATGTTCGGTAAGTTAAACTGCAATAACTTGTATTTTAACTCAGACATTATAAGAAAGCAGATGAACTAATGGAAACAAAAAAATCTTAGGTGTCACTTACAGCTCCAAAGTAAATGACACTGAAAAAGAGTGAATTGTTCTGCCTGTTAATGTTTATTCTCCCCATTGAAAATAAGCACTCTTAGGTGCATGCAACTCTTCCTGTTCAGACAGAAACATCCTTTCAGTCATTACTATGCAGGATGTCTTCCTAAGACTGAAATAGTTTTTAGGAACATAATGTACTCAGAATAGCTCAACTTTTACTGAGAAAAAGCCTAGTAAAATTACCCTGCATTACTACATTCTTGGGACCATATAAAATTCCATTTTGTATGGAATACTCTAATACTCATAATTTGGAGCTAGGTCTGGGAATCTGTTAAGAGAATGGCTTTTATCTGCTGTATATATTTTATGTTTCCTATGGAAAGCTATGAAACTTCTTGTATATTAGCAGACTCTATGAAAAATAGCAGTTTATGTGAGTAGAAATAGTTAACGTCTTTAACTGCTGAAATCTCTCAGATTTCCCGAGCATCTCTTTGATGCGAGCGTGACCAATATTCTACATTTGCTTTCTTTGCAGAGTGAGTGTGCAGTACCAGTTTCAGGGCTCAGTAATTGGTTAGACTAGATGTGAAAGAAAAGTGGAAGCCTTTCTCTCTTGTGCTTTTGAGGATCTTCTGTTATTACTGAAGAATAGGGTAGAAAAGGGAGGCTGAAAGAACAAATGTACCTAATGTCTATTTGAATATCTAAAGAACAATATTGTGAGCAGGATGAGGGAAATAATGTTTTACTGACATGATGTTTTACAAGCGAAGGAATCTGGAAGCCATAGAGAAGAAAATGAGGGCAGGTGAAAATAAGGGCATATTAATTCAGGAGGAGGAAAGGCTGAGCAAATGGTTAATGAAGGGAGGAGGAGCCTGGAACAGGAGAGCTGGCAAGGGACATCATGGGGGTAATTTAAGGGGGTATATTGGTAGCTATGGGAACTGGTATCTTAGTCAAAGACGCGTAGGGAAGCTGGCTAGCGGAACTGATTAAGTTCAGGTGATTAAGGATGGTTAAGTGCAGATTGGACAGAAAAAAAAGAGGGAGATAGGAATTTGGACTAGTAGGCAAAGTGAAGGTAAGTGAGCAAGTCCAGAAGAAAAGATTATGTCAGACTTAACAAGTTAATTAAATGGAGAGTCCTAAATCATGTGAATGGGGCAAATAGAAGAGGCAAAGAGAAGACATCTGAGAAAAGGAGCCTGGGGTAGGACAGCAGCAGAACTGATGTGACCAGGAACTGGGTACAATAGCCTGTACAGGCTAAGTGCAATGTAGTCTACAAAGGGCAAATAAACTAAAGCTTACAAAGTCTTGCTATCTTTTTTTTCTCACTACAGATATATGTTTTTTTCCCCAAAAAAACCCTTCTGTTTCAGTTATTACAGAATAGAAGTGTTCTGGATTTACAAGAAAAGATGCCAGTCCCACGTATTGCTCAGCCTGACCTAGCAATGTAACGGGAAGGTGTGTAGTGAAAATAATAGGAAGCTGCAGAAAGAAAAGTAGAGATTCGAGTTTACACTATTCAGTGTTGCCCAGGAGAACTGAACTCCTTTACTTTGTCATGAGCTTCTTAAATGGCTTGAGACAAGCTCCTAAAACAAACTTTTTAGAGCAAACCAGTAATTTGCTTATTCCTTTGTATTTTCTTGGGTATACCTAAGATCCTAAGGCTTAACTAGAGGGATTGCTGAGCATCTGAATCCACAAAGAACTCAGCAGAAGCTTTGCTTTTAATCTATGAGGTATCACACAATATGAAGACATAAAGTCTTAAAATGAGCATCTAAAATGAATGGGTACTGTATAACTTTGAAGATCTCAATATGCCTTGGCTTCTGTCTGTGCAAGTAATGTCTTTTTGGAATATTTCAAAATATGAAATGAGTTCCTGTAACACTGAGTCCTGTGGAAGAGACATTTTAGTAATAGAGAGAGAAATGAATATTGGAAAAAGTCAGGTCATGCATTGAGCAAACCAAACAGTACTGAATAACTGTCTTAATTGTTCTGTGCAGTGAACAAAACAGAGATTCAGTAGAACAGTATGTAAATTTGTGTGTGTATATTTATGTGTATGTCTAATATAGTACAATCTTAATTAGTAGAAGGTTGCCTGGGAAACAGTTACATGAGCACTTTGAAGTGTGATTTTATTTTTTTTCAATATGGTTCTTTTAATATATCTTTTGTGTATATTGTCATAAATTGTAATATTAAATTAGCAATGTAAAAGTACTATTAAAATGTATGAAAACACAGAAGCAAGCTCTTGTATATCAGTCTTCCTATATTTGAACACCTGTTCATCAGTGTTTTGGAAGCCAGGTATATGATACAAGAAGTGTTTTTTTGAGGTGTCTGTTTCTGGATATGTTCCACACTGAAATTTTAAGACAGTGGTAGATGTAGAAGGACAGCAAGGCATGCATTCATATATTTCTAGAGTTTATATATTTCAGCCTTCTGAAATTCATGTGAATTATTTAAAGCTTTGGGCATGATTTTGGGCAGAATCCGTCTTGTATACTCATTTAAGATGCATATTACTTTTTTTCAAAAGGGTATATTTCAGAGAATTACAGAATTAAGTAGGATAAAATTGAGTCTTGAACTGTAATTGCAGATGTCATGGGTTTCTGGTGTTTCATGGGGTATACATGTAATGATAAAATAGATGGAGCAGCCTATGTCAGCAGCAGTTGTTGCTACAGTAATAAATGCCCTTTAAAGAAGGGCCTGTATCTTTGTGTGTGGGTGTGCATCTGTGTGTAATGTGTGTGGGATACTGCAACTATAAAGCTTGAATATTTTGAGAGATCGTATTTTGAACAAACAATACTTGAAAAAAAATGTCCAGGTTCTTTTTCCTGTTTTATTGATTACTTCTAATTTGAATGTATTTCCATATTGATCTACACTCAATTACTTGGAAATTTTATACAAGAGATTACCTTTAACATAAAGACTGGTTTTAGTAATTAAAAGAGAGAATATGTAATTATTCACTGAAGAAGGCTTAGCAAAATTCCACATGGATTTGAACTTTTAACTGGTTTTTGAATGGCTTGCAAGCAGTAGGTAAAACGGGGGGGTTTTTATACTGATTCAGTAAACAAGCTACACATGCTCTGATGTTTATTGTCACTTCACATAGCTTTGAAATGTGGCTCTTAACATTACAAGAAAACCGTTAATATGATCTTAGGGAAATACAGTTTTTGTAATGTAAATTGGGTCTTTGTTGTTAGTCAGAGAACTTCCAAATCATGCTTTTGCTTAAATTTTCATAAATTGCTAGAGGAAATTAATATATGTAAATACATTCATAGACTCTTTAAGCTTATCAGATGCTACTAGATGTTACAGACCACTTACCAGTTTTCTGTGTTACTCCTGTTGCTGGCTGTGGCAGCCTTTTGATAGTCCCTTTGATCTGACAGTACTTAAACATGAAGTAGCCATAATTAACCTTGTTCAAAAATTATTAGTGTGAGAAGGGAAAGCATAGAGAATACAGGTGGGGGAGAACATTCAAATCTATTGAATGAAGTAAGAAGCGCAGCAATAGTGGTGATGATTTTTAGAAGAATTTAGCATGTTACATGGTGTGCATTTTTCAAATGCGTAGTAAAGTTTCACAATGTTCTTTTGTTTTAGTTAATATGATCCCATAGTTGCACTTGCAATTGCAGTTTTGCATTCCTCTTTGTCCTTGGTTAAGGGAAAGAAAAGAGCAAGATGAGCAAGAATCTTCTTAGAGAGGAAAATATATGTAATTTAGTCAAACTTTGAAATGTTAGTAACCAAAGAATATAATTGTTTACTGTTACATCTGTCTTTTATGTATAGTAATTTTGTAGGGTTACATCAGTCTTCTCACAGTTGACACAGTGATTTGCTGGAGATGGGAACATTCTCTACACTTGATAATTGTGGATTAGTTTTAGATGAAAAATAAAAGGATTTTTTTTTTTAAGATGA
This sequence comes from Galbula dea, assembly GCA_013399015.1. Lineage (NCBI taxonomy): Eukaryota > Metazoa > Chordata > Aves > Piciformes > Galbulidae > Galbula > Galbula dea. The sequence continues at coordinate 863,526 of VWZX01010538.1, forward strand.
AACACAGAGCAAAGAGCAACTGAACATGATCAACTTTAGTATTTGAAGTGACTAAGAAGCATTGATCCTTCACATAACAGACATAATTTCATCCCAGCTTTTCAAATTTTATCTCAGCTTTTCAAATTCAGACTGCTTTGAATGCTGTGTATGTGACACTTCAAGTAAGAATGTATATAGAACAGTCACTGTGGCTTTACATTTTTAGTGGGCTCTGTTGAAAGAGTTGAGATTATATATGCTAATAAAAGGCCTCACTTGTGTTTTACTATTTTTTATTGCATCTGTATCTATATGCATGTAGTAAACTTAACAGTCCAGTAGCTCGTTTTGTCTTTTCTTGAGCAAATTTTATATACTAATAAAGACCTGTGGTCATATACTTTAAAACATAAATTATATGTGATCTAGTTATCACCATTTACTGGTATTTATGCTCATGTTTACCTTTCTCGCTTTTTATGAAAGAATTAGTATGTACCACATCATCCTAACTTTACCTGTTGGGCTTTCTCTTCTCTCTCTCCTCTCTCTCTCTGCTCCCTCTCTCCACATTCTCTCTCTCCATACCTTGTGTAAATTGTGTGTTTCCATTGATTTGAGTATTTCCTTTTTATTATGGTTTTATTTGTAATTTCCTTTAAATAACCTATTGAAATTCAGCTACACTAAAGACTTTTATTGACATCTGTATTGGAGTAGCTGCATTCACAGTTAGAGAATACTGTTCAATGTCTTTTTAAAAAGTTTAGCTTTTTGACTTTTTTATTTCTTAACAAACTGTGTTTTTAAAAAGTATGGAAAAATACCCATACTCACAGATGGTAGCAAGTATCCATATGTGCTTCTGGTTGACTGAACCATAACAGGAAGTTTTCATATTCTCCTCTTCCCTCTCACACCCGCACGCTACTTGTTGCATTTAGTGGCTTAATTTTCCCAAGAGAGAAACCTTTTTAAGATGTAAGTATCATTTTCACTTTTTCAAACTGCATTGGGTTTTGCTAGCCATCTGTGAAGGGAATAGACTTGGCATATGTCACAATCTTAGCTGAAAAATGTAATTTTCCCATCACTTCCAATACAGTTTTTCCCCTTCATCATCTGGAGAATAAATGCTCTTATTAAAATTTAAGAAGCTAGTGACTCATCAGATTAAGCAACTATAGAACGTTGCTGAAGAGCAGCAGAGGGAAGAAAAATAAAATTAATGCCAAAAATGTTGATAGAGAAATTTCTAAGGGCTTGAATTTCACCGATACTGAGCAGTTATTTAAGTGCAGGCGGTGCTGCTCATCCCTGATGATAAACATGTTTCAAATATGAAATGTATGTGTTTATTTGTTAATTGCATTGTATTTGAGTAAAGATTTTGAAAAAAATCACATTTTTTTCACTTACCTTCCGTACAAACTACTGTGTTTGTAGAGACATAGTTTTATGGAACAGTAACAAATAATTTGCGCTTCTGAAGAATGATTAGGATGTTGCGCCCCAGTATTGCATCTCTGCGTGTAGTTTCCTCTCTTACTCTGTTTTCTAATGAGATTTGTGTCAAAGTGGCTTTGAATAGCCTATGTTGCTTCACATCGGTTTTACTGATTATTTTGGGAGAAGTTATAAAATAAATCTAGGCCTTTTTGATTTCTTTTTTGTCTCAGTCGTGTTGTTTTATGCATTTGAGTAAGATCTGTAATTTTTCCCATTGTTTAACGATACCATCATTTGGAAGACAAAAGTTTAAATTACTACGTAAAAGAAGCAATTGTTCCTTTTTAAGTATAAATTCAGTTTTTGGCAACAAATTTGCTTTGATCTGCCTGTTACTCTTATCACAATTACTGTGGTCTCAAAGTCTACTTTTTCACCCTTAGAAGTTTCAGTTTTGTTACGTAAATCTTCCAACACAAGAGTTGATTATGAAAGTACGTTCATTTTAAAGGAGGCATTCTTTTCCCAAATAACAGTGTTCTGTGGATCTGTCACTTGTAGTTTGATTTTAGATTTCAAGAGAGTGAAAAACAAGATGATATTAAGTAAATGTATATCACATTATAGAAATTTTCTTTTTCAAAATTGACCATAACTGAGGACTATAGTTTGCATGTACAAGATGTACATATGGAAGGAATCTGAAGTGAGATTACGAAAAGGACACAAAACGAAGAAACTCTTACTACTTTTGAATGGTAGAGTGAAACTGCAGTAACATAATCTAAAAAGCTAGATCTGGAGTAAAATTTTTACAGTTGGTGTTTCCACGTAACTGAGTGTTGATATAGATGGTACGAAAAATATTATAGTTTCTTCATTCATTTTGTAGAAGTTCTCAAGGACTGCTTTCTGTGTTTTTTGGAAAATGGAAAAGTCTAAAAAATAAATGTTGCATGTAATACTAATTGTATGTAACTCTAGTTTTTAAACACTTTCAAAACCCAGTAACATTAAATGACACTGATAATCTGATTTCATGATTAACCCTAGTGTGTAGTTCAGTGTATGTATACTTGATAGCCACATGTTCTTTATAATTGTGCAGGGACCCAAATCTTCGTTCGCGAAGCTTAGCCATGAACTTCCAGAAATAAATGCATTCTAGTGATGGAACAGAAATAGTGTTCTGAGCAATTTCTCACAGTCTTCTCTCAGTGCCTAAATGCTTTATCTCTCTCTTTTCAGAGTTGCTATAGTTTCCAAGTCTTTTGAAGGAAAAACTGATCAAACAGAAGACTGGTATGGAACACAGTACAAGCAAGAAGCAATTTCCGATGAAGTTATTAAGGCATGTTAAAGCTTTTAATATATTCTTATATCTGCAAGTGAAAGACAGTGGTAAATTCTTTGTATAATTTTTCATTTGTTTGAAGGGATAACTTAAATCTGCTGTTCTACATAGCATGAAAATTGTACAATGAGTATTTAATCTTAAGTAATGTAAGGATCTTATGGTAGTCTTTAGATTTCAAATGTATTACATAGGGCAGATACATTTTAATGGTTTTAAACCATGTTAAGTACAGAGACTGTTACGCTGGTTTTGCTATAAAAGACCCATAATATGCAATGGATACTTAAAAATGTAGGCATTAACTTTTTGAAACTTAGGTCTCTGTTCGTTGTTAATGAAATAATCTGTTCTTATGAAAGAAATAGTTACAGTTAAATTATATTCCTGAAATTGATTTTTACAACTTAGATTATTAGTATATTTTGCCAATTAAATGATCTTCTAAAAACTAAAGCTCCAACAAAATGAGGTGAGCAAATCCTTATTGAAACTTGTTAATGACCTATTCTTTTAAGAAGAGATGGCTATAAAATACACTCTAGAGCGAAACTGGACTTGCTAATAATACTTTGAACAGACATTGCATAGGAACACTTCCTTTTCTTTAGCTTGTCTATACCTATGTTCTTTATTAAAATTCTTGCTTATGTATTTACTTTAATACCTTAATTTGGAGTTCACAATAGCAGAAAAGATGAGACACAGAACCAGCTTCCACTCTATTATAAACTTTTCAAAATTATTTTTTATCCTCAGAGCACTTCATCCTGCTGATAGCATACTCCAACTTCGTTTCTCAGATTTCTCTTTCCCTGTTATCTTAATAGTATTACACATAAGCTAGTGGAACACATTTAAAAATCTTTTGTTACAGCATAAAATAGTATATATCCGTTAATTAAGCAGAAATTCTACATAGCCTCCTTGTTTCTCCTGTTTATCTAGAAATGGCAAAATGCTGATCTGAATGGGAAATTCAAGCTTCCAATGAGGAACGAGTTCATTCCTACTAACTTTGAGATTTTGCCGTTAGAAAAAGATGCAACACAGTACCCTGCCCTTGTCAAGGTAAGCTATCTGTATTTGTTCTGTTTGCTAGCTAACCTGGGAAGTTAGCAGTTAATTCATATGTGTTTTTAAAATACAGATAATTTCATTTCCAAAGTATAATAAACAAAAAAGTACACAACTTAAGATTTTACTAGAATGTCAGTAGGAAGTTAATTTCTGCTAAACTTTGGATTGTGGCTATCTGGGTTCCTTCAAAAATGAATCTACAAAAAGTTTGAACTCTGTCCTTTTCAAAGTGTATTTAGCAAATTATAGAAATAGTATTAAAGCTGTTTATTCAGCAGAAGGGTGATTGCTACTCTTAAAAGTTTTTGTGTAATTTTTAATAAGTCGAGGATGTAGACAAGGCTGTTCTTTTGTAACTATGTATGGAAAATTGTGGTGTTGCTTGGGAAAAGGGAGAGAAAGGTGTGAAGACTAACTAAACACCACTCTCCGCTCTTCTGGAAGCATCATTTAATGATCTCAATTTGTTTAGTAAATCACAGTTTTTCTGAGTACCTAATGTACTAAAAATTACTTCTCACTACTGGAGCATATTTATCTTTGCTATGCTCATCTCTGTTTTAGGTTTATTTGGAGGATAAATAGGAAAAGTCTTCTAGAATTACATGTTGTGCTTCAGCTTGAATACTCAATTCAGGAATACTTTTTGCACACTAGATTAGTACAAGTCTACTTTAGTGCAAAGATACCCTACAGGAAAACATATTTATTCTGCACGGGGCATTTTAAGTATATACTTGGAGCAGTATCATTAACAGAGGATGACTTTGGTCATTTATTTATATTAGTTTTGAACTGAAACCCTAAACTTTAGAGACACATGCTACAGCTTTATGAAGTAACACTAATTGGTTTGCTACAGAAACTTGATGGTTCTTCAGTGTCTCTGTAGCAACAAGGCAATTTATCCACACAAAAGCTTTTCTTAAAGACATGATTGCTTTAGCATTGTATTTGCTTTCAGTTTTTCCTTTCACTTTAAAATATATTTTCTGGGGGAGAATGTTTTTAATCTTCTGTACTTGATGAAATGGTCATTATCTATTTTGCCTGCATCTTTTTTATTTTCTCCCCAGCTGTATGTCTGTGCCATTTTCCTTTTATGGGCCCTGGCATTTGTCTGACCTCACAGCAACACATTTCAAGAACTAAATCAGCAGAGATTAGCTGTACAAAAAAAGCTATTTTTCTGCTGGTTTATATACCTAAGTGAGCTTACTATGAATTGGACCAGTGTTGTGGAGAAAGGCAGTGAAGGGAACATAGGTGCAGCAACAGCAGAGTCATTTTCACTGACAGTGTGTCACTACAACCTCTGTTGTAATGGCACATCCTGCCCTGAAAAAAACCCCAGGAAAGAGGACAGTTAGGATGTGGGCATTTGCCTGAGGGCCATATTGTTACCATGGTCTGCAGCTAATGATCTCCAGCTATTGGATCAGGTCTCCAGCACTACAGACAGGCTCTAATGGTTATTGTTCTGTCCCTGGAAGATGCGATCTAAACTGTGTAGTAGCAATTTAACAGAACAAAAATTTTGTTGTCTCGGAGAGAAGCTGTAATTTGGCTTTTTTGTATGAGTTGATTATTGTGTAGAGGAAGGTCTGCTGTACAAGATGAGACATTTCTTTTATGCAAAAAGGAGAAGAAAAGTACCATGCCAGATCCCAGAGAAACAAAGAACATCTGCTCAAAACTAGGAGAGAGAGAGAAATAATTTTACATTTGAAAGTTTTCACTTAGATAGCAATTTAAAGAAAAGGTGTTGAGGAGATAAAGTTAACTAGGGGTTGGAACAAAGAGAATCCGTTTCACAGCTTTTGTGGGAGAAAAAGCAATAGGGACTTGTTTAGATTTTTTCCTGATCTGTTCAAAACAAAACATCACAGATCTTTTAACTAATTTACAACTAGTTTCACTACTTTTTCTAAATGCTTATCTGCTTTTTTATTGCCAGTGTTACTTTGAGGCAACATACATACAGTGCGTGAATATTTTTACTAAAAGCATTAAATACACTTATAGTCTAAAACATGTAAGTGCTGCTGTAGTGCTCTGTAGTGGCACATCTTTTAATGCCAGCATTAGCAGGGAATTTTGTGAGGCTAACTCTATATATGTCTTTGATCACTGCTGCTTTAGAAAAGTAATTCCCATTTTGATAAGAAGTTCAGTCACAATGCTGCAACCATTTAACTGCTTGTTAAGGTGACATATGCCAATAAGAAAATCTCAGTGAGGATGGATGGGTGTATACACAAATGTATATAGCAAGAATATGAATTTAAGGGGTCAACACTAATCTAGATTTGAAGAGACTTTTTTTAAAATAGTGTGATATATTACAGCTAAAAGTTAGGTGACTTAACCTCTTTTCTTGACACAGGACACTGCTATGAGCAAACTATGGTTCAAGCAAGATGACAAATTTTTTTTGCCAAAAGCTTGTCTCAACTTTGAATTTTTCAGGTATGCAATGTTAAGTATATCACATAAATTGCTGTCCAAAAGTTTCTTGTTTGTTGAGGATCTGCATTTCTGTGGCAAAAACTTTCTTGCATGTATTGAGGCTTTAAAACGTTTGTCCTTAATTGGGAATACACAGTAAGATACAAATAGCAAGAATGGTCATGTAAGTTATGCAGTTGTTGAATAGCAAGCAGTTTGAGGTGCTCCATCAGTATTAATAGGAACATTTTATCTAAAAATATGCTCAAAACAATGTTCTTCAGTGTTTTACTTTCTATACCTGAAATATGTCTGCCAGTATGACTTACTACATATTGCAACGTACCTCTTTAAAAATGTGTATTCTTTTTAATTAATGACTGGATCACAACTATTTAAATAGTGTTTTCTTTATAAAATGCTATTCTGATAATGGGTTTAAGTTTAAATTCTGTTTCAGTTTGCATAATGCAAGCCAGTATAAAATTCTAAGTGCTGAAGATTGTGAGATTTTATTTAACTGACACTAACAAACTGATTTATTTTTTTAATAGAAGAACACTGTATTATCTATGAGTGTGTGATTCTCACCTCAAGATGCATGATAAAGTGCTGTAATGTTAATTCTGATCTTACATGTTTTTGTCACAGGAAATGTTTTGGATTTGTTTGTTTGTTTTTTTTAAGTTAGCATGACAATATGTCGTCTTAGTGTTCCTTTCAAGTAATAATTTCTAACATTTGTCTTAAGAAAAAAATCAAAAAAGGAAACCAGCTACTGCCTTTAGACAGCAGCTATTTTTGTTCTGGACTTCTGAAAGTAAAAATAATTTCAGGAATTCCTCCTTTGGTCTAATGAAATGATTCAGTGATATTGCTGGAAAGGCTGTTATGTGGGCTGTGATCAATGCTCACAGACGCAGTGCTGAGTCTTTGTTTTGACTGAAGTTTTTCAGAGAGTGTCAGATCTTGATACTGGTGTTGGTACTAGTTTGGGAAAATAAGTTACTTGGGCATTTCCTCTTTTCACTTTTTGAAACCACAGTGCAAAATTTTATAACTCTGTCAACTTCAACATGTCAGGACATGGAAAATCAAAATGGGAACTAGCCATCTCTTATTCACAGTACAACAATTGCAATACTTTGCTGCCTTTGTTTGTACCTGGTGGTTTTCCCTTGTACTATGTTTGGCCAAAATCTGAAATAGGATTTTATTGGTGGACACTGAGTTTATGTTATAAAGTTGTGGGGGTTGGGTTTGGTTGGTTGGTTGGTTTGGTTTGGTTTGATTGGGGGGGGGGGGGGGGTTTCTTTATTTTTGTTTTGTTTTTAATCCATTCCAAATGAACTGTGTGATCCAGTATCTACATGGTCTATGAATAATTTAAAGGTAATGATTTTATATAGAGCACACGAAGGTATAAGTGTGTGCACTTACACACAATATCATACAATTATAGAATGGTTTAGGTTGGAGGGGACCTTTGAAGGTCGTTTGATGCAACCCTCCTGCAACCAGGGACATTTTCAACTACATGTGTGATGATAGTCTTTCCTAGTTAGATTTGTGCTTTCATCTCAGTGAGCCCTTTTAAAAATCCAGGAGTACTTGAGCTTTGCTGACTAATTTGCCTCTTTTCTCCTATGAATAGTTACAGGTGGAAATATGGCTTTTTTCTTTAGGATTGGGGGTGAGGGTTCTTTCCTTTTCTTTAAAAATAATATGGTAATTCTATATGAATGGATATGAGGGTATTTTGGGATACATTTGGTATCTGGATACATCATCTCCAAAAGAAGATGTAAGTAGGTTTACCTGGTTTTGATTCTTAAGAAGGATTCTTAGTTACTCTCTTGCAGCTGATCATGCTGCTGGTCATTAAAGGAAATGGTGAAATGTATAGTGTTTATTCATAAACAGTTGATAAAATTACCCATAGCTCTTGTGGCCAAGTAAATTGGTGAATAAAGCCATCTTAACATGGATTTTCATTAAAAAGTTTTAGATCAGAGTATGATATCCGTGCCACCTTGTAGCACATTACAAGACTTTGTTCACAGTACAGAGCACTTCAGTAAGACAGAAAAAACAAGGAGGATTTCTTGTGCCTGCTGCCCTGATCATCATGAATCATTGGAAGAATCCCTGACCTAGATGTTAGAGCAGCAACTGCTGTGCAGATGGATTAAGAGGAAGTTGATGAGGGTGGTTTCTCGTTCAAATATATATATATGAACCTCTTGAAATTGCCCTGTTCCAAAACTGAAAACCCTTACGTGACACAAGTCTTGCACTGAAGAAACACCACAGTAAAAACCTCTGACACGGGACTTATTGCCCTTTGGGATGGATGATAAGCTTTTGCTTTTATACGATTTATGACTTAAGAACTTGACAAGTTTCCTTTTTTTAAAAGGAAGCAAAATAACAATGCAACGTTCTGCTGTTTTTAAAACTTTCTAAAGGTGGTCATAAACTCTGCACTTAAGTTTCCCAAGGTGTAGAAAGATAGATATTTAAAATACAATGCTAATTATTTTTTACTAGATACTCGCTACTTTCAAGCAACTTGAGTTGCTCATAAGGTAATCCAGGTCAACGCTTCATTTTTTTGTCACTTACAGCTCTGTCTGAAAAGGTAAAAGACTAGACTTTTTAAGATCTGTATCAGGGATTGAGTTGTTCTGCTCCCTCAAATCTAGGAAAAAAAAGGTATACTGGAAATAAACATTTATTTCTAAGTTGTCAGTTATAGAAGGCAACTCCCAGAACAGTGTTATACTAATTGTTTTCTGTTTTCACTTCAATAATTAAGTAGCCTTCCTTATTTTCAGTACTTCCTCTTGGCCTTTGCCAGCTAAATTAATGGGATTTACGTCATTGGGCATATGGAAATGGCTCAGTTTTAGGAAATTCTTATTGTAGGGAGAAATGCAAATAGCAGAGTTCTCTTTTTTTTTTTTTTTTTTTTTTTTTTTTTTTTTTTTACTTTTTTTAAAACTGACCTGTTTGCTTAGGTTACCTAAGCCCAGAATAATTAACCCAGTAGTAGTTAAAAAAGCATATCGTAGGCTATAGCAGGCTCTGCTTCTCTGTATTTATTTTCCAAATTCTTTTCCCATGCTTCCTTTCCATAATCTAAAAGGAAAGAGAGATCAAGGCCTTACTAAAAATCACTAGGAACCCTCTTAAAAATACCTTTGCAATGTATTTTATAGTTATCAGCATGTGTCTTGTAGCAATGTGATCTTTGTTTCATTACATTGATATTGTTAAACACTATGAAATGCAATGATATAGAGGCATAAACATATGTCATGTCTCTGAATATGGTCATTGGTGAGTCCTTAGGGAAAACAAATGCAAATGTTGTAAGCCATACCCTGTTCTAGATATTGCTGATTATTTCTGTGAAATTGATAATGAATTTGCATGCTCTTCAGAAGTTGTAGAAATAAATATTCAATATAAATATTCAGTCATACTACAAATAACTTGTCTTGACTTTGCTGATGTTTAAAAACACAGAAATATTTAACAATTGGTGCAGCTAAAATGCGGCCTGAGTCTTTGAGTTGCATTTCTCTCTTTGATAAATTTGTGATAGTCTTGTATGTAGTCATATTTCTCTAACAGAACAGTAGAGCTTGTATAGTTCTTGCCATTAAAAAGATAACACACAAAATTGTGGTGGTAGGATAACGTCGAACCTCTTTCCTCAGCTGAACTTAGCATGTGATACATACGTTTTCATACCACAAATTGCTAATATCTTAATTTTTGTAATAGAAACAACCTTGTTTTCTGATAGTGTAGAAGTGTTAAGTTAATGTTTAATACGTGGCTTTCATTTCAGCCTATCAAATTATATTGATTATTCGGGGTGTATTTAGTTTAATTTACTCCTGGTGAGTTCTGACTGTGCAGCAAAGTAAATATAACATATCTTGGATTTGTGAGCACAATTAAGATACTATCCATGGATTCTTCAATACATTTATACTGCACTCAAACCATAAACAAGCTAAATAATTATTTTCAGGTATGTTCATATTTGGCTTCAAAACAGGAAGGTTTCATAATGGGATCCATCAGCATCCTCGCAGTAAATACTGTTTCGTTCACATCAAACTTAAAAGGCCAAAAGAAACAGAGAAATAATTTTAAACTGCATATTTTACTTTCAACATTTTCTTCCAGCCCATTTGCTTACGTGGATCCCTTGCATTGTAACATGGCCTATTTGTACCTTGAACTACTCAAAGACTCCCTCAACGAGTATGCATATGCAGCAGAACTAGCTGGCTTGAACTATGATCTCCAAAATACCATCTATGGGATGTATGTAAGTACCCAAATCAAGGAAGAGCGTAGAGCCTTAAAACTACTTCCATTCATCAAGATTTTTATACTGATTTGATGGAAGGACTTTTATTTAAGAAATGGGTCTAAGGCTGTTACTCCTTTTGATCTTGGTTATTAACCATCCTTTCTTTAATTTGAATTTTAAGTTGAATTTTGTTCAAAGTTTTCAACAATCTTTCCATTCACATTAAGGAAATTTTCTTCTTTATTTTTATATCATTCATTAAATTATTTAACCCTAATCCAAGCTTATATATTTATTTCAGTTTGTCAGATACCTACTAAAAGCTTTCTGACTGATGGGTTAGAAGACCCTCTTTTCACGCTATTAAATAAATGGTACACTTCAGTTTCCCTGTTCAAGAACTACTGATCATGAGGCTGCATATACATACTCTTCAGTCATGTTTCTTCATCCATTACTTTGTCACTGCTTGAGGTATCAAAGCATTTCTTTTGTTTTTCTTTTTGTTAGTCGCTACATTTATGCTGATCCTCTCCATTGCAACATGACATACCTGTTTATCAGGTTATTGAAGGATGATTTAAAAGAGTATACATATGCAGCACGCCTCTCAGGTTTGGTCTATGGCATTGCATCAGGAATGAATGCAATACTTGTAAGTAAGAAAAAAATGCAGGAGGAAATGAAACAGCTTGAGAGTTGTTAAGCTTGGAGAAGACATTTGACTTCTGCATTTCTAAATGAGATGGTTAATGTTTTTTTTTTTTCCTTGCGTATATCTCATGAATTAAAGGCAAAGCAAAACTGTAATCAGTGCTGAGTGGCCTTCTAAAGATTGCAGTGTCTTGTGGACATGTGTGCAGTGCAGTTGTCGCATTCTTGTTCACATTTTTACTTGCTTGCATGGTAACCTTGAAACTACTGTTGCTATTTTCTATATAAAAAGAGTAACTTTTCTGTTGAATGAATCTCAACTTTACAGATTTTGTTACAATTCTCTAATTCTGCTGTAGTGAGCTGTGGAAATGGATTGTGCATGTGCTCATTAGAATGCAATGCTGGATATTTATGGCATTTTCTTAGTGTTTGTTTTTATTGCCTGTTTTATAACCTGTTTTAAAATGCTGACAATACTTACTTGATAAATATTGATGTTATGACAAGTGATTATTTCTTACTCAGCTTCTCTTATGAGATTTATGATAGGACATTTTAGTAGTCTCTTGAAATTCTGTTAAAAGCTTTTATTAACCATGTTTTTATACCAAATTGTGTTTTGAAATTTACAGTGGAGGTATTATTTTCCAAAGTTAGTAAGATAATATTGTCTTTACATTTTCTCTATGGAAGAGAATACCGCAATTTCTATTTTTTTCCAGTGCAAATCTCATTTCCTGGGAGCATTCACTTAACTTCCTGCAAATATAGTTATCTATTCTGAGTTTCAAAACTTGCTGATGTCTCCATAGTCAGAGTCAATTCCTTTTAAAAAAAAAAAAAAAAAGGGTGTGCATATGTGTAATTTTCTTAATTTTTAGTCACAGTTTAGAAGTTCAGAGTTATTTAAAATATTAACTGGTTTTTGTAGAGTCTTTATAGTCTTCAACTGTAACGATTCTATTTTCACATATTAATATCAGTCTGTTTTGATAGATGGGAACTTCTATATTGTGGGAAATTTCATTGTCAGTAAGTGTAACTGTACAATTTTGATACTTTATGCAAGGACAGACCCATGGTGATTGTTGAGCAGTTTGGGTTCTTATGTGAATTTAGGATATCAGCCTTTGTTGTAAGTCCATTTATGATAAGTTATTCTTAAAATTCATGGTCAGGTATGTTTCAGCAACTATAGAAGACAAAATTTTCCTACTAGAGGGCAGAAATTCACCTGTATATTTGTTTGTGGCCTAAAATTTGAGCTTACCCTTAATTACTGAACCGCACAAATCCAACTAAGTTCCTGTTTCCAGATACCAAGTTTTGAGGGGGTTTACTCCCTAAAAAGCCCTTCGAATGCCTTTTTTCACTAGACAAACATTCTATAGCTTGATGCTATCATCTAGTAATTTTTAAGTTTGTATGTTGTTTTTTTTAAATGACCAGATTTATTTCATGCATGCTTTCAAAAAAAATGTGTATGACCAGATCAATATCTCATTATGATTGTAGACTAACTACCTTGGTATTCCAGCCCAGCACCATCTTGGTAATAAGATAACATCTTGCTGTTGACAGCACCCCTTTTCTTATAGTACTTTTTACTTCCACTTATGTAAAATATTTTTTTGAGCAACAAGATAAACGAGAAACAAGGTTAAAAGTACGTTGGAGAGAATATTTAAGAAGAATGTGTATCTAGATTACATTATTAAGATGAGAAACCCACAGTAAAACAATTTCAGTACTCCAAATGTACAGTTTACTGACTGGACTGCATGCTTGTAATCATTAAGAATCTCTAATCTGAGGACAGTTTGCTTACATCAACATGAAATTATATTAATTCTCTGCAGCCATAACTCCTGGGCAAACATGCAATATTACATTCATCAGTTACCTTTTGATGGGTAAAGGGATTTTGTTTCAGAATGAGTTAATGTTGAGTAAAACTGAATTTAGAGTAAGTGTTGAAAAACGTAGTATTGACTGAATTATAAAAGACTTGGTAATTGTTTTATTCTTTTATCTTCCATATTTAAAGCAAATTATGCACTTTTCCCATAGCTTTCTGTAAAAGGTTATAATGACAAGCAACATATCTTGCTCAAGAAGATCATTGAGAAAATGGCTACTTTTGAGATTGATGAGAAGCGATTTGAAATTATCAAGGAAGCGGTAAGCTACCAGAGAGATTTACCTTTGGGATTCATTGAAAATTGAATGCATTGACTTGAAATGAAATTTGAGGACTGATTATCCATGGAAATACAGAGTGAAATTCTGCCTCACTGGGACTGCAGAAGCTTTTTTTTCTTCTTTTTTGTGTTTATATTGCATCCTTCAGTTAAAAATAACCGGCCCTCAAATCTTCTTTTAGACTTTCTTATGATTGATCAAAGGATTGCAACTTGCTTTGATAGGGGAGAAGTCTAAGAAAGAGGACAAGGGGGAAATCTTAACTTTGTGTCCTGTTTAATGTGGAAAGGCCCCATATGGCATCTAGGCATAAAAGAAGGGGGGAATGATGGCTTGAAAAGGTTTGCAGTATTTCTTCTCACCAGACAGGAAGAGGAGCTCTGCTCCTGTGCCAAGACCCTTTGTACAAAAGTAACCAGCTGGTTAAGTACATCTTGACTTTTGAAAGTCTCACTACCTAAATTTAATGACTGATAAGTATGTATGGAATGTAACTTAGATTATTTTTGCATAAGCTCCTGAAGTAAATTTATGAATGGTGGTAAACAAGGTACGTAATTCTGATGCTTTCTATAGAGCAAGTCAGGTAAAATAAAGGAAAGGAACAAATTAGATGCTGGCACTCATAGAGATGAGTTGTTGTGGAGATACGAATGAGTGTACAAGGATTAGACTGATGCTGAGGAACAGGCTGACTTCTGGCCCAGAAAGCTTGCAAATAGTCTGCAGTAGATGAGAGAGTTAGAGCTGCAGGGAAGATGACTCAGTGCTTAGTATAGTCTTAATTTAATCCTCTGCTGCTAGTGATTTTTTGAACAGGTGATTGGCCTAGATAGACACCAGGGTCATCTTAATGTTCATTGCTATTCAGAAGGAAATTCTAAGCAGGTGGACATCAAAGGTGAGGTAGATTTATTTATCTAATTAGGGCTCTGTGTACATAATATATTTTGTCTGGAAAGTTTTAACTGTATGTGACAAATGACAAGGTTAAAAAAAAGCTGTTTACAGGTCTGTGAATGATCTGTTTTGGATGATTTTTTTTTTTTTTTTTTTTTTTTAGTTTAAGATGTTTCCTTGATTGTTTTTATAGTTTGCTTAACTTTGTATTATGCATGTTGTGTTGTTTTACAGACTCATGTTACATAGGCCTTTTCTGTATATAAAATAAGGACAAAACACAAAAAAATCAGGTCAGATGGGGAGATAGCAAATTTTCCCTTAATGTCTACACCTAACATATAAGGGAGATAAAAGAGATCCTGTCTTCTGTTTGGAACAGATAGAAGGGTGCACCCTCAGCAACTTCATGTTCACTGTTTCTTTCTTGTGCTCTGAAATGAGTAACTTTTCTCCTGTATTGGAAATGATCCCAGCTTGCCAGGACTATTAGCTTGCACTTTGTGGTTCCTCTGGTAGAGGAGAAACGTTTTGCTCATTTTGTAAAACATGCAGCTAGACTAAAAAGGAATTTCTTTGGAGAATCTCACTGATTCTTTTCTCATGCCTCCTTCATCCAGGCAAAGAATGCAGTTAATTTCCCAAGTGCTCCTGTATTTTTCTATCTAAGTCAGCCCAGAGAAGCAACTGGGAGAAAAATACATTTTATATTAGCCATATTCCCTCAAACCTGGACAGACTTCACAGAATATGTATTTCCTGGGTAGAGCAAGTTGATCTAAATACTTAGGTCTACCTGCAATATTTTGACTTCCAGTCATGAGTTTTATGGTGAAGTTTGAATTCATGCTTATTTCAACAATATTAATGGTTACTGCTTAATCCATAGGCTCAGAAGCCCACACGATATACTAAGTTAACACAGTTTTTGAACAGATCTAACAAGCCAGAGAACATTCTTGACGTTTGAATTGTATCTTTTTGATGGTACACAAAGTTGAGAGTACAAGATTGGTATTTTATGTTTAGAAATAGAGTTCTATAATTTGAACTTATTTTGTTTTAGTACATGAGATCACTTAACAACTTCAGGGCTGAACAGCCACACCAACACGCAATGTATTATCTTCGACTCCTGATGACAGAAGTTGCTTGGACCAAAGATGAACTAAAAGAAGCTCTAGATGGTAATGTTCTGCTAGTTTTGACCTTTTTTGTGTGTGTTTTCTTATGGAAAATGTCTTGTTACTAGACTAATGATGGTCCCTATTTTGTACCCTGACCATTATTCAAGTAAAGCCCCTTCAGTGCAAGACCTGAGCTGATGCTGCTGGATGTCGATGTCTCTGCACTTGTCCTTCAGTTTCTAGAAAGTGTAGTAAGTTCAGGGAAGTAGTTCAGTGTCTCAGATGGCAAAACATGCAGGTAAAAGTTCAGGCAAATAACTGAATAACTGGGTGACCTCGTAGTCTTGATTGCATGTGTCTTTCAAAACTTTTGTGAAATACACGACTATTGTTAATTTTCATTTTAGTTAAGAAAATAACAAAATGAGAAATTAATAGATTTGGTGATATAATGTGGGTATTTTTGCAGTGTCAGGGAATTCAGAGAGATGTTGGCTTTGGGATGGTCATCATCATGGCTAGGCTTCGCGAACGAAGATTTGGGAAGGGCTCTACCCACGTTTGTTGCAAGCGCGTTGGTGGCTAAAAGGGCCAATACGAGATGGGCATGAGCGGTTGCAAAAGGAACAGCAGAAAGACTCCTTAGATGGTGTGTTCTGCAAGGCACGATTCTTTCTGCGTTGTCTTTTCTCCTCAAGGGTGATCCTGCGTGCTTTCTCAAAAGCATCCGCAGTGTTATAGATGGTGTGTCTCCAGGCCTCCCGCTTGGAGGCCAGAGTAGACCAGTTATGATGATCAATATGGCCAAGGCTGAGATGTTGTTTCAGGGAGTCCTTGTATCTTCTCTTTGGGGCTCCTCTCTGTGGCAGCCGGTGGCAAGTTCACCATAAAGCAAGATCTTAGGGAGGCGGTGCTCCTTCATCCTTGAGACGTGCCCTGCCCATCGCAGCTGTGTTCTCAGTAACATGGCCTCAATACTTGTGACTGCTGCTTGTTCTAGAACAGATGTATTGGTCACATAATCTGGCCAGTGGATGTTTAGGATTGTGCGGAGACAGCGTTGATGGAAGCGTTCTAGGAGACGCAGGTGGTGGCGGTAGATGACCCATGATTCTGATCCGTATAAGAGAGTAGACAGCACTAACCATCCTTCTTATTCCATTGATTCCATATTTGAAACTATTCTTTGCATTATATATGAAAACTGGTTTGCAAAGACAGGCCAGCGCAGAAGGTGTGTACTCTGGGATATATTGCAAAATATTTTTCTTGTGTAGTGTCTATTATTACAAAAACACTATCAAAACACCATATTTGGGTTGAGGGTCTTTTTTTAGTCTAGATGGTAAATGCACAGTGTGTTTCTTGAGCGTAATAAGCCACATGCTGCTTTTTTATTTAGTAACTAAGGCTTTATCTTGGAACTTGCAGCTGTGTTCTCTGGAAAATTGTTTGTTCAGCATGATTGGAAAGAAGGTTCTTTTTTCTTTTCTTTCTTTTTCCTCCTTTTCTTTTTGGAATCTGGGTCAGACTGTATGTTAATTCTAAGTGAAACAAATTGTATGATGAATGTTGCTATTTAGACCTGGACATTTTCCAGTGTTACATTTTTTAGAAGAGATTCACTTTTTAATAATGATGAGTTTTTTCTCCTCTAAGGAATGCCTCATAGCTAATGATGAGTTAGATGCTTCTTAATATTAAAATGTATGTAATTCATAGAACTGCCTAAATATCTATTCCAGATGTCACTCTTCCACGCCTCAAGGCCTTTATAGCTCAGCTATTGTCACGGTTACACATTGAAGCTCTTCTCCATGGCAATATAACAAAGCAGGTTGGTATGATATATTTTTTAACAAACCAATTTTTATTTAAAAGCAGCATAAAAGATGGAAGACTAGTTTAATTTTCTGAGATTGTAAAGTGGTTTTGTCAAATGTGATTTTGTAGTTTGACTTCATAATTTTTTATCTTTATGGGAGTATCATAGTATAATTTTTTTCCACTTTAAATTTATTAGGCTAAGTACTGCCCTTTTATTGCTCTTGGAGATGTAATAAAAAACAACTTATGGTGTAAATATTTTAGTTTGTGTTGCATGTCATTACTGTGATGTGATCAAGCTACAGATCCCGCTTGTTTGTTTGAAAGTTTCAGGCTAACTAGATTTAAGAATTCAAGATCATTCAAAATGTTGCACTTTGCACAAAGTTCCTGATTTTTTTTTTTCTTTTTCATTTTGTCTCATGTCACCATCAATAACTGGAAAGTGTTATGCTGCTGTTAGGTACAGAATGATTGTTAAAAAACCTGTTATTTTCTTTTCCAGGCTGCATTAGGAATTATGCAGATGGTAGAGGACACTCTCATTGAGCATGCTCATACAAAACCACTCCTTCCTAGTCAGCTAGTAAGATACAGAGAAGTGCAACTTCCTGACAGTAAGTTGAATTATTTATTTTCAATTTTTAATGCATATTAAATTGAGATTCTCTGTTTGTTAATCAATTTGAAATTAATATTACTCTGGTACTAGGAGTTTGTTTCAAAACCAGTATTTTAAACTTGACATTTAAAAATATAACTAGGGTGTGATTTTGTTAGTAAAATTATACATTAATATATCTTTCTGGTATACTTGAAAATTAATTTGATTTCATATTTTATCTGTGTGTGTAAATTAGGCTTCCTGGGGGTTGGAAGTAGATGATCTTTGAGGTCCATTCCAACCTAAACTATTCTGTAATTCAATCCTAATTCACTTGGTTTGCTTTATGGTAATAAGAGCCCTGTCCCACTGTCTGCTATGCATAGCATACACATTTGAATAAGAGCCCTGTCCCACTGTCTGCTACACATAGCATACACACTTGAATAAGAGCCTGTCCCACTTTCTGCTACACATAGGATACACACTTGAATAAGAGCCCTGTCCCCCTGTCTGCTACACAGAGCATACACATTTGAATAAGCACCATCTGAGCACTTTTGAGTGTTAATTGACTACTCAATGAAGGACTGCCTTTGATGACTCTTGCTTTTTGTGAATCATATAATCATAGAATAACTATGGTTGGAAAAGATCTCTGAGATCGAGACCAACCATTAACCTAACATTGCCGTGCTCACCACTAAACCATGTCCCCAGGTACCACATCTACACATTTTTTGAACACTTCCAGGGATGATAATTACACTGCTTCCCTAGGGAGCCTGTTCCAGTGCTTGATAACCCTCTTGCTGAATAATTTTTTTCTAGTATCTAATCTGAACGTCCCCTGGCACAACTTGAAACTATTTCCTCTTGTCCTGTCACTTGTTACTTAGGAGAAAAGACTGATAGAAACTAAAAAACCCTAAAAGCTCTTACACAAGTTACTTTTTTTCTTTCCTCGTAATATAAGTTCATTTGGTCTTGTAGTGCTTGTATATGATACTACTTCTATTGTGTAAAAAAAAAAAAAAAGAAAGAAAACAAACTTAAATATAAGAAAGGAGATTCAAGGAGTTGCTGGGAATTATACAGGAGTATAACATGTATACTCGTAATGATTCTGTGAAGATTGGAAAAATCTCTAAGATCAGCTATTGACCCAACACCACTATGCCTCCTAAACCATGCCACAAAGTACCACATCTACACGTTTTTTGAACACCTCCATCCCTGGCTCCACCACTTCCATGGGCAACCTGCTCTAATGCCTAACCACTCTTCGTTTGAAGAAATTTTTCCTAATATCCAACCTGAAACTCCCCTGGAACAATTCAAGGCCATTTCCTCTTGTCCTATTGCAATATATGATTCTGTGATTCAAAAAATATTTGCTTGAGGAGAAGCAGCCAGTTTCAGTTAACTTGCTGCCATGCTCAAGCTATGATATTTCAGTGTGTCTAGTCTTTTCTTCACTTGTTTCATGAAAGGTATGCTGTTAGTGGAAAGTCCACTTTAACAGTCCTAAACCATTTATTATAATTCCATTCCACAAGTGATAGACCATTATATCTTTAATTGTGAATAATAAGAATGCACATTTTTATGAATTTAAATGTTTTAACTTTGTCTTTTAGGAGGCTGGTTTGTATATCAACAGAGAAATGAAGTTCATAACAATTGTGGCATTGAAATATATTACCAGACAGACATGCAGAGCACTTCTGAGAATATGTTTTTGGAGCTCTTTTGTCAAATTATCTCAGAGCCATGCTTCAATACTCTGCGTACCAAGGAACAATTAGGTAAGTTTTTCTGTAGTGATTATGTGTCTTTATACACACATGCAGCTGTGTGCTTGAACTACATGAGATGTGATGAGGTGTTCTTACCACACTTAGTGAATGCCATTTAAGGGACACTAGGTAAATGTAAATCATTTTAACTAGTGATGACTCAAAGGAATGTTAGTCTGCACAGACAATTAATTAAGCAGAAGAAGGCCTAATTTTTAAGATAAGCATGAAATACCTGAAACCAGCTGTGGCTTAAAAAGAACTTTGATCACTGTACAGAAAATTTCTTACCTAGAACTTTTACCAAGAAGAGAGTAGAATCAGTAGTATTTTGGTCTTTTCTGCTTGTGATCCTGCTTCCAGGTGCTCTTGATGATTCATGGGCCCTGTTTTAGGAATACTGCTGTGTGAAGTAAGCTGCCATATTGGTGAAGACCTAAGTACATTTTAGTGTTTTTAAGAATACGGCTGTTCACCTATAAGTACAAATAATTGTTACCTGAACCAGTAAGACTAAGAACTGGTAAGGTTATTCCAAACAGGATAACAAGGAAGGACAGAAACTGTGCATGACAGTTTTCATAATAAGGAGGAAGAGTACAGTTTTTCCAAAGATGAAGAGGCAGGCAAATGTCTTGGGTGTGGTGATTGTGAACTACTAGAGGTATCGGCAAGATTAGACTTTATGTGAGCAACTAGTTGAGTCAACCATAGGGATCATGGGGATTTTAACTACCTAGGTATCTGCTGAAAATAGAGCAGAACCCACTTTATGTAGCAGTGTTTTGGAATGTGCTCTTTGCAGATTTTGTGTAGAAGTTGAAAGTTACAGCTAGAGAGAAGCCAGGGAATCAGTGAGGAAGAACTTTGTGTCCAGCACTGTGTAACTGCTAAATGATAGAGTTCACAAGATTCGGGAGGGAAGACAGTAGAAACCCAGCAAAATTCAGTATGCTTGATGGAACTGTTAATAAGATCTCTGAGAAAGCTGAAGGAAAAAGAAGTTCACAAGTTAGCAGATTGCTAAACAGTAGTAGTAACAACAGCTCATTCAATGAATGCTTTAGCAGCATGAGAAGGAGGAAGAATGATGGAAAATAAAGTCTAAGGCTCAAAAAAAGTAAACAACCCAAAAAAGCCCCAAACGCAAAAGAACCAAAACCAACCAAACAAAAATCCCCAAACAAACAAAAACACCACCAAGAAAACGATGCAATCCTGGAATTAGAAGTCTTATGACTGACAGTTTATGGATGATGGATGAAGTACTGGAAAAATAAATACAGGTAAATGCTATATGTTTCATTTAAAAAGGAAAGAGAAAAGCAGGAAAATTACAGATCAGTCAGCTTAATTCTGTTTCCTGAAAATACAGTGTAAGTTATCAAATCAAAAGGTAACTGAGAGACTATTACTGGGCAAACTTAGGTCAAACTAACACACCGTTTTTTACATACAAATCGTTTGGCTGTGTGGATGGAAGTGGTGCTGTCATATATCTTTTCTTGATAGTATGAATGGTGTGTAATACTCTAAAACAAGCTAGAGAGAGTGCCTAGGTGGAAGTGCTACACATTTGCATACAAGACTGTTTGGAAAGTCGTGACTGGAAGAATAGATAAGAATAGTTCATTTGAAAAATGGTGTTCTGCAGAGCTTTATTGTGATGCAATACAATGTAGCATTTTCATCAAAACTCTGGATAATAGAAGATTGAATATACTTACTAAATCTTCAGATAATACTAAGCTGGGAGAGACTGCAAGTGGGTAGGAAGATAGAATTCAAAATTAGGTTGACATTTTGGAAACATGACTTGAGTGCAGATTCAGTTTGGTAGGAACAGTTTGAAGTTTGGCAGGAGTAATCAATGGCACAGATACAAGCTGGGAAACAAACTGAGTAGGTAGCAGTTATGTAGAAAATAATCTACAGATTACAGTGGATCAGAAGCAGAACATAAATCAGCAGTGTTACAATGCTGTGTGAAATGATGTGATATAGAAATGGGAGCTTCCCAGGTGCACACACAATAATACTCCTATATTGTTTGGGCAAGGACTTTGAAATACTATATCCAGTTTTGACATGAGCATCAAGGAACAATTAGAGAGCTATAAAAAACATTTCAAAGACTAAGATGTGACAGACTTCTTGTTTAAAAGAGGGGAAGAAGACTGAAGAAAGGTTTAGTTGTTCAGATAAGGAAAAGCTGAAAAAAAAAAAGGAAGGGAATAGTATTTTCTTTGCATTTGATTGGTAAGATGAGAAACAGTGGTCTTATATTGCAGCAAAGGGAATTAAAATTAGATGTTAAGAAAAAATAATAAGTGCCTGATGTTGAGTCTAATATAGCACTAGAGTACAGCTTAATTTCTGGTTACCTAATCCTGATCACAGAATACCTTTTGTTTTGTCTTGGTCTGCCTCATCTCTCCCCTGGGATATTTCCTCAGTGAAGTAAAGTGTTTTAAAAAAAATAAAATGGCTTATTTTGAAAACCTGCATTACTGAATTTATAGTAGCAAATTAAACTTACCAACAAATTTGCATTCCTGGCAAAGGTGCTATGTTTGGCAAACTTGATGCTGAAACGAGATTTCTGTTAATTTGTGACTCTTGTTATTTTACCCAGGTTACATTGTGTTCAGTGGTCCCCGTCGGGCAAATGGCATACAAGGACTGCGATTTATCATCCAATCTGAAAAGCCACCACACTATTTAGAAAGCAGAGTTGAAGCATTCCTAAAAACTATGGAGAAATGCATCCAGGATATGACAGAGGAGGCCTTCCAAAAACATATCCAAGCTTTAGCAATTCGTCGTCTAGACAAACCAAAGAAGCTGTCTGCAGAATGTGCTAAATACTGGGGAGAAATCATTTCCCAGCAGTATAACTTTGACAGAGGTAAGACAAATTGTAGTTCCTTTAAAACTGAATGCCGTAGTTTGGCTACACTTGTGACTGTTGAGTGTCATATTCATTTGGGAACAACTTAAGCTGTTTCTTAGCCTGTGCATAATTTAGTATATGTTTTTTCATTTATGTCCTGTAAGTTTTATTTCTTCTTCTGCCCTGAGAAGATACCTCATTTGTGGAGCCTATCATGTCACTGCTGTGGGAACCGTTAGTAATAGAGGATAAATGTGTTCCCTGATGTTCACTATCTGATGGGGCTTGGCAAATGGTTCATTGACCTTCCATTCTTTCCCTTAAGGCTCAGTGGGAGTGGGTCAAGGTTTGGAAGTGGTTTGAATACAAATGCTGATGTCGCATACGCTTAAATTTCTTTCTGTGATGTTATATGTGCCTATTCCTTGCCTGAGATGCATTCCAATGCACTTGGACATTCCTGATGGTGCACACATTCATATGAACCTTATTCCTCTTCCCATTATGCAGCTTTTTTGAGGGAGTGATGGCTTAGGCAACAGCAGGTATCTTAAATAAGATGTGACCTATCTGAGCTTAAAGTAAGCTTGAAGAAACACTCGTTTTGGGTTTAGTGGTTTTTTTTTTTTATCCATGATACTTTGAAGACTATAAGCTTGTAGAAAACCAACTTAGTGTTACTACTGCAAATGGACTGACAGTTATTTACATTGTGATACGACATAATATTTAAGTTGTATGTTCCCCTTTTCATCATTATTTGAAGGCTTTTAATCCAAAATACTGAGGTATATTAGTAATATAGTCTCTAACATTAAAAAAAAAACCAGTTTAAGTACATACAGATCAGCTTTTCCTTGCATTTTCATCTCTCAACTCTTATTCACAGCTGTAATTTTCCATCTTCCATGCATAATATGCTTCCTACACAAAACTCACTCTGTATCCTGTGACTTCTCTTCTGCTTTGTATGCACATTATTGGCCTTCCATGATAGCAAATACAGTCTTTTTGGTCGACAATGACTAAGTGGTCTGTTTCAAAAATGAAGAAGTTTGAATTGTCATCTAGTTTGGGCTCAGGAGAATGAGAACTGTTGACCAGGTTTCATACCCAAGTATAAGGAGTGGTGTGGAAACTTGTCCTTTCAAGTACTTCTTTTATGTCTGGCGAAACAGTTTAATTGTTCTCTGCCTTAAGTGCTTCTCTTTTAACGTACTTGGATCTATATATTATCTCTCTGGAATTTCTTACTGCTAGCTGTGGCCCTATCTTTCATATCTAAATCCTACTCAATTTATTATTTCCCTTGACTTTTATGTCTTTAATTCACCTCTACTCACTAGTAATTTTATTTCATTAGTGATTCTAATATTAATAGAATTGTCAAAATCAGAAATTTACATTCCAGTCTTAAGAAGTGAAAGGGGTTTTTTAAGGGTTTTACATTTTATCACCACTATTTGACTGTTATACTTAATTTAAAATTTTTCTCCCAAAGGTCATCTGGGGGTTTTTTTGTTTGTTTTATTTCCTCAATGTAGAGCTTCATATTAATGACTTGCAGCCTGCCTTACAGATGTGTTAGCTGCGTATGTGTTCTCTTGCACACATTTCTTTCTTGATCTTCCTGCTAACACCTCAAAAAGCAAGCATGTCTACAAGCAAAAACCATTCCTGCTTATGGAGCAATTATATGACAAGATTAGTTCATTACATTTTAATTTATATGAAGTGATGTAGCAACTGAGACATACTGTCCCCAGTTACCTTAGGGGTGATTATTCCTTAACAGGTATGATGTGGGCACCATTACATACATTTAAAAGTATATCTTGCCAAAGTACCCAGGTTCCTTCCATCCTGTTTCCTGTGAATAAAAGTCATGTACAATCAGTCTGCATTAAAAATGTCTAACATTGATTTGAAGATAATGTACAGAAGTAGGCGTATCTCATTTAGCTACTGAATAAGATAAGAGCAATCAATATTCTTCAAACGTGCTTTTTTAGTGAGTCAAATGAAATGGACTTACTGAAGTATAATTTTCTGTCAAGCTTCCAAGGGCACTTTTAGTGATGCAAGTATTAGCTTGAAAGTTAACAATGAAAAGCATACCATTTGCAGTCAATTACAGCATCTGAATTTGAAAGAAATACACTTTGAATAAGTAGTGTGCTAATAACCAGCTATGATTGCAGACTTGTTATAATTTTTACTATTGTTGTGCAGATAACATTGAAGTGGCTTATCTAAAGACCCTGACCAAGGAAGATATTATACAGTTCTACAAGGTAAGTTAGTCATGTAGTTAACATGTTACTTGGAAAGAGATATATAGATATTAGGTATATTCAAGTAGATAAAACTGGATGTTATGTGAGAGAACTGTGAAAGCATGTATATGAGCCTGGTTTAAGCACATGATATGATTGATGCAGGTAACAGTTTTGTTTCCTGATGTTACTTTGTTTAATGGCAACTAGCATACTATAAAAACTGTGGAGAGGGATTGGGTTTTGTTGTGGTGTGTTTGGTTTTGGTTTGTGGGTTTTGTTGGTTTTTTTGTGGGGTTTTTGCTGTTGTTTTTTTGTGGTTTGTCGTTTTGTTTTTTTAAAATGTGTTATTAGCACCTCTTATTGTCCTTGTCTTGTTTATGCTTTCCTTATGAATAAAAAATGTGCTACACTGTGACCAAGCTTGGCCAAAATTACAAATTTGTTCTTTTTATTTTTCTACTTTTCAGTCAGTAAATGATTCAGACATTTTGTGTGCATGAATTGCAAATGAAACAGATATTTTAAAATCTTTGTTCATTGTAAATCATTGCTTTTTTTCTTTCTCTCATAGTTAGGCAAAGCAAAGGAACAGCGTAATGATGCAATAACTGCATTGCAATGCAGCATGAAGTTGATAGATACCTAATATTAATAACTGAAATATTATGGGGGGGGGGGGTGTCTCTCCCCCCAGAATAAATTGGGCCTTATTCTTTCTGGTTTGTGTCAAATTTCATAGGCAATGATAATTTACTGTGTTGTGAAGTGTACACACTGTTTACTACTTATGGAGCAGCTAATAGCTCAGGAAATACTTTGGAAAATAATGTAGAAGTATGTTTTTGGAACTTATTATTGGATGGAGAAAATTCTGCCCATGAAGAAGCATGGGTATGTGTGTATCTGCGTTCTTTCTTTTTCCCTTGAGAGAGCTGATGTCTTTCAAAATGGTTTCTCCTTTGTTTTCTCTTATCCTTTTCACTAGCCAAGGTCATTTTTACATTACCATCTATTTTTCTGAGATTTAGTCTTAATGCTTAAAACTGCTTCTTATTTACATGGCACAGTGAACACTAACATCTTTGCTTTGTGGTTTGTTCGGATTTTTTGAATAGTTTTCATAGCCTGGGTGAAGATACCCAGCAAATACAAACTTAGTAAATGGAATGTCAGTAGCAATAAATGATAACTTGGAACAAGTATCCACATTCTGGTTTTGTAGGAGTCTGTACTGTTTTGCTTACACTACTGCACAATACATGATTATCCAATACTCTATAGCAGAAATAACTAGCTGGATAGGTGAAAATAGTCCAGATGAGTTAAATAAGTCTGTTCAGGGTTATGTGCTTCCAGAAGGCTGCTAGGGATTGAAAATTCTGAAGAGATTTTAGGTTGCATTCCTGGTACTATGATAGTTAATGGCTGAGTTCCTATGACTTCCAGTTTTTCTGAGTCCTAAACAGTACATGAATTTCTTAACTTGATTTAAAAAAAAATGCAAAGCACTGTGTGGATATTTTTTAATAAGTTTTGAAGGGACATCCCAAAATTCATCCCACATTTTAAAGCTTAAATTAAAATTTAAATGCTCTCATTCTTTTCCTGCTTTATAAATATTATGTCTAAGTGGTACTTCCCACCCTTGAAGGACTTGATGTTTTTTACTATAGGTGTTGTTGGCAATAGATGCTCCCAGAAGACACAAGGTATCAGTACATGTCCTTGCAAGGGAAATGGATTCCTGTAAGTATTGTGCTGAATATAGTATTTAATCAATTCCCATTCAAGCAAGTCGTAGTTAAAGACAACCATGTTATATGATACAAATGCTCTATAAGAACAACTCAACTCTGGAGATTATATGCCTTTCAGAGGAAAAAGTATTTCTTCTTATAGGTTTTCTTCACATAGAAGCTTCAAATTTTCTAATTGTGACCACGTTCTTCAGCTACTCTGAAGTACATTGAAATTAAAACAGTACATCTTAAAATAACACTTCTTTTTCAGTGAGATATTTTAAAACATAAAAATTCCATAACAGTCCTACAGGGAAATAAAAAATTAGGATTTCCAGTTATCAATACAATGTGGTGGGTTTTTTTCCTGACAAGCAATGAATGTTCACAGTTTTATTCAAGCACTCTCAAAGGAAAAAAAGCCCCAACAAAACCAACAATAAACAAACAAACAAAAAGTGACCCTTTGGGAATGTCAAACATTTACATTTAAACTTCAGAAAAACAAATTTTATTAGGTTTTATTTTGCAATAATCTACCTTAGCTGTGCATTGTAAAATGTGTTGTTCCATTGTATAATTCAAGAAGGAAAACATTTTAAGAAGTGTTTCTAAGTAATATAAATAAATTTAATATAAATAAATAATAAATAAATAAATAATTAAATTTAATATAAATAAAATTTTGTTCCATGTGGATTTTTCACCAGTTTATACTGGACTTAAATTCCAACATGTAACTGGTTGCAAAATCAAGAACATTTAAGACTTTTTCTGCAGAACAGATAGAAGCAGATAGCTGCGTGCCCATCATGAAACTCCTACCAGTCTCAGAACTATTGATTTTTATGGTACTGTGGAAATTGTAACTCTGCAGATGAGTAAGGAAGACTGGCTTCAGAGCATCTTTCCAGTTTCCATGACTAATCATTGCTAAGTAGAAATAGGTCTAATACTTTTCCTATCTAGAGAAAACTTGTTGAAGTGTAGGCATTACCTTACCAGAATGGTTTATTATTTGCTTGGAATGGTATCTTCCCAAGACAAGGGTGAGCATAGGAGACAACCTAACAAGTGGTTCCTCTTACAAAGATTACAGCAGGGTATTCTCTCTACATGCTCCCCAGTCCTAAACTATTTGATTTGGCATGTGACCACTCTACCATGAAAGAGAAACTGGGACTTTAATGCATTTCCTGTGAGTCCCCAAGAGCATTATTCCAAGTGCAGGTTGCCCGTCCTCTGGAGAGTAACACAAAGGAGGAAAGAAAGCTAAAAAGCTTCCCAGAGAGAACCGTCCCTCCTAGAGGCAGGGACACCTTTTTCTCTGAGAGTGGAAAAGAATCAGAAGCAGTAGAGTGGAGATCTGGAGTTTTAGGAAGGGGAAGCACTTGGATTGCCAGGGTGAAGGTTAGGGTTGAAATTTGAATATGAGGCTAGAAAGGAGATTTATGGAACTTAAGGCTAAAAGTTCTTATGGACAAGTGGATTGGATGCAGGAAGAGGTTTTGGGTGGACCGAAGTAGGAGATGCATGCATGGGGACAGAGAGGGAAGACTTGAGGTTGCTATCCAGAATTTTGGTGCATGGAGTACCCCCCATGCTTCTACTAAAAGATGGGCTGTTGCTGTGTTGCTGTTGTTGAATATACCCCTGGTATTTACTACTGTTCTTATAATTTGTACTGAAAAGAAGTTTTAAGTATTCATTGATCAGTAGATTAGCAAATTTTATTTCTACTTTATGTGCAAGTAAAATGAATAAAAAGCCACTGCCTCAGCACATGTTCTCAAGTCAAATAATGGGTTAGGCTCTTTGTATTTCTAAAGACAGGCATGGAGTATAAAAGCAAACTGTTCAGAAAATCTTATTTAGATATACTTTAATATTAATAACCCATGCTTTATATAGATACCTGTCTTGTAAGAGAAAACAGTTTGTGTAAAAGGTGCTAATTAAGTTATGGTCCTGAATTAATTTTCATGATGTTAAATAGGCCCAGTTGTTGGAGAATTTCCATGCCAAAATGATGTGAACCTGGCACCAGCACCACCACTACCACAGGTAAAAAGAAACAATAAAAATCCCAGGCTGTATTATTAAATATAACTTTGTAGGGAGAAGCAAACTTTTTGAAATTCATGCCATTGTGGGGCTGACTTTTAGCTGTCTTCTGCATGCACTGTCATCCTCAATAACAACAGGGATTTTTCCTGATTGTTTTATTTTTCTTTTTAACACTCTCCTCTTAACCTTTGTTCCTGCCATTGACTAGAAAGCTCATAGTAGTAGTTGACTACCCAAACAACCAACAACATTACCAACTATCTGTTCATTATCTTCAGCATAAAATATGAATGCACATTCCTGTCAATGTGTTACCTGTGGAGGAAGAAATTTGACAAATTCTATTCGTGCAAATATTACAGATTTCACTGTGTGGTCAGATATGATGGCACTGGGCCCTTACTGGACCTTAAATGCTTTTTGTTGGAAAAGGATGGTAGTGTTTGTCTCAACAGATAATTAACTTTTCACAGTGCGGTAGCAGATCTGTGTTCTTTTACAGCCCTTAGAGGAGAAATAGTCGCTGTGGGTAGAAACTTCTTTATGAATTCTATGTGGATATATTGGCCATTATGACTGAAGTATTACAAAATTACTTTGTTAATGCAACTGAAAATAATAGTGAATTAAATTATCATTGCATTTATGATCTTCCCTCTGATACTCAAATGATAGGTGGAGTGCTCTAAAGTAGAATTTGTAAATGAAAAGTTAAGCTCTGCATTTACTAAAGTTCCTGCTATTGCTAGTAATACAATTACTGCATTGTGGCTGCTGTTTTAAATTATCTAGAGTGAATACAAAGCCATTTATTTCATAAGAAATAACTTATGTTAAGTATTAAGTATTTTGGGGGAATCTTGTAATAATGAAGTGTCAATTACTAGTATTTCAGCAAAGAGCAAGAGAGATGTGTTTGTATGTAGCTGTTGTGCAAATTAAAAGCAAGGGATTTCTCGTATTTCAGCAAAGAGCAAGAGAGATGTGTTTGTATGTAGCTGTTGTGCAAATTAGAAGCAAGGGATTTCTCACTTTACTCATTAAAGATACTGAGCAGTCTTTTTCTTGCATACACTTCTTTGCAGCCAAGTGTGATTGAAAATATGACAGAGTTCAAGCGCAGTCTGCCGCTCTTTCCACTCGTGAAACCACATATCAATTTCATGGCTGCAAAACTGTGAAGAACCCCAATGGATGAAGAAATGCAAATGATCAGTACTGACATGGTTTCAGGGGACTTCATGATGAACAAAATAATTAAAGATCAGTAGGATAAATGGTTTTGTCCGTTATGAAAGTCCCAAATTCCTTCTTGGTCCATTTGACATTAGCTGTGTGTTAGGGATAGAGAGTATATAAAAACCAGTTGTGGTCATGTGTCATTTATATTACAGACAACCTGTTGAAAACCAAAATCAACTGAAACAATAATAATAAAAAACTTGTAGATGCAGTATATTTTTCAAACAGTATATCCCTTCAAATTTTCATTTTGATAAAATAACCCTCCAGAGTAAACACAATTGCTTGAAATATCCTTGTTAGTCCTGAAAAAAAAATGTTTAGTATCCCAATAATTATCTTACTGGGTGCTGGAAGGGATAAGAAAAGTAGGTCCTTTTTGGGATGGGGTCAGGTTTTTTTTTTCCCCAAATAGAGACTCTTACATTTTTTTGAAGTGACCTCTTGAATGATACTTTTTTTAATTGATCCTTAATGCAACCAACATATTTTCTATTTAAGTTTTATGAAGACCAGTGGGGAGAAGAAAGGAAATTTGACAACACTGTAGTAAATGAGAGTTGTCTTAGTGAGAATGATTGAAGATATGGGCATGATTTTAATCTTTCTATAGAAATATGGGGACATTTTATATTAAAACTAGTAAAATGCTGGAAACACTTTAATAATGCATCTTACTTTTGTTATCAAAATATTGTCCCAGTTTCTCAATACTGTCAACATCGTATTCAGTTTTCAGTGTTACTGTGAATTGTTTCCATTTGGTATATTAAATACTTCATTTGATGTAATTTTTTGTTTTATCTGAGCATGTACTGATGGAGAACTCAGTCTGGTTTGCCTCATTTGTTATGCTAGGTCTCAGTACAGAGGAGTACTTACTAGTTCAAATAACTTTAAGCATGCAATAGTTCTTGACTCAAGAACAGGTGCATGTCAAATATGGGCCCTGTAATGAATCGGATACATCATTCTTCTGATACATGTGTGTAGGTCCTTCTCATCCTTCAGGAAGGCATTTGGGACAGTGCAGTACTAGGTGTGCAGTACTGCTAAAGCACAAGGTGTGGTTCAGGTTACATCACAAAATGTTTGTTCCTACTTCTTTTAAGAATGCTGCACAAAACCCAGAAGGATCAAGAATTACACTGAAATACAATATATGTATTCCATAATGTAGTGAAATGGTAAACAGATATATGGTGTCTGATCTTCACCAAGCTTACTGACTTCTGGTTTTGTGCTTGGAACAGACCCCAAATAGAAAAAGGTAAGGGAGCATCTTACTAAGTTCTTCTACCTGTTTAATGCATAAAATTGATTGTAATTATTCAGACAGGATAGAGCATGCAGAGTTCTGAAGATAGAAAACCTGCTCAACCAGGGGTGTTACAGAGACTTTGCTTATTAAAAGAATCTGAAACTACAGCCCAGATGCGACACGTGTTGTCATATGTCAGAATTCTGGTGTATTCAGTAGGGCTTTTCTGTCATTAAATCAGTGTTCTTTCTTACACTGTCTTTGAAGCCAAATTAAATGAATGCTTGACAGGATAAGGGCCTTAAACTGTGTTTATCTGAGAGTTTCTTCTAACTGAATAAGCACAGTGTATTTGAAAGTTGTTTTAAAGGTTAATAGTACACATTTCAACATCTTTTTAATAAATTTGCTGATAGTTGGTGATGTAACCTGTTGCCAGAGAAGGCCACTAGCAGGTTTTTTGTAGCCTGAGGAGAAAAAAACCCAAACATTATAAACAAAACCAGTAAAGGTTTTTACTTAACGTTTTGGTAAAAATGTTTACCACATTTTTCATGGATCCTTCAGATAAAATGAGTGGTTTACCCTCTTGCATTTAGCTTTTGTTTATAGTTTTCTTTAGTATATTTGTATTATATATATTAAAATTTTTGACAACATATTATAAAAATATATATTTTGGGATTTAGTATTTAAACATACCACTCTTACGGTGAATAAAATGAAATGGTTTCTCTCATGTTTAAAATTAAATATATATTCATGGAAGTACTAACTTGTATAAATTAATTGGAATAGCAGTGTATTTAACACAAACTCACAAATCGTGTTTTCCAGAGGAAAAAATGTAGAATTTCAAAGTTCTATGACTGGATGTGGAAACATATGTAGTTTTCCAGCAACTCTTAATTGCTGTTAAGTGTTCTCCAGCATTTTACAGTTTCTGAGTTTGATATAGCAGTAAATTTTGATAAACTCAGGCATACTAAATGGGTTCATTTTAATGGATCCAAAGCTGCAGTGTCTACAAGCAATAAAAAACTACCTAGAATACACTGTAATTCAATTTTAGTGCTTGTTAATTAGTTTATGTAAGAAACCATAAATTATTATTACCTAACTGTAATTTTTGCAAGTGCTATTTTAAGCAGTTGATGTGGAATTGGGTGCATGACACAGCCAGTATGACAGAGTGCTAGAGTTATTCTGTTTACAATAAACAATCTGAATTTAATGTTTGGAGTTCTTAATTTGTTTCATTTAAATTTTTTTCATACTGGTAATGTTACAGCCATCAGTCTGTGCATGGTTTTTATGTTATAGTAATTGTAATTTCCTGCTATGCAGTTGCTTGGTCTAGTTAGACTGAATAGCTGGAGAAGTGTTCCTAGTGATAACTAGGGAAGTTTTAGAGGACTTCCCCATGTGGAAGTCACACCTTTTAAGTGGATCCACCTCTATTGCTCTCAAGGAGTATATGAAGACTTCATAACATAAAGGTAGAAATATTTGCACAAGACAGGATCTTAATTATCAAATCTGAAATTGTAAATTGAGAGCATCATTGCAGTCAGATTGAATCATGCCTACTGCAGTTTTACAGTGTTGATTCTGAGAGATTACTTTCCCTGGTAATTTTCTTTGTTCTGTGCACACTAAAAGATTACCTTTGGAAAGATTAACGAGTGTGATTGTTACAACAGTAAATAGTGTCAGTTCCAAATTCTGAGAATGTAAAGGCAGGGTAAGAGTCACTTCTGCTCTTCTAATGACCATTACCAGCATTAAAAGAAACAGGTTTTGTCCTTGGCATTGAGAAGAGTGGTTGGTACTCTCAGCAGAGAAATAAAATGCCTGCAGCCCACCTGTAAAATTAATTTGTCCACAACATGAGGGCTCTCTTTTTCAACTCCTAGTCATTAGGGATTAAATCTTGACTCAGTGGCTTTATTATCTTTTGCAAAAATCAAGGTATCCGAATATACTTTTGCCATTACTGCCAGCCATAAAGCAGTTCTTGAGCTTTTTCAGAATGTTGGTTTAAGTGCTTGGATGTGAACAGCCTTTATTGATAGTGTGTTCCACAGTGTAACCATCAGGTGTGGAGAAATCACTGCACACCTTTTTAACTTTAGTTAGTATTTTCTAGCTCTTGTTTTAACACAAGGTCAGCAGAATTTTAGTTCACCTTCTCTCTACCATTTAACTGCTTAGTATGCTTTTGCTATAGGTCCTCTGTAAAGTGAAAAATCATTATCTTCTACATCTTTCTTCTTATTTTTGCAATTGCTGACCATTGAATTGATACCACCTAAGTCCTTCCCTTGAGCTGATCCCTAATTTGATACTCAAATCCAACTCTGAAATACTTTGTTTTGAAATCAGTTTTTAATATTGCTGCTGCATGCTACACCCACAGTGATGTTACAAAGGCATAAGAGATCAGAAACTCAGGCACCTTTCTTACCTTTTATGTATTTTCAAGAGAAGCCTGGCCTATGTCAAGTCTGCTGAAAGGCTTTTATTTGAAACATTTCAGTCTATTTACCATTCAAGGAGTACACAGTATGTGCTGTGGAATGTAACAGTAATAGTATGTGAAATCTGAATTACAGTTCAAGGGAAAAAAGTGTGAGGCCAAAGGCCCAGCAGAAAGAGAAATGTCACAATTAAACCAACTTATTTGAACTCAAACTTCTTAACAAAATTTAAGATTGAAAATATTTATGGCTTCTTAAATTAATATTCTAAGCCACCTTATGGCTGTTAGCTAGACGTGCAACACTAAAGGATGGAAACGCCACACTGCTGAGCATTTGCTGCTGTTAACTTTTAGGACTCTGTCTTTAGTGATGCAGTGCAAAGTTCTGAATTAAATTTCTTGACTGTGCAGTGGATGAGGGAAGATACGCAGCTCCACATGGACTTCAGGTCAGTGAGGAAGTGTGACTAGGCTCAGCCAGCAGGAGACTCTAGTGAGAGGCATCCAAGTTGAAATTCTAGATCTTTCTTAGGATTCACCATCACCTTGTTGTGTTAGATGTGCTTCCTTCTGCTTCAGATTTCCATTACAGCTTTTCACTGCCTGCTCAGTTTCCTTTTCAAGAATGGGAGCAGGGAATTGTACTTTTCTAGTGATGTAATCTTTTCACTGGAACTGTAGCTGGAACTCAGGACCTCTTCTGGCCCTCCCCTCCACCTGTACACAGAACTGGGTGTCCTGCTGTACATGTAGGCTCATACATGCACATATTCTGGTGGTGAATACTTAACCATGCAAAATTAGAGGAAGTTCAGTGGAAGGGACATTATTAACCTCCTGGGAAGTGGGAAAAATAGGCTAGAGAAAATTCTAATGTAAGTTGGACATGAAGTTGATTTTTCAGTAACTTGAAGTAACCACTGAGTGTGGCATAGAAGAACATGCTTTTTATATGAAGTCTGTTGTAAAGGATGAACTTCTGTGATGAGAGAGTAGATGACCTGCTTGTGAATTTCAGGGAGATGGAGGGGATCAGTACTAATGCATTTTATGTGGCTAAGGCTGAGTCATTTCAGGGCATGCACAGAAGTGATATTCTGGGATATCAAATGTAGAAAATAGAGCTGTGTACAAATGTTAGTGAAAGCTGAGACTGGGCTTTGAAGATCTGGATTTTGAATGTGATGCGTTTTAGTGGACAGAGGGCTTAAAAATTGGCTGAATAGAAGTGGTGCACTTGTAAAGTCGTATTGGAACTGGTTTAAAACACCAGAAATATGTAAGCATTTCACAGAAATAGTGCTCAAAAATGCTTCCCTTGGTATTTTTCAAACTTTCCAACTTGCTTTGTAATGAAGTAAGTTTAGCAGGACAAGTTTCAACCCAAATGATGATTTTCACATGTGTATAAAAGCCAGGGAATTTCACAACAGATTAGTGCCCATCAGTACTCTGGAGTCAGTAAAGTCAGTATAACTTTTAGCCTGCTAGTACTTTAGTACTTGTGTATTCCAAGCCTTCAGCAGTACTGTGGAGGGTGGAAATGTGTTTTTTACGACTGCTTACTGCAAGGGAGGTTCTGTGTTTTGACTGAGATATCAGTATCATTCACTGCCACGTTGATGGTGAAGCTTCAGGAACCTAAAAAACCCCAATCTATGCGGAATATTCTCCTGTTCAGATTTGGTTAATATTCATTTCCAGATAAAACTGTAGGAAGAGAAAGTAATTGTGACAATTCTGCAGCCTTAAGTGTATGTTCAGAACACAGGAATCTGTATGTGTAACTGGATCTGGCATCTCCACAAGCTGATTGTTTAGTTCTGATACTCTTTGTGTCATCTTCAAAGGCAGAGACATCTGCTGTTCATCTCACATTGCGTCCTGTTGACAAAGGTGAGGTAACCAGATACTTCCATTATCACATCAGCCAAAAAAAAGTGTCACTGATGTCCTTTTAGCACTGTCATGCACTGGGTGTGAGCCTCATGTGTTCTAGGATATTTTTTTTTTTGTGATTAGAGCTTACCTTCTAACCATGGCAACTTTAGCAAAAAAAAATACACAAAGATGGCATCTACAGTATGTCTAAGCCTGGAGAGCCACCCTGGACTGCTGCTCAAGCTCAGAAAAGTGAGAGATTTTGGCAAGTAGAACCATTTCAGAAATAATTTGAAAACAGGTGCTACTCAATCACAGGAGACTGATTTGCTGTTGTATGCACAATATGATTTTATTGCTGTGAGTAATGAATAAAAATGTTTCATATGCAGCCTTTTCTTGGAAGTTGCCATATTTAAGAGTGGAATAACTTGTAGGCTTTGTGTAGCTTGAAGAACACATATATAAAGAATGCTTGTTTGGATTTTCCACTTGAATTTAAATGTCAGTAATCATTTGTTTAAAGATGTTATGAATGTGAAAATACAAAAGATTGTATTAAGCTCAATGTATACAAAATGTAAGTGTGAGCTAGGGTGCTTGCCCATGTGGTAAGTCCCTTAAAAATCATGTTGAAATGGTAGGTAATTCACATAAATTGCAAGCAACTAGTTGCATGCCATTTTGCACTTCTTGTCTGATAATCATGTCTGTCATGTCATTGTGTATAAATTATAAATTCCTGTGCAAAGGGGTCATGTGTTCTGTCTGTAGACTACCAATGCACAACTGTGGCATTGTATAGCTAATAATATGTATTAGACTTGTAAAAATGTTGAATTTGGTAATTAAGAGTGAATACAGGACCTTATTCTCAGGATAACCTGTAGTGTCTAAACAGTCTAAGTTATTCTTCGAGCTTTGAAAGCAACAGAATAGTAGTACCGGAATCTCTCATTAATTTTATTAGTACTATATTCTCTACCAAACAGACACAAAAAAAGGCAGTTGAGATAATTAATAACTAAATACTTAAGCTGGCCTGACAACTGGAGTAATTGCATTGGCTTGGAGTATATTGATAGTCGTAGAGTATAAAATATGTATATCTTAACAATGGTTTTGGCATGAACTCTTGACTAATCATTTAAAATAATCTTAGACCCTGTTAGAATAGCTTAATAGTCCTGGACGTCTTATAACAGTAAAGTTGGGGGTTTTTTTCTTTGAGATCAGATACAGGGTCTCAGTCTTCTGTAGAAATAAGAGTCCTATAATTTTATAGCTAGTTGGGCTGAACTTTAATTTTGCAATGGTGTTACAGAGATCTTCTGTGACAGAGATCTGTTAGAAGCGTGGCAGAAGAGCTGCCTTGCAGGTCCCCCAGGAGTCACCATACACCATGCAAGCAAAAAGAGAAACTTAGAACCCAAGATAATGTATATCTACATTTGTAAAGTATGCATTTGTGGTGTTATTAACACTTTTTCTTAAGCTAAATAATATACTTTTCCAAAGTGGTAAGGAAAGATTTCATATATTTAGTTGTCCAGCAGCTCAGAAAGAGACAATTGTTCAGAAAATGGACTGCAACACTGATCAAAACCAAGTGTAGACTTATGTGTATGATTGAGTAAGACTATAAAGGATGGAGGCCCAATCAGTAAGCTTTAACTATTTTGCTTATTCTGTTGGTAATTTCTAGTTCATTGAGTATGCTGAAGTGCCCTCATAAGTGATACCAGACACGTACTGGCAACAACACACACAGTCCTGGTAGACCGGTATTGGAGAAGGGAGATTGCACAATTTCAAGAGATGTAGTAAGAATGGGTAGCCCTACACTATCCACAGACTAACAGCAGCTCATCAGTATAAAAAGCTAAATTTGTAACGTTTCTTCTTGGTTCTGAAAATGCTAATGGCTAAAAAGTATCAGGAGAGTGAGCTCATCTTTGTTGGCCCCTTGCAATCTCAGATGCCTTGAGCAAACAGTAAAGTTATGTTCTCAAGCAGCAGCTACATCGCATTAGATCTCCTTACTCAAGAGCTCTTTCGTTTTGGCTAGATTTAATATCAAATGTTGCTACCTTTTTCTTGTCAGAAAGAAAGTTTAATTATATCTCCTCTTTTGCAGTGCACTATTACTGCACTATTTATATTGCACTAATTAGTTCTATTTCCAGCCAGTTACCTTTGCCTCCCAGTAATGGCTGTGCATATGTATTTAAGATTACCTGTCACATCTACACATCTAGTCTCTCTCTCTGGAATGAACAGCAGAACTGGATGTTTAAGTTACAGTGATGCAAGACTGATGGAAGGCCTGAAGTTTTATTTTTGACCAGGAAAGTAGAAGTGACTTAATTGACAGTAAATACTGAAGTCTTCAGTGCCATTTTTTTACAGTAATAAATTTAAGTGTAGGATTCTGTGCTCAATTTACAGAGGAGTGTTTCGGATCATGATGTAGTCATGCATGTTCAGTGATTACTTCATACTGTTTGACCAGATTGGGGTAAGGGAAGACAGGAAAGGGAATTGATATTTTAATTTTTTTTTTTTAAGGTGTTACATATTTCAGAGTTTAAAGAAAATTTGCTATGCAAGCAATCTTCATAGCTTAATTTGTAGAAAATACCAAGTTTTTTAAACAGGGTGGGGGGTTTTGTGTGTGTGTAAAGTTTACTTTTTGCTTGGAAAACAGCATAGACTTCAGAATAAAAATATCAGCTTGAAATGATTCACTATGAAATGAGAAGCTTTCGTGGTGTATTTCCTTCACACTAATTAGACTTCTTGGTGCTATACAACACGTTTGCTGTTACTCCCTATCACAACGTGAGGATCTGTGCATCTCATCTTTATGCATTAAAATGGTTTTCTTCGTTCTGCTGAGGAAAACTGTGTGTGTACAATTTATAGATAAAAATATAAAGATAACTTTAAATGCTTAATCGTAGAAAATAAATCACTTTTACATCACAGAAGTGGTCTGGATGTATATTTTATGAGGAGCAAGACTGCCTGAAGTCGTTATCTTCACAAGTTTAGCATCTTGTCTGTCAGGTGTCCTGCGTCCTAAACCCGAGGGCTTTCCAGTCCAGCCACGCCTGTGGGGCTGGCTCCGGGATTTCCGGGGTCCCAGTGCCGACAGACCCCTTCTGTCCGCCGCCCCGGAAGGGGGAAAGCGGGCTGCTGCCGCAGGGCCCAGAGAACGAACCGCGCCCGCGAGGAGGTGCCGTCGAGCTGAGGCGCCGTGAGGCGGTGAGAAAAGTCGGGCCTATGCCGGGGGTGGGCGGGAGCTGTGCCGGCTGGGAGTGATGAGGGAGGGCTCGGGGAGGGGACAGGGTGATGGAGAGTAGCGGTCAGGAGTGTGTGTTCGTGTGGCAGCCATGGCCGACGTTGGTCGCCGCTTGCCCTGGTGCCCCGGGAGGTGGGAATTTGCGAGGCAAAATGGCGGCGCTGGAGCCCGGTATGCGGCTGGGCCTTTGCGGGCGCAGGGGAGCCGCAGGCTCCGTTTTATCTCACAATAAGCTCTTTTTTGTTGTTTTTTTTTTTGNCAGCGCCAAGCGCAGCAAGTGGAGCAGCGGCTTTGCCGTGCTGCATTCAAGGTGTGACTGACGCAATGCCCGCGC
The DNA here is from genome assembly GCA_013399015.1 of Galbula dea. Lineage (NCBI taxonomy): Eukaryota > Metazoa > Chordata > Aves > Piciformes > Galbulidae > Galbula > Galbula dea. The sequence continues at coordinate 902,770 of VWZX01010538.1, forward strand.
CTCTTGAGGAAACAAAACATTAAAAAAACAGGTCACAGGTATCAGGAGTGAGATTATCTAAGTTCATCAGCACTGCAGACCCCAGGCACTACCCACTGCCCACGCACGTTGTACCTGTGGAGTGTTTGGCACTGTAACAGCAGGCGCCACTAGGAAATTCATGCAAACGGCAATTTTACCTTCGGAGCAAGTTCCAAAGAGTGGCATACAGGGGGCTGTGGAAAAGAGGCAGGTCTCATCATGGATAGATCTTTCACAAAAGAGCGTTTGTGAGGTCACCGTGGTTCTGTAATTTCTTAGCATATGACACAATGAGGGTCTTGATAGCAAAGTGCTGGTATCACAGACTTGGGGCTATAATTGCCAAGCGTTCAAACAAAAGAAAAGGGAAACTGAAAAGGGGGGAGGATTTGTAGCTTTCATTATGTTACCGTAGTGGCACAAGCACCACGGGATCCATCCATGCTGGATGTACCAGCAGCGAGGATGTGTATGTGCAATAAGGGTGCTTCACTGGCATTTCCAGGTGCTGGATAGCAGCGAAGGAGCTGAGGCACACACACTGCTGCAGCCTCTGATAGTGACAGAGGCTTCTGAGCGCCTTCTAGCTGACCCTCTCATCCCGTCTCTGGATCCACATCCTTCTCCCCTGGCCAGTTTCAGTCCTCATCTTCTCACCCATCTGTCACCTGCTTCCTTCACCCAATCTGTGATCCACAGCTCCCACATCCTGAGTGCCTTCTGCAGCTCCTGAGCAGTGTGTCATTGAATAATGCCCACAATCTCTTACCCATTTTTGTCAATAACTACTCAGTCCCCAGCATCCTTGTTCTTCATTCATTACACGTGTTGCTGAATCCACATTTTATCTTTTGCCTTTGAGTAGGATAGGCTAAGCAGGGAAGTCACTGAGAGCTCTGAAGGACAGGCCTTCTGCTTTGAGATCCAGTGCTGCAGGTAGTAATAAGTTGCTAAGACCTATTTATTCTATTAATGGGGTCCTTACACAAAAAAAAAGGGAAATATCAGTTCAGTTTCATCAAATCCCAGCTGAGCAGCTTCAACATTCAGATTTTCAGGGTGTTTGAGGAGATCCTCATAAAAGTCACAAAAGCCACTAACTCAACCACCAATCTGAAGTCCTCCCTACAATCTAATTTTCAATTACCTGCTTCAAACTTTGAGACTGTTGGAGACCTCCTGCAAATTTCCATGAAGTGACCAAACTATCACAGAAGAAATCCTCCATAGTTAGTTGTTACATGGTGTTTGAAGTTTGATAAGGTTCTTAGCAGTTGGAAACATGATCTTATTAAAAGCAGTATTAGGGGACCTGGTGGGGTTAGCAGCCTTCCTGTGTCAGGTGGGAGTGGAGAAGGAGGAAACATTTCCTTCCAGAGGTCTGTAAGCTAAGGCCTGACATATCCATGAACAGACAGGATTGTGCACATAAACCTTCCAAAAGTTTGTACAAATGGTCTCCTCGTCTCCAGTGTTTTTGGTCTGGGGGAACTTTGTGCACACATAGGTGGGTGCAGGGACATGAGTACTGAGGAAAGCAGAGCAGTGTGAGCCATTCCAGAGCAGAAGAAGAGAAACTGCTTTGGTAGCAGTAGGTAACTCATTAACCTGCATACTTTACACAGTGAATGAAGAACAGAATTGCACAGCAATAGGGGAATTGTCTGCCCCTTTTTCTGTTCTTTACTGTGCAGCAGGAGCTTCCTTTTCCCCTTAGTCAGGCTCACTGTTGGGTGTGAGTTGCACCTGGCAGCAGTGGCTTGCTAATACATCTGCTTGGAAGAGATGCCTGGTTTGCATATTGAAAGGATAAACTGCTTATCCTGTTTTCTGCAATTCTGTCACAAAGAGCAAAAGCTTGTCTGACTGGTTTAACTTATGGGTAAATACAAGGCAATATGGTTGAAGGAGATAAAAAAATGAAGAGACTCTGAATCAGCTGATTTATATTTAAAGGTTTGATTCTGCTTGCTCTCTCTCTTTCTAAAAATATTTTTTCAGTGGTTTGGAGAAATAAATGATATCCTGACAAGAAGTGCATGAAATCTGACAGATGAATAAATGGTACTCTCCAGAGCTGTAAGCTTGAAAGAACATTGCAGAGAAGTCCTGTCCATTAGAAATATACCCCTCTGAAGATTCATCTGAACTTCTGAGCTTGCATTGAATAATTGTTCTGTGAGATTTGAAATATTTTGAATTATTTAATTTCCCATTCACCAGAATTGAATAGCATTGCAGTTGGTGATTAATTATGACATTTTGTTAAATTCCCTTTTGTCTTTCCTCATCAGTTTTTTATTTCAAAGACCTCAGCTAATGCAGAAAGTGTATCACCCAAATACAGAGATAAGTCAGATTTGTCAGCTTGAATGGCCTCAGACCTGCTAACCATCATGATGCAAGTCTGAAGCGATGTTACTTGCATATTAAAGAGTAAGACTGAGAAAGTTAAGGTTTCCTTGCTAGGCTATGTTCTTCAGACCCTACAGCCTTTCATGGAGAGCAAGTCAGATTCACATACACAGAGCTGTAACAAATTATGTAAATATAGCAGCAAATGAAAAGGTGAATTCACGTAGGCAAAGGGGTTGAGTCTGAAGGCGAGTTTTATGAGATGACTGCATCCGTCTCATGGCTGTCCTGAAAGGAGCAGGTGCTTATCATCTCCACCCTCCTTCACAGCCACATACAGCTTGCTCTTGGGCCACTGTCAGGAGTTGGGAACTGAAGCAGCTCCTGCCAGGAAGTACAGTACAAGCCATTCCACTTGGTCAATTAAAGCCATACACTTGGTCTACATGGATTTATAGGAAGTCTAATATGATGCACACAGTATGAAAAGATTAATTTATTTTTCCAGCATACTTATTCATTCAGCCTTGTAAATCTAAAGTCTCCTTAGATTTGAATGGGAGTTACTTACATAAAACCAATATTTGAGTGAAAGCATTAGCCATGAATGTACACCCCACATATGACATAGAAATAATATGTGAGTGAAATCTGTATGCAAACAGCTGCTTTTGAAGCTTGACTACAAGGCTGCAAAAGTCAGGACTGACAGACAGACTCAGAACTCCTGCTGTCCAATGCACATACGCTCCAAGCAGAATGGGTGCTGCCAGCCCCTACCCCTTCTGGCAGGATCCACCACATGAGTTCAAGTGCAGCATTTTTGGTCAAAGCTGGTTCAAATATTGATGCCTCAGATCACAGGCAGTGTAAATGCCTATGATCTGCCTCCTCTCCAACCTGCAAGCCAAACATGCTCCCCGTAAACACTCTCAGGCATATGGAGTAATTCTTGGGGTGTCCTCCATGTGTTTAAGAGCTGGACTCGATGATCCTATTGGGTCCCTTCCAGCCCAGACAATACTATGATATTAAAAGAAGAAACGCCTGCAGCCATTACTTAAGAGAATATATGATGGGAAAAGAAATTATACCCTTACTGATGAAGACCTGTCAAAGATGTGGCATGTTAGTCTGTAACATTTCAAATCCCTTGTCTATATTGTATAGCTTATTTTTGTCACCCACCCCTCCTATTTTATTTTTCTCTGGCATAATTTATAGCAAACTATTTATGGGACTAGAATAACTGTCACCTGGAGAAGGGACATGGTCCCTCCTGAATGCAATATGGGTTAGAAGGTTCCCGTCCCAAAATGGATAGCAGTATACATGTACATAAAAGGAAAAAATAGTTTTCTTAATCCAGTTTCTTGCCATCCCCTTATTCTTATAATGAATAGTCTTAAATATAATCTCAAGATTCTGTATTGCCTTTCTGTATGCCACGCTGTGTACTAACATCATCAATACACTAAACATCTCTTTTTTACTTGGACTTTCTCTGCCTAATGTTACAGTTGATTATTACTTTTAGATTATGAGATAGTTATTGCAGTTGTATAAATCCCTGTGAAACATTGGTTTTCATTTAAGAGGGCAAGTGCATTTGTTTTCTTCTGCACTCTACTGCATGGAAACAAAAATTATTTCCAATGGTTCTTGCATATTTTTATATGTCCTTTTATATGCTGTTCATTATCTTGAAAAATCTTTTGATAAGAGAGCAAATCAACAGGCTAAACTGTAATTATCTCCCACAAATCAACTATCCTTGATAGAATAAGGCATATTTACAATTTATTCAACGGTGTTTGATGGTAACCACTTGATGAGAAAAAAGAATGTTAGTTTTCTGAGGTACAGTCCAAATATAAGCCATTATCTAGACAGGACTCCAGGAGCATGATATGAAAGTTTTAAACAAAAAGGAAAGTTTATGTTTTGGGCTTATAGAAAAAAAGGTGAAGGCTGGAACTGAGAACAATTAGAAACATCTACTGAAAAAAGTAGTGCATGCTTATCACCTTGATGCTTGCAGGCAGATTCAAAAAAATCTCAGCTCAGAAGCAGGTGCCCACAAGAGGGGAAAAAAATCCATCTTCCCATATGATTCAGTGCTCAGACTAACCACTACCTGCTGGTTTTTCAGAGAGGAGTTACCCCTGGAACACTGCATTTGCATTGTGCCTGCTAATGTAAAGGCTTAGCACAGGACAAAGCCATCATGAATTTAACAGAAGTACCAATTCAGATAAGCACAGGCTCTGCTGTTGCTAAATTGGCAATTATAACTAGATAGCCTCTGCTCCCTCGCTGTCATCATCGTCAGCACTGGAAGTTTTGTCTCGGTTCAGTGAGTATTCTATTCTGTAAGCTCTCATTTGTCTCCTGTTTGACAGCTTACCATGATTTTGTTTAGTTGTACTGATGAACTGCTGTCAATGGAAAAAGATCCAACCACCAGAGGCATACAAGAAGGATTAGCCATTACCTGCAGTTCCTACACAGCTGGAAATTGGGGAGGTTAACTATAAAAGGACTGGACCAGAATATGATATCAGATCATCTTAAACCATATCAAGCTATCTTTATCTCTGACCTTTAAAAGTAACTTTTCAGCACAACCATAACTACTATCAGCAGCAGCAGAAGCAGGAAAAAGAAAGCAAAGTGCTGGGAAGTCCTAGCATTTTACCTACTGGAGCCTAGATCTGCTTTCAGATAAGGCAGAATTTTAGAATTCCAGCATCTGCTCTAGGTTTATACTGCAACCACAGCTGTGATAAGGAAGCATGATCTTGTTCTAGACACGATATGAAATCTCTCTTTTCTGTCAAGTAGTTGATACAGTTCCAGAATCCTCCCACAGTGCTCTTCTACACCTTTTGTTATTTTGCAGACTAGCTTGGGCTCTATAAAATTGTCGTACCATGGTCCCCTGCATTTTGGTGTCAGAGCCTTATAATGGGGGAGGGTTAGTATAAACTGATTAGATTTTTTTTTTTAATGCTAATATACTTTAGAAAACAAATTAGTTTCCCATTCTAATCACCTCCTACACTGTCTGCAATTGCAGTTTTCCATGCAGAGATTTTTCCCTATCGTGGTACTTAGTTAAAAAGACTGAGGCACAGAGGGCTTAGTGCTACAAGCCACATGGTACTGACCTTTTCAGAGGGGGTACTCAAGATTCGTGCTTGGTCAAGAAAGGCCCCATGATGATCAGACTTTTGATACAAGATGATCCCTGACATCTGAGACAATTTCCAGGGTGTGTTGCTGGAATAATCTTTAAAATGTCTCCACAGGTGCCACTTAGTAAAGCTGGTTTATGTTTTTCTTGGTCCTAATCTGTAGATGAGGACAAATATTTCTGTGGGCTGCTACGGACTCTATTCTTAAGTGTTACATAAAGGGATTCAAATAGGTGGTGTATGTGATCTAGCTCAGCAAGAACTGAAACACTTTGAGCAGGAGGTGCTGAGAAGAATGTTACAGTGTCTCCAACTCTAGCCAAAATAGCTTAAAACCTGAAGGCTCAGGAAATACACATACATTTTCTGTCATTTGCCATTGAAGTAGCTACATGTAAGTGTTACAAATGTATTAAAAAATAAAATACATTTATAGAATGATTCTCACCACCTATTAACCCCAACTTTCTCTAAGCATGAGTAGTTTTGAAAGCCCTTGGGAATTTACTCCTTAGGTTAGTTTGCATTCGCATTCACAGTTGAAATGAGATGGGAAAAGAAGCCTAGTTACCCATAAGGTGATACGCAACTTAAATACATAGCAGAATGCTGTGTCTGTGATAGGAGACCATGCTTGGCAATGTGGGCAGGTCAGTTATGTTACATGGTATTAAATTTATGCTAAGTGGAAAGCACTTTCATTTTTGTAGTACCTTGAAATTTAACAACACTCTGGGGTAGAGAACCCTGCAGCTAAAACATACCATTGCTTTTTCAAAAGAAACCACCAACAGAACAAAACCCCCCACTGTTTTGCATTTAAAAGGTACCAAATTATTTAAGAAAAACCTGAAACCTTCCTTTAATGAAGTTCAGATTGAATTATCCTTAATAGCCAGTCAACAGAATTGCTATTGTGTATGATAAATCCTATTAGCCATTCAGAGCATGGTATAAGAGGGAATGTGGTCCAGGTCTCAGATTCAGTATGTCCAAAATGATCTTTGATTAAGTATTTATTCCTTCAATCCCCCAACTCTCCAAAAGGCTTTCATCATGTAACTTGCCTTCCATAAAGCTTCTGCAGTGCTTCTCATCCAGGAGTTAGTATAATGTTAGGTATAGTTAACTGGCATCTGGCTTGGATTAAAAATATATAAAAATCTCTGAAACTAAGTGCAAGTATTCTGGAAAACCAGGACTTTCCTCCTGCACTGTGGCCTTGTTGTTTGGAAGAGAGTAATGCAAGCAGTTCATGCAACAGTAATTCTGCAAAACTGCACTAGTTACAAACTCAGAATTACCTAAGGGATCTTAACCTAGAACTACACAAGGGAGATAAGGCAGTAGAGATTTTTCTTTTATTAAGTGAGTCAAACGCTTCTGAACCAGCTACCATTTTGCTTCAGGGGAAAAAAAAAAAACCAAACACAAAAATCTCTTGATTTTCATCAAAATAAAAACAACTTTGATACTGCGCTATCTTACGTAGTCTGTCTTCCATGCATGAGAAATACTTGGAAAATTGGTGGGAGCAGATCTTCCAGAGGTAGTGAGTAATGTTAGTTTCTTGTAATGATTCATGGCAGAGAAATGACAGTTACTCACCAAATAGTCCTTAGACATACAGTAAATAGTCAGACCAGCATGATCCTTTATTAGCTCCCATTAGCTGCAGCTAAGTGTTACTGAGTTGTAGTAAAAGCGGAGGAGCAACTGAGAACTGAAACATCCAAACCCATCAGGCTGTGCATGCTGTATCAGAATGGTCTGAAGCTAGCTAGCTTTGTACTCCTTATGCATAGTACTCCCTGTGGAAGCCCATTGCTTAGGCAATTGCTTTTCCATGGCTTAATCATCCAGCATTAAATGAGGTGCCTGCAAAATGTGTTTTGACAGGTGCTGCTGAGCTGTTTAGTTGAGGCAGTTTCAAGTCACATCTGCTATTTGCTTTTAGTGGCTCCGGAATGGAATTTTTCTACTGAAATATTTGTGTAATACAACCAGGAATAATTGCTTTATGCTCATAGTCAACAGCACAAAAGCAATTAACTATCCAGAGCATGCAAGTAACTAACTGGCAACAATGAGCAAAGTGGCCACAGATCTTCAAACCTTCTTGAGGTACAGGGGCCATTTTCTAATGGGGATAGTTCACCCCTGTTTACAGGGCAGAATTTTTTTCCACTTACAGTAATATTACCTTTGGGCATATGTCTTGTGACTGTTGCCTTTCTGGAAAGTGAGCTATATTACCCAGGCTCTTGAATAAGGTCTTCAAATGAATTAATAAAGACTACTTTGGGCTTCCATAAATTCTGGAAATTCAGGAGAAAGGCTGCTTTTCATGAACAGTTCTTCTCCCCAGCTCATTCACTAGTTAACTGTAAAGCTTCCTTGAAGTTTCCTTCAATGTAACAAGTGCTATCCCTATCAAAAAGGCATGCATCCCCATTTTTTGATGAAAAAAATCCAGGCAAATTAAGGTGAGGAGTAATACTTACATGCCATAACAGAATCACATCCATTATAAACACCCTTCAAAACCAGAACTACTTAAGAATTAATAAATACTCAACTACTTTTTGGGTTTGGACAGTAAGTTCTGTTTTACACTATGTAGAACACAGCAGTGATTTTGCAAGGGTGCAGAGGATGGGACCTGTTAGTGAGAGGACAACTACAAAGACTGTTTTTTAGAATTTCCTAGTTTTTACCTATGATCCTATCTCATGCTTTCCCCCCATCAACTTCCTTCCTAGCATGCTTTAAACAAACCAACCAACCAAACAACAAAAAACCCCCAAAACAAACAAAAAATCCCCATGAAAACAAAACTGACTTAATACTGATCATATAAATCCTTAGGTAAGCATTAGAATAAAACACATATCCCATTCGAAAGTTTTGCTACAGGCTTTTGTTCAACTGATAAAATATACACCAAGGAGTGTAAAAAATATTTATTCAACCTAATTCAACGTAACTATAATTTGCAATACTTAAAAACAAGATTTACAACAGAGTAATGACCTTCTGCCACTCAGGTGAAATAATTATATAATCCATACAGTAATTTTATAACTGTATTTTTACAATAGCTTTAACTTCCAGAGGAGACAGTGTGCTTTCCCAGGGAGCAAGTTTCAAACCCACTAATTTGCATCATTCAATTCTTCATGGGACTTAAAAAAACAGTAATAAATTGGTTCGAAATATATACAGTGAAGACCACCAGAAAGCTGTTTTCTTGAAATGAGGAATTCTGTAAGAAATACATAATATATTGTTTCAAGACTATCTTACAGAAAAGCAGCAACTTTCAGCGGTTGCTACTCTATTTAGAGTTTTTTTATAAAAGTGAGCCCACTAGGCAAATATAATCAGCAGACTTAAAAGATTATAGTAATTCTTCAGTTACAGCAAGAACCTCAAAAGTATTTCATATTGATTGAATAATTTTCAATACCTGTATAGCTTTTGAATACTAATTGGCCATTATATACACTTTTGTACAGTTCTAAAATATTACATCTCAGTAATTAAGATAAACATACTATAGAAAAGGTACCATATTTTAATTTCTCTAACATATGTTATTGCAGTCAAATACCAAGTCTAGTCTTCATTTACTTCATTTCTGGTGAAAAGAAATATTTACTTATGAATACTTCAACTGAAAGATTTATTTAAACCTTCCTCCATGCATTTGACATACTAATACGAACAAGGAAAAACTAAACCAAACAACTTTGAGAAAAACAAATAAATTGTTGTTAAGAAAAGGAAAAACTTTAAATACTAATACTAAACCTATGTTAGGTCTGGTATGAATATTAAATGGCCGTATCACGTTTGTAAAAATTTAACTTCACAAAACAGTTAATTTCTGTTGAAATTAAGTTTATAGTTACATCAAATAACTGAAGTGCTAATGTCTCCCTCAGCTGCCTACTTTGAACATACTGCAACAATAAAGCTTACTGTATAAACAAACAACTTACTACACATTTATCCTTTAGTCCTTTACAGAATGGATCCAAGTTGTTTTCAGACTGTCTAGCCTGCTGGTATGTGCCATGCTCAGATTAGGTATCCAGGTATAGTGTCACATCCTTCTGAGCCAATCCTTCCACTAGAGCTGGTATTGGCAGAGGAGAGCCCACTCCTGGTACAGAGCTGACTTAAGCTCTCAGGTAGGGATGTTCAGAAGGGTGCCCTAATCCCTCAGTTTAAATGTAGCTTTAATGTCCAGTGTTGTTTCCTCACACTTCTACTGCTCTTTGTACTTGTATGGATATTTACATAATCAAAAGGAACACAAAAAATAAAACAACTGCTCCGATACTTAACTACAAAATAAGCAACTGAAATTTACTTCCCCCCTTGTAATTGTTTTTACTGTGGAGGAAAAAAAAAAAATGCTATCCAGCACCAGTAAGAGCCATGAGAAAATAACACCAGGCACTGCAGAAGATAGAACAGGACAGTAAAATTATCAGTATTACAACAGTCACCTCAAAGCCATGCTAATTTCAACACCTAGTAGTTAGGTGGCTAAAGCTGACATACAAGTCCTGTAGAGAGTGCTCTATCTTCTGCTTCCTCTGACCAGTTATTTGAGTATTTTACACTTCCTGTTTTGGTACCAGCAAAAACCAAGGAAATCTTTTTTGACTGATGCCCCACAATTATCTCTCCTTGGTAATGACTCACATTTCCTTTCTAAAAAGAATTCCCTTCATTGTGTGAAATGCTGAACTGGATGATAGGGTGGATATGAAAACACATATAGAAAAGGCATTTGGATACAGCCTACATTAATTACATTACTTTAAATGTTCTTGCTCTGTAGTTGATGCTTTTTTTTTTTCCATTCAGCATACTGGCTCAGATCAAATAATTCAGGAGCCTGTTGCCCAACAGAAATACCCAGAAATCATGAAAGCCATATCACATTTTTAGGTTCAGTGGTTGCTGAAACAATTTACCCTGCCACAAGACAGTGCTTTATTATATTTAAAGAAAGAAAAAAAAAAAACCACAAACCAAAAAAACAACAAACCAGGAGCAGCAACTTATCACAATTCTTCACTACTGTGCAATAATGATGGAATCAATACAACATGGAAACCTGTTAGGTGAGACTGTATGACATCTGGAGATCACAGTCTTATGCTCCTTCTTGCTCAGGATAATTTAAAATTTTTCGGTGAGCTTGGCGCAAATATTGCTGCTGTTTGAAGTAAACCTTAAAAGCTCCTTTTATAGCAACAAAAGCAATTCCACCCTGAAATAAAAACATATTTTGAAAATTTGCAGTTTGTTTTTCTCTCCTTATTAAAATAAGTAATAAAGGGATTCTCTGAAAGAATTAGTAAGCAGAAGCTAATATGAAAAGGTTAATGATATAAACCCTAAGTCTTCCCTTGTAGAGATTGTTCTTAAAAGATTCTGGTTCCTCATCTTCATTATCACCCTTAATTACTGTTAAGGTCTGCCTAGTGCAGTACCAGATACAAGTTTTGACCTTGTCTTAAATTGACATTAGTTTCAGTCATAAGGACAAAGTCTCTCACACACGTGATCCTTGTCGACTGCCAAGACACGCAACCTTAACAAAACCCTTCCCTTAATCACAATTCCACTCTTCTGTTCTAGATCAATTTAAATTCCTTTTTACTTTTTCTCCCTCCCCCACAACACTTCACATTCCCATATTAATATCATTTGTGAAATAAACTGAATCTTACCAAGATTGTCCTTTGTAAATTTGAGTTAACGCTGCTGAACAGCAGCTTGCCAACTATTGTGGCAATAGTAGGGAAAACTAGAGCTCCACACAGAATACGTGTAGCAGAGACATGATCTGCCAAAGGGTTGGCCTCTGCTGGAATACGAGGAACAGGACATCCAATGCCTACAGGGGTGAGAGTGGGGGAAGAAAAGGTAGCCAATAAACATAGCCACTACCTCAAACAGAACACAACACCACCCACATACACATTAGTGCCCCCTCTGACTCCCTTATAAATCCTTAGCCCAATTACTTTTGAGAAGTATCCCTCCTCTCAGTGATTATTCTCTTTCCATTAAATGACTGGATTCATTTTTACTTTCAAGTAAGACCAATGATTTTCAATAGCTTATTTTATTACTAAGGCCTTAACTGAAATCATGCTTCTACTCCTCTTGGCCCCACCTTTCTCATGAGGTACTATACAAACAATCTAAATAGATTGAATTGAAAATAGAGGAAAGGTGTTTAACATCTTTACTTAAAAATGGTAAAAACTACTTGCCTATCCCCATCTCCTAAAGGCATAAATTAAAGCTTGATATTTCCTTTTAAATGTAATCACATTACCTGGAAATATGCTGTTCAAAATTTGCAGCTTATTAGAGTATTTGCGCCACAACCTGAGCACATAGTCCTCCCAACGAATCATCTTGCCCAGTATTAGCATGACTGGGATAGTGGGAAGTCCAATCAAAAGAAATAAAGGATCAGCTCTCTCCATGACGTCAAGACCTTCTTTGTGACCCACAACCTGGTAAATATTTATATAGTTGACAAACAAACAAAGGCCACAACTGAAAAAAGAGTGTAACTTTTTCAAAAGGCTAGTTTGTTTGGGGCTGCCCATACATTTTAACTTCAAAGGAAAAAGTACTGTTTTACCTAATGTACTTAAGTTTTCCTTTTGCATCCTTGGTCACTTATCAAGTGTAATGCAGGCGAGCTACCAACCCTAGTAGGCAAGTTATCAACCTTACAGAGAGCTGCAACAATTCCTTAGCTTCTCAAGAAAAGTTTCATGTACTTCTGTCTGTTTCATGTACTTCTACTACTGCCTAAGCATCTGAAACGTCAAAATAGGATGCTTTCCAAAATACATATGAGAATTTCCAATTTTAGTATGATTAATTCTATACTCAGAAATTGATTAGCTACTACTCTTTAAAAGATAAATTGATCGCAAGTATCTCAAGATGTTTCAAGTCAAAAATTTCTGATACAACAGAGATCACAGTATAAAAACTATTGCTTCACTGAACAGTGCAGGACACAGGGAAGAAGCTAGGGTAACATACCACAGTACCTTCAAACTGTACTTTTTTAGGCTTGCTTTGAAAACCCTTCCATGTTATTCTTCTAGAAAAGGAAGCTGTTTTATAGCACAGCCTCAAGAATAGTCATAACCAATAATGCTTCCACCAAAATATTATTCCTGCAAAAAATATTCAGCATTTGTCTTCCAGCTTCTTCACTATCTTCCACCCAAACTGTTATGTCTGACGCTATCCTTTTTCTCCTTATAGTCCTTGTCCACCCAAAAAAGCCTCAGTATCTTGTCTCTGCTTTAGATTACTATGTCCGTTTTCAGAAACCCCATGATTTGTTACTGACTTAGCTACCACTGGAGTAACCACGTCAATTGTATCTTCATGTTTGTTTTCCATCTGAAAATGGAAAAGGAAACCACCTTTAAAAATAGCTTTTGTGCTTCTCTCTGACCCTTCAACTTTAGAAGTCTGAAAAACATCAGAAAATAACCTGTATTAAACCTAGCACATCTAGGGTGGCAAATGGGGTGGAACAGTTTCCATCCACTTCCAGTTTAACCTCCTCCCCTATAAGCAAAAATAAATTACTCTCGTATCCAGTGTGCCATCCATATGATCAAAAAACCAGTAAGTCAGAGGAAAATAGCTAATTCTATATACCATGGATTTGACCAGCTGTCAAACTAACGTTTAAGGAGATCCTGATTTCAAAAGCAAAACTATAAATACAGAAAGTATCTAAAAAGGTCATGTGAGTTCCTACAGAAAAAGGCTCAGTGTAGCAGCGAGCCAGAAGAGGACTAGTACATTTCACAAAGTCTAGTTGTAGTATTCCAGATGGTTGCAGTATTCCTCTAAGGGCCACAACAAGAAAAAAAATAACAGATGAGAAATAAGTGTACTACTCTGTAATACAGACTTATCCACTGGAACAGAGGAGTTACTGAAAGTCATTATACATCAATTATGCAGCCCCTTGGCCCTGCCCATGCTGGTACCATGGAGCCTGCATCAATTCTTTTGGGCTCCAGTTCATGCAGTCATACATTTCTGCTATGAGGTCACGTACAAAGGTGATCCGAAACAGCACACAGTGTTGACATGGAGCAACCTGCAGAGCTGCAGGGCAGTACACACACTTCAAGAAAAAGTAGTACCATCTGACTTACATGGATAAGGACTACTAGGTTGTATATTTAAAATTAGAACTGTGTAAAGGAATACTTATTAGCCTACAAATTTGTTATTTCTGCCTATGACTGCATTAGCATTAGAAATACTTCTATGCTTCCAGGCAAAACACACGTTATTTGCTTGATACAGGAATTAACAACTAGAATAGTAATGAAGGTCCTTTTTTTGTAGAATCTATGCAAACACTCATCTTGCAGTTGACCTATGACAGCTGTAAACAAGTCTTTCCATACTTAATATTGTCTACCACTTATTAACATTCTTTTTATATTTAAACAGCAAGTTCACAAGAACAGAAGTAGGAAAAATATTTTTCTCTTTCAATTAAGCATACAGGCTGAATTAATTAAAAGAACATACTATTAGTGTTTTGCATTTGTTGTTTATGAATGAATTGCACCATTCAGAGCATGCATTTTCCTATACAATAAAAAAGTGGCAGGACTGAAAAATTCGCCATGTCTAAACCCTTTGAATGGCAATAGCAAAATATTTTTACAGGTAAAAAGAGATTAGTTTCATATCTTTTCTGAGGAACCTGACTATCCATTGTTAGTGGTTAGGTGGTGTAATTGCACCTTTTCTGTAGGAGGAGAAGTGGGTTCACCAGTCAGCTATACAAAGGGCAGCCAGCTACAGCAGAAGTGAATTTTGTTAGTTGCAGTCTGAACCATGTTTGAACAGGCATACGTGGCTTTACACAGTATCATCAATTAAAAGTGAACAGCTTTCTATCCACCTGTCTCTTAAAGTGCTGAAAGCAGGTAAAGAATGTTTTAAGCCAACAAAAGAGGAATTTAATTAACTGACTTTTGTTTAGAAGGCTTGCTTTCAAAGCTGGTAAGAGGAGGGAATACATGCGTACCTGCATCACCGTCACAGCTCCGTATGTTACAGCTGTCCAGTATATAGAGCCCACCATTATTCCAGCTGCAGCAAATGGACATGCCTTTGAGATCAGGCGATCTGCAAGATCCAAAACGTAAACAACTGGACCTGTGATAAAGGAAAAGTAAGGTTTCAAGAGATACATATATATAGGCTCATACTGAAGAAGGTTCTCAGCATCTATCACTGGTAAGAAAGAATGAATTTGGCAAAATGCAAGTCTGACATCCCACACATTCTGTTTAAATGAGAATATATAATTAAAAAGCTACTAAGCTAAACTTTTAACTTATTTCTACCTGCCATTTTACTCACTGCAACATCTTTCTGAGACATAAATACATTGGTGAAAGCACTGAATAATTTACCCACTGAAGTTGACAAGCATCCTTTATCTGCCTTGAATCAGAATTATTCTGCTGTAGAAACTGTTTTAGGCTAAGCGGCTTTTTTACTTGTTAGATG
Source organism: Galbula dea (assembly GCA_013399015.1). Lineage (NCBI taxonomy): Eukaryota > Metazoa > Chordata > Aves > Piciformes > Galbulidae > Galbula > Galbula dea. The sequence goes on from VWZX01010538.1 coordinate 917,958, forward strand.
TTTTAGTTTTGAAAAGGAATAAACACTTATTAGTTGTAATGGACTTCACATGCTTATCTTGGACAGCTTCACCTAAGATTTCTGTCACTAAACTATCCTGCTCTACAGTAACAAAGCACAGTCAGTATGAAAGATTCCTTCTGCTGGAAGAGGCAGTAATTAAATAACTAAGTGTTAAAGACTGTCTCACTTTTGTTTAAGACACTTCAAACTCATGATTGAAGTTTGATGGACCCAAATGCACTTTGCACTTCTCTGCTATCAATGCCTTCTGTATTATTATGCAATTCTGAAATTTTTATGCCCTTCTCATCTTCAAAAATGGAATAAGATGGTATTGTGAGGGAAAACATACCAAAAGATTCTTCCAAACCTGCATGCAAGATCTGAAGAATCTCATGCAAAAATTTTAGGCCAGCTTCAGAAGCTAGGAATGTTAGCATTTAGGAATCTTAGCTTTGGAATAAAGTATGCCACAAATCACAAGAACAAATGAAAATGCCTGTTGTTATTTATGTGTGCATTGTCACAGCATCACAGTATGTTAGGAGTTGTCCCAAAACTACAGTTGCTTCCCCTTTTTCCCACTGCCAAAATAAAATGCAAATGCAGCTAATGGTACAGTTTCATCATTCGAGATATAAGTAATTATAAGCAGCCTCAGGTTTAGTGGTACATTGCGAAGTATGCAGCTATCAAACCATTTTTTGCCAAAGCCAACGACAAATGTTATCTTTTGATGCCTTATGATGGAGATTAAGATTCTTCTATACCTTAACACTTACAGCAAAGCTGAAATGTGTTTGATATATGAATAACTTGGTAATCTGTTTCATGCTGGTTTATGTTTTATTAAATACCATCAGTACACTAGACTGTATTTCTTTACCGTTACTGTGTTCTTTCATAGAAATAAATGTCATCTTCCATATAAAATTCCCTTCACACCCTAACTTTGTCAGCCCTTATACTAAATGAAAAGAGGTCCTGTCCCAAAGAACTGACAGTGCAAGTTATTTTCAGATGTTTAATTACAGTAATAAGAAACTTTAAAAAAAAAAATCTCTTAAATCCTCTAAATGCCTGTACTCAAATGCTATATCAGCATTTCTTTAACAACAGCTTTACTTTTCAACAAAATTTAAGTTTCCATAGCAACATTTCATTTTCTTTCCCTACTTAATATGTCTTATAGAACATACAGGCAAATGAGGGCTGAAATAACAGTAACCATTGCTAATTTAAATATATGCAACATTATGCAGTGTCCTACTCTACTACTCAAGAAATAGACTCTGAAGGACCATCTCCAATGTTTTTCTTTCATCTTGACAAAGAGAGCTAGAGCAGTATCCAAAAACCACAGATATTCTGCCTCTTGAATATAGGGCAATACTGACTTAGGAGCACCTCCCAAACAAAGTAAAAGTGTGGTTTTGAGGTAATGCAACAGGATGCTCAGTGAGGTTCTATTCTCTTAAATTCCATTTTCCTTTGATAACAGTTTTTCTGCAAGTTAAGGAAAAAAAAGTGCCAATATGTGGCAACTGCTGAAAGAAGTCACCCTCTGCTCAACAAGAAAAAGCAAAATCACAATAGCTATTAATTAATTATAGGTCAATCCCTTCTAAGACTTATCAATATAAGGAAATGCATCCAAAATCTGCAGAAGGTGTTTAACAACGCCACCAAATTGAACAGAACAAAGTTATTTTCTGTCTGGAAAAGGGAACAGACAAGTTTTCAAAAGAACTGATGCTTCAAGCACAAAAAACATAGAAATAAAAGTAGGAACAATATAAAGACACAACACATTATACCACATATAAAATTTAAATTATACATATCTTACCTAGCTTTGGAAATACTATTAAATATTCTGCATTGCACTGAGGACAAGCCACTCTAGCAGTACTGTTTCCTCTCTGCTTTTCATCCACCCAGCGCTGCAGACAAGTCTGATGAACCCATTTCGTAGAGCCCCTGCACCTGCAAGGTCTCACCCACTCTGCTGTCCGATCATCCTCATCAGTAGCAAAACAAACCCAGCAGCTTCTGTAATTACAAGAAGGAAAAAAAAGATATTTTTTGCTACTTTTACATGCTTACAATGAACTTTCACATGTGAAAGCATGTAGTTTAGAAACTGTGCACCTAGAGGAGATGGTGATTAAGTATAAAGCAACAAGCACCAAAAGTCTTAAGTATTTTGTACTACAGTCTTGTTTTGGTATTAACATAGAGCTTTAAAATAACATTACAGACAGCTAAACAACTGCTTTTAATACATTCTGAATTACTTATTTAACTTTTAGATAATTTATGAATTTAAAAAAAGCACTGAGACTGTAGTTCATCCTCTGAATAATTCAACATATGAAAAATCCAAATATTTTTAAATGTGTTCTCCTACAGCAGATTTCAGTTTTTAAAATTAAAAAGGTAAAAATCAACACAGTAGTCTTACTTGGGAAGCTATCTCCAATCCTCTTAAAAGACAAAACACAAATAATACAATGTATCACAAATTAAACTGTTAAGTTATATTCAATTTATCCCCTCTATTTGAAAAGAGAAAAGTATTTAATTCAGAATTTATATTATACCAAATCAATTAAAGTACTTCAAGAATACTACCGTACTACTACAGAAGGAAATTTCTGCACTTCAAAATTATCTGGAATTAAAACATATTAATTCCATAAGGAGAAAATACAAGACTGACAGGCTACGTCACCTGACCTGAAGAGAGCACACATGCTAGTAATTCCCAGATATCTCATCTAATGATCAGGCGACACCCTTGCACACCTTGCATCTTGCAAGAGAAACTAAAGTATGGATATAAAATAGGAAACTATCAGATATGTTGTTCCAATAATTTAGTTTTTGCTGTGAAATAATTTGCTAATTCCCATTCTGATAATAATGAAGTTGAGACAATAAATCAGAAACAAAATAAGGATCTTACCAGAAATATCTCTTTCAATATATTTTAAAATATATTTTACACAGATGATCGCAAACATAATTAAACCTTTATAAAAGTGTATGGCAACAGCATCCCTATAATTTAACTATCAAGTCAATCTAATTAGATATTATGCACTGACGTTTTGCAGCACTATTTTGATGCTGAAGTTTTGTTTTCTTAGTATGAGTAACATCATTAAGATGTAACAGTAAAAGGCTTCTTATGTGTAACCACTAAACAGACAGCAACTGAGACAGTAAGAAATTGAGAAATGCTCTGGCACTACTGAACAAATTAAAAGGTTAAGATTCAAGAATAGTGATTGTAGTTTCTATGTGGGGATGTTAGTGGTTCATGATGCTTTTTCTCTCCCTCCTCTAACTTTTGTTTTCAGTAATAAACTTTCCTAGCCTCTTAAACTCTTCAAATCAAATCTTCTCCCTGTTTCAGCTTCTCAGCCGCTCCTCGCCTATATTTCTTCCACTCCTTTTTTGTTTCAGTCTGCCCTTTCTGCATCCCATCTCTAACCTTTGTTAGCATCTGGGAAGCAAAATTAGTTTAGAAATCCCCATCAACTGTAGTGATTTTGCCAGACTGTCATATTCTCTCTTGTGAAAATCAGTGCAAAATAGTTATCAGAAAACTTACTTGACAAATTTATATTTGAACATATATATATACACACATATATATATATATATATATACACACTGACAATTTTTCCTCTGCACGCCTTCCAAAAAAAAGAAAAAAAATTTATGCACAGCAAGGACAAGTCTTACTAGAACGACCTACAAAGCAACTAAAACGCAGTAATTCCTTTAAAAGGTCAATATTTTGCCCCTAGCATGTTATTTGTAAACAGGTTTTGGTGGCTTTGTTTTGTTTTGAACACCTCTATGAGGAAAAAGAGGGGGAGGAAATAACAATGGGAAACTTGGAAATTTTTTCAGGATTAAAAGTGAAGCAATGAAAAAAATTGTCATCTAACAGCTTCCTTTTCAGACCTGGCTAGTTTGGATATATGTAAACTGAAAGTGTTTCTCTACAGAAGAATAACCATGTTTTGATTATAGGAATAACTGTGCCTGCAAAATACTTGCAAGAGATTCTTTTAAAGCAATTAATCTTTTTCTGCTTCATAGTAGTTGAAGTATACTGGAATTAAGTGGCAATTTATTGCTGACATACTTGTGATAGGAGCTATATTTGAGATGCAGATTCCAGGGAAGACTGCAGGGAAAGCAATTTAATATTGAACAACAGGTAAAACAAACATCACTGTCATGTGCACATGTCTAGTTTTAAGTACAGAACATATTAGGTAGAGATGTAAATGTTTAACATTGGTGCTCTAAAACTAAAGCTGCATAAGTCCGCATTCAAGAAGAGTGTTCAGTTGGAGGACTGACATCTTGAATCAGACCTGCAATTTCTTCCATTCATCTTAATGCAAAGGTAAAAGCCAAGTCAGATTTGGCTTCTTTCTGTCCTTCCCCACATCATCTTTAATTTTTTATTTAAAACATAATTTTAAATCAAAATCATCTTGTAATACCATCCCTCTTTTTACCTTCATGCTCCTGATATGTACCTATAACAGTCCTAAATGAAAGGACACAAGAACCTTCCTAAGCAGAAGGAGGAACGACAGGCAAGCCACAAGTTAGTAAGAATCTAGATGAAAATGCTGAGAGCGCCAAAGATTTTGAAGTGTTACAAAGTGTGGTAGACATTTTTATTCATTACACTTGATGTCAAGGAGTTTTTAAGGAGCACATCTCTTTGCGATGTTCTTCAGTTTTCCATTTACACCAAGAAACCCCAAATCTACTGCAAGAACAAACAATACTATACTATACTATTGACAATTGTACCTCTGACAATTTATTGCTGCATTAGAGGTAAACATTCACTCTTTCATTCCACATCCTATTTAGGCCTACGACTGCTCTAAATTTTAACTTAAATTTTTAGTTTTAAACTAAAGGCATCCCAATACAGCCAGTTGGGTCTGTGGGTGCCAGTAAGCTCAGATGCTACCACATAACAGAAGTCTAACCTTTGTTCAAATGACATACTTAAGCATGAACATAATCTTGGTATACTGTAATTTTAACTAGTGAATTTGTCCATGAATTCTCTACAGATTAAATTCTGTTCAAGTTTTCTGTTAAGGTTAATAAGTCAAGAAAAATAAGCATCTTTATTTTTTTCACCCAATTTCTTGGCAGGCAATTGTATCTGAAAACCTGAAAGATCCATGAAAAGAATAACAAAATCCTTTACAGACTTAAACCTTTCGAGTCATGAATAATGAACAGTAGATTCCTTGTATTCTGTCATCAGCTTTATCTCTTTCTATTGCTAGCAGCCGTAGCAGAAAGGGCTAAATAAAACCATTTCAAAACACGTATCTTGGCTCTTGCCAGACTTTCCATTTTCTTGTACTGAATAAAATATGACCTTGATTCTTACCACTGAATCAGGTTGCTACTCAGATAACCTGAAATAGAAAAGGCTGACAGGGTGGAACAAAGCATTGTTTCTGATAGAAACTCAAACCTTTTTTCCTGGATGACTTTGTACAGAGCCAAATCAATAACACTAATGTATTTTTCCACAATTCCTTGCCTTAAAAAAAACTACAAAACCAAACACAAAACATACACAAAAGACAGGCCAATATAATTATTTCAGCTTTGAAAATAGGGTTACAAATGTCTTTTAGATTCAACTTTCTAGCACCTAAATGTCTCCAGTCCCAAAAATTCTTTTTTGATTCCAAGAATAACTCATTTATTGCATCTGGTTTTTTAAGTCTACCAAAGACTCTTTCCATCACACTGCATATGCTAAGAGCAAAGCGGATGGCAAGTTGTATTAAGGACTAAAGATCCTATACTCAAAATGTTATATGACTAATCTAGAAAGCCAAGGCTTGACTAAAACCAGATTTTCCCAAACACAAGTTTCTCATCAGTAAGGAAGCTACTCTCTTCTGTACCTGGTTGCAGTTACAGCTCCAACACACCAGTAAGATCCTCCTGTATCAACAGACGTACCTACAGGCAGATCGCTTTCCTTTTTATTGAGATATACCCTATTGAAAAGTTAACTTTTTTCCTAAACCAGTCTTAGGTGGGAGGGAGGACAGGTTTCAATTCATGTTATTAAAATCAAATCTGCCTCTATCTGTGGGAGCTCAATTCACCACAATACAGCTCTGTTTTCAAGCAGACATAACTGTGTAAAGAAATACAAATAAGTAATTTAAAAGCAGCAAGTTAATTATAGATACCCACAAATTAAAAGTTTGTGGAAATTTTTAATGCCACATAAGCCTAGGAGATATTCCCATGTCTATCCAAAACAATTAATAGAAGATGACTCATGAGACTCAGATAACTTGTAAGACTTCACAGGTCCTTTTTTAGGCTGGTTTCAAACATTCTGTACTACAAGAATCTTGGAATGTTTTCCCTGCAGTGACACACACACAAACAGCACACAAAATCAGAAAACTTCTGAGAAAATACAACTCTTCAAGACTTTTAGTTGGACCCTAACCCTTACTATGGAAATGCAAATTGAACATGCATGACATGCTTTAGAGCCATGGATTAAAATGCCTACTTCCTCTCATTACAATTCCTTCATAAAATATAAGAAATCTCTTTAAGAAAACTTCTCTGCGTTTTCCCCACATCATGAAGCACGCTGTTCTCCCTTAAAGCAGCAGGTATTTGCTGGTATCCTGCTATCAGGGTAAAGCATGCTTGTTCTACTAAGCAGTGACTGACTGACTTATTGCAATTAATTTCACATCCACAAAGAAAAAAGTGAAAAGGCTGAAACATAACTGATAGCAATGACAGCACAGAGAGTCAATGCAGTGACGAGTGAAAAATGCATCTTTGAAGAAATGACTGAAAGCACTCCAGTAACTGGCCATACTATTCCAACAACTGGCATTGTTCCAATAGATGACCCACAAATACACTGTTTGGAAGAGGTAACTTTTCTTGAGCTTCTATAACAAATTTTTATGTATGTTCTATACAGACAGATAAAATATCTTTGATGGAGAATAGTGGTAAGCTTCCACTAAACCTGCCAACTGTAGTTAAAATTGACAAGTCTACATAGCTTAAGATCATGTTTAAGTGAGAAGACTAGGTTGTCAGAAAAATCAAGGGAGTTACCTAGTAGCATACAACACCAGGAGGCTGCTTTGGAGCTGGTTAGAATGTTATTAGAGTAACACAGCAAAATGTTTCCTCAAAAAGCAAGAGAAACAAAGTATTGCAAATGCTACTGCTGAGCACTTCTTTTTCCTGAGTTCAAAGGAAAATTCCTGTGCTAGAGGGCCACTACCTGTCACAGCAGAATGAAGAACTAGCTCTGATAAAGTCTATAAAGAGGGTAATACCACTTAGCCCAAGAAATGTTAGCTTACCTCATACTTCAGAGGAGATTAAGTGGTAGAAGCAAATGAACTCACCTGCAAAGCCTAAGACATCAAGAGCAGAGTGCATACAGACCTATCTACCACAATGGCGGAAGTTTATTAGCAGAGGAAGACTGCATCAGAATTATAAATGGAGCACCACTCTTTCCTCAATATCTTCCTGGCCATGACACACAGCAGAAAGTTATTTTATCTTCAATCCAAGCTCTGTCTATCAGACTCAAATTTTTACACTATCCTAAGGGGAAAAAAAAAAACTAAGCACACATCCAGAGGAAGAGAGACACCAGTGCAAAAACCAGTAGTCTTAGATGCTCCATTATGATTTCTTCAGATCCTTTTTAAGGCAGCATGGCATGCCAGCCTGGATCACTCTACTCAAAAACATGATATCACCTCAAAACAAAGTCTAAATCTTCAAATGAAGTTCCTGAAAATCATTTGCCCTAATACCCAGTTCTGCTCTGCCCAGTCATCAAGCATAGGGTGTAATGCTGAGTAAAGGAGAAGCTGATGAGTATCTAGAAACAACAGAAACTACACTTTACTACAAAAGCAATGCTTTCATTAGAAACAGCAGGGAAAGGTCAAATAGAGGATATCACGCTAATGTTGGTGTGAACATATGGCCACACAAGTGGTATCCATATACAGGATCTGACTTCCTGCAACCACAGGATGGCATTGTTTAAACTGGATTTTAAAAAGCTTTTTTTAAAAGCCCATGGATGGCTAAAACTCAGTAAGTTATCAAACACATTAAAGCAAAACAGAATAACTAGAAAGTGAACCACAAAGATCTAGTGATTACCTGAAGTTCAACTAAAACTTTTTATATATTTTCAACTATAGCTCCAATTAAGGAGAAATATTTTACACTTGAGTTAGCCACACTATATAAAGTCAGAGATATGATTAAAGGACAGTACACAGAATCCTGCTGGCAACTTCATAGCTTGTGGGTAAAATTAAACCTTTGACTGTCAGCCACCATCTATTGTGCTTGAAATCGTGCCTTACGCTTTTATAGCCTTTACTTCTACTCAATTTAGGTAAAGCTGAAAGATTTCTTATGTTTTCTCACTGGGATTCAGCCTCTCACTTATCAAAGGCAATCCATCAGTAAAAAAATTACTTTTCATTCTGGACAAATTAAACTTTTCCAACAAGATATTCAGGCATATCCCTTTTGCAAAGACTTCAAAATTCAGTTCTCTTAAAAGCTTTGTAAACTTGTAAAAGCTTTGTGACTTTTTCAAAAGGAAAATCTTAGAAATCACCAAGGCTTAGTGGCCTTGCTGTGAGCCTCTAAATATACAAAGAACTTTGCTGTTACAAACATTTGTTTTTATTTCTTAAGGGATATTTCTCCTAGAAATGTTCAAGGGACAAATCAGGTAAAACTATTACTCAACCAATAGGAACATTATTACTAGGACATTATATATTACTAGGACTGGTATTATATATTAGCAGCTTGGCATACAACTCTTAACAATTTAAGCTGCTGAGTGCCTGCTAAGAGGCAGGAACACTGATTTGTACCATCATGTTTAGGAAAAAAAGCAGAAGTGACTTAAAACAAAATGGAAAAAGAAAAACCAAACAACAAAACCAGAAGAAAGAACCCCATACACGCCACAAAATGGTTTACTTCCAAAACTGAGATATGCTTTGAACAGCATGATTTGAAAAGCTGAACAAGTAGTAAACGTATACAAATATTTTGTTAAGCTTCGTTTGATGAAGCTGTCAATAATCACAAACACAAAGTAACAGAGATATGAAGCAACTAGCAAATGATGTTTTAGAGGCTACATAAAGTTACTTCCATGAATGTTCCTTTAAACACCTTAACTATGTATTTATTTGCCTGTAATATTCACAAAATTGTATAGCAGTATGTCTGAAAGCTCCTTCTGATGAGGAAAATGAAAACCAGAAGAAATTCCTTTAATTCTTAGCTTCTTTCAACTTCTAAAAATTGCATTATGTCGAGGTGTAACTGAAGTAGTAAAGTCTTGAGCAGCTAGAATTCATATACTAATATTTACAATAGCTAAAGAAAAACAAATCTGCTAGCACGGTCAAGATACTTCCACATGCAGTCTTCTCTAATAGATAACATGACCTGCTAGGAAGGTAGGACACCCAACTACAGACAAGCTGAACTATCTGATTTACGTGCAAATAAGATTTAGGTGGATTATTATTCAAGGTTAACAAAGACTGTCTTCATTCTAGCAACACTGCCAGATTTAGCAGAAGAAAACAGCTTCAAATGACAAAGTAGTTTTAAAAGCCATTTGTGCTGGAATTCATCTGCAATCTACTGAGTTAAATTCTTACAGCAGTCGTCACTCCCTAGGAATATTACACATTTCACCATGTGTTAAATTTGGGGGTTTGACTGTCTCCATGGTTCCCAATACATTAGATTTACTTGACAGACAATAAAATCAAGTAACTACATCTGTTTAATTTCAAATATCTGAGGCCTCCTGGAACAAGTACCTACAGCTATACAGTTTAACACAGTCATCATGACCTGAATTCTGCTCTTTTTGAGAAGGAAAAAAAGAGCACTTGCATCATTGTTTTCAGTAGCTCAGTCAACACCCTCTCCAGTTAGACAGTGACATTTAAATTAAACCAGGGCATATAAAATCTTGGTGGGAAATAAACCACACACCACTACATTTAATCAAGAACAGTGCACAGAAAATTACTTATTTGGTTTTCCAACTTATTAATGCTAAATAACTACAGTTAAATAGAGGATAGCAGGAAGATGTGTGAAAAATATCAACACAGACAGCAGAGGATTGATCTTAAGCTCTAGAACACAGGATGTTTTCTTAGAGACTCCAGGATGTTGTTTCTTAGTGAAAAGAGACTCAGAGTATGCCACAACACTAAGATACTGCTATAGCTTAATTACATATGCAAAAGATTCCTCAGTCATCATTCCAAAAAAATAATTTCCTAACATTACTGAAGAATTTAAATATACTAGCACTGAGGCTAACCTTTATATCAAAACAATTCTGCTACCAGCATACTGCTTGCTTGAAAATGCTGCCTATGGACCAAGTTTAGGAATCATTGCACAACTGCTTCATTGCTTTGCAATGTAAAGCTGTAATTACCCGTGTTCCTTGATGAGCAAAACTATACCCATTTCTCCTCTCTTAGCCAAGATTAAGTTAAAGCAAGTGTTTGGTCTACTTAAAGGAATTTAACCTTTATACCTTCAAATTCTGAGACAAGGTTTAACAAGCTTTAGTCCTTCATGTCTCCTGAAAGATTTACTTTTCCATAACAGAAGGTTATCATGTACTTACTAGTTTCCTTAATTAAGCAATAACTGTATCTGTGTTTTCAGAAAGATTGGTATCAAGATGTTTTTAATCTGCTGTTCTAAACTAGAATGTTAAATCCAATTCCTAGTCTCAAAAAGAAGATAAAAATAATGTAGTTTCTGTGTAAACTAGCATTAAATACTACTACTTGGCACTGGGGGAAAGGGGAAGAGAGTTGAATTGGAAAAATACCAAGACTAGTATTTACAGTGCATGTAGAGCAGACCACAGATGTTACAAGTATCAGGAGCAACATATATACAGAATAGACCAGCTTTCACATGTCTAAAACTGTAACCACACTGACAGCAAAAGATAAAAGGCAGGAAATGCAAAGTTACATTCTATTCAGAGTCTGCATTACATTAGCTCAATCTCCTGCAGCAATTTCCCAGTATCACCCAGGTAATGTAAAAATAGAAATTAATCTTTAGGCACAAGATCTTTAGTTATGAAGGACTAGCATAGACTTAAGCTGTTAGAAACCAAACTTAGGGCTATTCACTATTCCATTCTTACGCAAGGTAATTGTTCAATTTTTGTATGATGTGTGACTAGAGATTTTGACAGGTAAGCTGGCTACACAATGTAACCATTTTTCTGTTAAGTTCTCCCAAAGAAGAAAAAGAGGAAGTGTAATCCTAAAGATGCAAAACTTGGCAGGAAGACTCCAAAACAAGCAAATTGCTCTGAACTCAAGAGTTTATGTAACAGACACTATTACTGAAGTTCTTCTCAGTTTATAACTTCTACTTTTATCAGATATTTTACACAGTAAGAAAGCAAACTAAAAAGCTTTACTAACATCAGTCATCTTATATCCTCCTAACATACATAATAAGACCTGAATAATTTGAGACCTAAAAACTCCCCCCAAAAATGCCCAAGGGATATATTCTTGGGACATTAACATCTCAAAAACAACAAAACCCTCACCACTCAAGTGTGGCAGACATTGAAAATTTAGAAATGTCTTTCCTCTGAATAAATGTGAACAAAACTCCAAGGTGTCTGATCATAACATTAAGGAACTTTCCTCATCACTCTGTAGAACTGAATACATGACTCACTGGTAGAACAGTCATAAGCACACAGCACATGGCCTTCTTCAATTATATCCTTCACAGAAGGCTAACTTACATTGGCACATTTTAGTCCAATATAAAATAACCACTTATAAACAAAAGTATTCAGATCTCAGGAGGCAGCATTTATAACACAAGAACAAATGACAAGAGATCAGAAAGGTATAGAAAGACAACATTACAGCTTTAAAATAAGAGTCAGGTTTTTTTCTAGAACAATTGTCAAGAAATAACTACTACACTAAACTGGCTTTAAAACAAAAAAAGTCACTGAATGCCAACCCCTCTTGTCTGTAATAACTCTATTATTCACTACCTTCAGACTGTGAAGAAGAGACGCATTACCAAAAGGAGAAACAGGTACAGATACATAATCTGAGAACACTAAATACTTCAATGCTCATCAGCAATCAACCACCTAAAAGTCTAGAAACACTAACTACACTTATCCAAGAAGTTAATTTCCTGCAAGAGCTATTTCTAAATGTAAGCATAAACCAAGATTCCATGGTTGCCCCTTAAATGAATTGGTATTTATCTATTACATGGAACCTGTTATATAGCAGGACACTTGAATTTTCCTTTTTAGCTTAATCACTTAAGGTAATTAAGATGTGAAATTTTAAACTAATAAAGAGCTAGTCCCAGATTTAATACAAGTGCAGTACAATTTTTTTTTTTAAACCAGCATTTAAAAGCTGAGACTTGGACTGGAATTTTTTTTATCCTATATTAGTGTTAGTCAGGAGGTATATAAACCTTCCCCCAGAATCACTGCACAAGAATCCTGAGCTAAGCACTTTCACTGAACAGTAGAAAGCTACTGACAAAAAGCACTCATATTAGCATTAAAATAACAGGAGAGGAAAGAATCTTAAGAGAAAAGGGAAAAATATGATCCCAGTCTAATTAGACAAGACGACATCTTAACTTTGAGGTACAGATTTCAGAGCAGATGCTAAAAAAGGCTAAGTGCAGATTTGCCAGAAGGTATTAGTAGACTGTATCTCCTGTACTGGCACTTCCAGCACAGTATGGTCATGTTATGCAGTGCAAATAGAGTCCTAATGCTGTGCTCTCCCTACTTAAACTGGAGTTGCATCTAGACCTGGTATCAGTATTATCTGGGTTCGAAGGGACCACAGGAGGTCGGTCTCTAGTCGGATCTACTTCCCAAGGCAGAAGCAACAATGAATTCAGACCAGACTGTCAGAGCTTCCTCCAGCTGGGTCTTAAAAAGTCAGAGATCCACAGCTGCCCTGGAAAACTTGTTCCAAGGCTTGGCTGCATCTCTCCCCATCCCCACATACTGAAACCTTCTCTGTTCCAATTTACAGTTGTTTCTCATCATCCTGCCAGGAACCTCCAAAAAGAGCCAGGCTGTCTTCTGAACAATCTCCACATTAGGCATTAGAAGGTTATTAAGTCTCCCCAAGCCATCTGTTCTTCAGGCTAAGCAGGTCCAGTTCCCTCTAGCTTTTCCAAGCAAGTCATGTGCTTCAGCCCCTTGACCATCTTGTGCGACCTTAGTAACATTTTCATTTAGAAACATTAGCCAGCAGCTTTAAAGCAGTTTGCTTTAAAGAACTTAACCACTTCAGATTGGGTCTTATCATTCTTCTGCACTTTCCACCCACTCTTTCTCTGTAAATTATTAGACATACATGTATTCAATACAATTTCATTGTCAGAAGTCTTAACTTCAGCGAGCACCATAAGACACCATGCCAAAGGGAGCAATCCCAGTTAAGCACTAGTCTAGAGGTCTGAGTACTCTTAACTGGAAGATACCACTAAACAGGTTTTTGTATAGCTTTTTCAGATGAAGCAGATAAACATCTGTAAATATGGAGAGGAGGTGATCTAGTGGTTCGGATTTGGCTCTCTCACCATTGGGACCCAGGTCCAACTCCCGGTCAGGAAAGCTTTGTTGCGACCTAGTCTTAGGGATTCCTGCTCTGGCAGGGGGATTGGACTAGATGATCTTTCAAGGTCCTTTCCAACTCCTAACATACTGTGATTATTTGAATGCCTTTATAATATATGGAATTATAATAATATATAATTCCTATATAATATATGGAATACCAAGATTTTTACTACCAAAAATGATAAAACTCAGGAGTTTCCCCACACTAAAATAGGAGGAATAATTACCTACTGTTTGCAGACAACTAAAACATGTCTATTTGCTCTTAAGTGTATCAAAGCAGATGTCAAAGATGGAAATACAATGCACATTACAGTCAGAAGGTTAAAATAATTTATAAATAACATGCTGACACATTTACAGTACAGATGGGCAAAAGGCATTCTAAAGGTCTGCAGTAAGGCTTTACTAATCATTTTGCCTGATAAGCACAGGAAGAACACAGAACCTTCAACATAAAGAGAAATAGAATAGCAAGGGATGTACATGGGATGAAGCAAACATGAAGAGTCAAGCTATTAGAATGCTATTACTGATTCAAACTTTCATTCTTCAAACCCACTCTAAGATATACATCATTCTGCTTTTTCCTTCCTGTATCAAAATCCAATTATTTGAGGTAAAGACAGGGCAGAACACTTGCTTCCTTTCTGGTAGAGATTAACCCGGCACAGCCCATTCTTCATTCTTACAATCTTTTCTTTCTAGGCCTGCATAACGTACTCTAGAGAAACAGCAGAAAGCCAGGCACTTTTAGTTTCTAATGCACTTTGACCCGAAGCTATGGAAAGTCCCCTAAAAAAAACCCCCAAAAATAAAAATTAACTGTGTTGTGTAAAAAGAATCATTTCTTCAGGTAAGGCAATGAAGAGATGCATGCTTAATCAGTGCAAATAGAACTAGCAGACCAAGTAACTGCAGAGACAGTAAATAGTTTATGAAAAGTATAAATACTACATGTTTTGTTTATTAATCTGCATATTTTATGTGGTTGAACTCCACTCCTACACAGATTTACTCATGTAAAAAAAATATGTCAGTGAGATTATTCACAGTGCACATCATCCAGTACAAGTTTAAGGAGTTCAGGTCTTTAAACAAGGACCACGATGCACTAATTACATTGCCTAGGTTGCAGCATTAAGGTCTTAATCTGAACGTGTGTCTTTGGTTACTAAAATATCAACAGTTCATTGTGCAAATAAACCTAAATCAGTGCCCACACTTCTGAAGCGGAAAGGAAAAGATTCATAACAACAAAGAAACTACCACACAGGCTAACTAGAATGAAAGAAGCAACTGAAAATTATGTACAAAAGCATTGCATATGCTACACTGGGCAGCTAAAAGAAACTATTAAAAATGTTCAATTGAAAAACTGTTATCATATAGTGCTGAGACAGACAACACTTAAAGGACTTAACTGCATAGGAAACATGAAAAAAAGCCCATAAAAGACTAAAGGTTTTTTGTGCATTTCCACAGTTATATTTGAAAACACAAAGACTGACTCAGTTCAAGATCTTGGTATATTAGGTACAAGAATCTCACTGCAAAGGTTCAACATTCTCATATCATTCAGAATATAACATTTTTGTATTTCCTTAAATAAGCACTTTTAAAAAAATATGTATAGCATATCAAATGGCCTCTGCCTGTTAAAATTTGACAAATGTATTAGGATTGACTTTCAAGTAAGGTTTGTCCTGTGCACTTAATAGAG
Source organism: Galbula dea (assembly GCA_013399015.1). Taxonomy (NCBI): domain Eukaryota; kingdom Metazoa; phylum Chordata; class Aves; order Piciformes; family Galbulidae; genus Galbula; species Galbula dea. The sequence continues at coordinate 933,503 of VWZX01010538.1, forward strand.
TAATAGCTATAATTTCCAAGACATTTTCATATAATCTGGCAGTTTTATTTAAATAAATCTTGAAAAGTATTTCTAAATTGACTAACAGCATATTAAAAAACATGGCCACATAATTTAAATTTTAATGGAAATTCTTATCATTCTGTAATTTATGCATTAAACCACCATCCATAGAGATTAAAAATAATTAAACCTCACCATTTAGACAGACCACTAACCACTGCCTTCAAATGCACGCATCAGTCCCGGAACATGGGCCTTTACCATAGACTGCAAAGAATTCTGCATGCAAAAAAAAACCCCAGCAGTATTCTAAGACTATTATCTAGTCTTATTATTTAAATGTGAGCTAGAAGAAAAAAAATTACAACAAGGATGGAATTTCCAATTTTGAGGCCAAATTACTTTCCTAGATGATGCAGATGAGAGAACTCCAGAATGTAGTATCACTTCACAGTCATGTTTACTTCTCACGTTTCCTGTATTTATGCTGCAGCCAATCCTTTAGGGAAGTATAAAATCCTTAGCTAGAAACTTCAAGTAACAAACTCTTTACACCTTAACAGCTATGTGCCCTCTCTGTTAAATGCATGTTTTGCTACCAGACTGAAACTACCCAGGGAAAATAAAGGAGGATGGAGCACAAATGAATCCCAGGCAACAATACTGACATGCTACCAAAATAGTCCTTACACTGTAGAAATCCAAATTGGGTTACTACGGAAAAAAAACAACTGTAAGACATACAGATACACAACCTAAGAGTCAAGAGAAGCAGCCAACTGTTTTCTCTTATAAATACATAATTAAGAAATTTGCTATAAGAGCTCTAGCTCTTGTATAAAAAAAGCAGTGCATACATTCAGACCTGCAGTAACACCTTACTCCTGATATAACAGTACATTGCCACACTCAGTCTGGCTATACAAATAAGGGAAACAAAAGAAAACCTTATTTTTTCCCTCCTTACCTATTAGAATCACATTAAAGTCTTATTTGCTGAAAAGCTATTTTCTGCATCCTTCATTAAACATTCTAAATTTTATTTATAAGTATGTACTTTGTGTTAAGTTCTAATGCATACAGTAGCATAGGTGTATGAAAGGCAAGTCCTGCTTGACTGACCTCAACTCCTTCTATGATAAGGTGACACACTTAGTGGATGAGGGAAAGGCTGTGAACATTGTCTACCTAGACTTCAGTAAAGCCTTTGACACCGTTTCCTGAGCAGGATTAGGACAGCAATTGTCTCCTTATACTCAGCACTGGTAAAGCTGCACCATGAATCCCAAGTTCAGTTTTGGACCCCTCACTACAGGAAGGACATTGAAGTGCTGGATTGTGCAAAAGGGTAACAAAGCTGGCGAGGGCTCTAGAACACAAGTCTTAACGAGGAGCAGCTGAGGTAACTGGGATTATTTAGTCTGGAGAAAAGGAAGCTCAGGGGAGACCTTCTTGCTGTCTACAACTACTGGAAAGGAGGTTGTAGTGAGGTAGGTGTCAGTCTCTTCTCCCAAGTCCTGTCCAAGGGACAAGACAAGAGAAAACAGCCTCAAGTTGCGTCAAGGGATGTTTGGATTGGATATTAGGAAAATTTTTTTCACTGAAAGAGTTGTAAAGCACTGGAACGGGCTGCCCAGGGAAGTGGTCGAGTCACCATCCCTATATATATTTTAAAGATGTGTTAGTGTGGTGCTTATGGACATATTTTAGTGGTGAGCTTAGCAGTGTTAGGTTAATGGTTGAACTCTATCTTGGAGGTATTTTGTAACCTAAACAATTCTACGATAATGCATTTAAAGTTACTCTTAAGCTTTTGCATATGTATTTTTAGCTCTTACCCAGAAAAACAACCGTCTGTTATTAGCAATAAAGATAACAGGATAGAAGAGATATTTCAACCCCTCAGAATCCTTATAGATAACTCATCCACAACTTAGGTACCCTACAGCGAAATATTGAAGGTTTATCTTGATCATCACTATATACAACATGAAAACAGTTATGTATGACCTTCAGAAATACAAGACAAATAGGTTTCTCCCAATGTAAACCTTCTCCATAAACCCAGTATGTGACTGGAAAATTATTTATACTGACAGCATTATCAGGTCTTGGTTACACCAAACAAATCCTTCTATTGGTATTGTACTAGACTCTGAATAAGTTCAGACCCTAAATACTTGGCTCCTTCTTACCGCTCCACCACTTCTCCCACTACTCTAAATCTTCCTTTATTCCTGAGTCCAATGAATTCTTATAAGAAAGCAGCAGTTTCTCTTCATACCTCCTTTTATGCTACCTAAGTACTTAAAACTTTTTGCCCAGTTGTCCTTGTTATTAAGGAAGTCAAGGGACAATTTCCAATTGCTTTAGATGGTATCAACTCTACTACTCCAAGTTTACTGGAACGTCTTTGAAAAGTGTCAGAGATACAAATTACCATTTCACAAAGCTGAAAAGATACATAAATACTAAATGTACGTCAAACCACACCTATCCATTACACATAACTTCATGGTATGATGTATCAGCCACGGACAATAAGGCATCCACTCAGAACATCCTGGCTCCCTAGAGCTCCAAAACAAAATATTCTTGACAATGAGATTTTTTTTTAGATTTACAGAAGCTGATTTCTGCAGCTCTCTTCCTGAGCTTTTCCTTTTTTTCCCCTGCTCTTACATAATAGCTCTATCATCCTCCTCCCAAATCTTTTTGTCTTCCTTAACTCTTCCCTTTTATTCCCTACATTCACAGGAAGTGCATTAAACAGAATACGTTCCTCAGATTATTTCTAAAAACCTACCTCCTTCCTATTACTACTTAGAAATGGACTTACAGCTCCTGGCTGCTAGCCTCCCTGACATGCATCATTCTGAATCATAACCTGAATTCATCCCATTGCTATCTTTCACTTCTTCAGTTTTTCTAAAAGCAACAGCTTTCTCTTCCTCCCTTCCCAACTCACTTTATCCTCTTTCTATACCAGATGGGAAGTTCTCATCCTTACCTTCCAGGTTGCATAAGTTCTGTCCCTGCATCACATAGTTTGAATCTCCACCACTTTCCTGTGACAGCCTGTATTTTGCTAAATCCTCTCTCTTTAGAGGTGAACTGGACAGGAGAAAAACGCTAGAGAGTTTTTTGTTTGTTTGCTTGTTTCCTTAAGATGAAACCTTGGCAAATTCAACAATAGAAGCCTGCTTCCTTTTGGGTCCCACCTTCTGCAATAGCAGGGCGTGAACGTGGGGTCTTTGTCTATAGGGGCGGGGCTCATGGGCTTCCTGGATGACTCAAAATTATACATAAGAAATCTTAAGCACTCAGTAGAACAGGGTAAAAGTGCTATATATTCAAACAAAAGTGCAGAGACAAAACAAGTACAATAACAATAATTTAAGAATCAGTAAGTATCTTTCTTCTTCTACATTTAAATCCATGTACTTCTTAGGTTTTACTTTTTAAAAGCATTCCATAAAGCAACTGTAGGTTTTCTTCCAAGATCATAAAACCAGCAGCAAAAAACATAGGCCTGTTAAGCTTTGGTCGTCTTTTCTTGCCTTATTTCTCATGCATATCAATGTTTTCCACACCTACAGTATCTCCTAGACCCACAGAAACAGAACAGCCTTCTGCAGACCTGCACCACTCTTCCCAGAACACCTTTCAGCCCAGAAACACTTTCTCCTGCCCAGAGCGATGGTTCCACACAGCAGAGACACCACGTTCGTGCCCGCAGTACCTTGCGCTGACTGACGACAGAGCTTGCACGACTTCGCCAGGGTAGCCAAAGTTTCCGGAAACCAGGAAGTGAAACCAAAGCCGCTCCACGGGACCGGACCCTGCCCCTCCGCTACCGCCTCAGCACCCCGCCAGCAGCGGCTGCGGGGCCCCTAGCTACAGCAGCCACCCCAACTTCTCCCGCGGCTCGTCGGAGCAAAACACGCCACAAGCAGCACCGAGCCGCCGCCGAGGGCTCCCACCAGCAGCGGCCCAGCGCCGGGCTTGCCCCATACCTGTCCATGGCCTGTGGCAAGGCCAAGCCCGTCTGCTCGGACATGCCTCCCAGGAGGAGCGGGCCTAACCCAAGGCCCGGCGCCGACAAAGCCGCGCGTCACGCGTGTGGCGGTGATTGAGGAAACGAAGAGAGAGGAATGGCAACGAAACCGCCCTCTCGTAAGGCAGCCAGGGCGGCTTCTCCTTCAACGGGCGGGGACGAACCGGAGGGCCGGTCTCTGTCCCACCTCAGTGACCGGCCCAGGCCGCCGCGCCACTAGGATAAGAAGCAGCCGCAACGGCGGCGCCTCTATGAGATCACTGCCAAGCGCAGCCGCAAACGCCGTCATCGTTACCGCCTCCCGCTAACCGTAGCGCGCTTGCGCCACGGAGCAGCCACGGCCCTTCGGCATGCTGGGAACCGTAGTCCTACCGCCACACGGAGTTAAAGGTCCGGCGGGGGGTGTCCCCTGCCCCCACCCTTTACCCCTCTTGTGGTACCAGTCCCTCTCCCTCCATATGTCTCTCCTTGCCGCTGCTCGGCACCGTGTGCGGGGCAGGTAGGGGAACGCCGTGGTGGCGGGAGGGCCGTGGTGGCTTACGGGAATAGGTGGGGGGAAAGTCAGCACCCGGCTCGGCCACGCACCCTTCGTAGTGACTGTCACTCCTCTAGCTGTCTTCTGCCGTCGCGCAGGTTCACCTGAGGGCCTGATGGGGTGAAGGAGGAGAAAGGGTCCTCGTGCTGCCTTTCTCCTCCTTCTCCTCATCGCGCAGCTACCGTTCCTCTCCGCGGAGGGTGTGGGAGGCGGTGTAGCCCCGCTCTTGCCGCCGGCCGTCCCTCCTCACAGACAGAGGGCGGGAAAGGCCGGGCCGCCTCTTCTTCTGCCCACTGTCCGCTCCCACAGGCTGTACAGACCCCCTTAAGGCAGGAACACCCTGGCCATTCCCTAGCCTGCCGAACAGGTGCAGGCAGCAGCCAGCCTCCCCGGGACCTGCCCTTGGGGACCTTGCCAGCTGCCTGTCCTCGACTGGGCTGCCGAGGAGGGCGGTGGCTGGCACGGCGGCATGGAAGTTAATCCGTTTCTGTGGGCTTGTTGGCAATGATGAGGACAAGAACCAGGCGCCCTTGTAAGTGGCCCTTCGTGCTCGGATGGAGGCCCAGTGGCCACTAGCTTCTGTGCGCAAGTGGGATGTGGTGTGGGACGGCAGGTAGTTGGGACAATACTCATTGCAGTTTGTAGGCATGCTTCCTAATAGGAGTATATTAATCTAAAATGCTATTAAAATTTGTTAAGTGTTCCTAAATCAATAGAGAGCATTGCAGTCTGTGAAACTGGAAATTTAGAAGCTGAAAAGCCTTTACAGAACAAAGAGGTGGATAGCATCTGGATAGAAATCATCTCCACCGTGAGTGTCTGTCTTTCAGTCTTCTGAGTCCGGGTGTATGCATATTTGCATGAACTTAAAGGTTCTGCATAATGTTACATTCCCCAAGCAAAGCACAAGATCTTACTTTTCAGAGGCAGTTGTGACATTCCAGATTCTTGGGAAGGTTTGTAGTAGATCAACTTAATTTTCCTTCAGGTTATAAATAGATATGTATTTATATTTTTAATAAATAGTTCTTGTAAAAGTTTTGTTACATGTAACTGGTCCCTGATACTTCGTGTGAATTACAACTTTGTTATACTGCAGTTGCTGCACAAAGTATTAATTTACAGGGCCAACCCCACAATTCTACAGCTGCATCAACCTACATCTGTTCTTGGTTGAGACAAGTAGCATTTGTGTGGTAGATGCACATGACTATAGAGATCAGGTAGAATAGGAAGGAGACTTTAGTGAAAATACTGGATTATTTGACTGTGCTGCCTTAGCAAGGGGAAAAATTAGTCTTGTTTTTAGTCTCTGTTGAGAGAAAAATGTTGTAAAAATGCGTGTAAAATATCCACACTCAAGACTTGTGAGCTGTATTATATAGACAGAGTAGAGAGGGTTGAGGGTGTTGTTTATTTTCTGATTGTTAAAAGTATCAGAAACAGGAATGCTAAAGTAGTTAGATGTAAAATATTCTTTACAGAAAGTATGTCTAGAAACAGGTAGGAGGAAGGCATCATGCTGATATTCTATCCCAGAAAATTTATTTTGTACTTATTGTTGGGACAGTAAAATTCGTTTTTGCTTGTATTCCTGAGAAGCCTTGGATGTTCAGTGGCCTGAGTAAACCATATGGGCATGACTTCCTGGAAGAGAACCTAATACACTGTCCCAATTACAACTGTTCATGAAATGTAAGACCAATATTAGATATCAGAGTTTCTGGTTCCTAATCTTGGCTATGGTACATTGTCTATTGGCTAGAGCACTGATCAGCTAGACTAGCCAAGTACTTAGGTTTTATGTATTTATTCTCAGACATTACAAATGGAAGTAGGGAAGCTGAGGTTTTATTCTTAGGATTGTGATTGTGCAATTTCTGTATTTTTGCTTGAAAGTGGGAAGGATATGCTTGTTGCCTGCCATTTAGGATAAACCTATGAGGTCATGATGAGTAATAATGGTTGTGAACAGTAGTTATCTGAATAGATGTAACGAGAACTCAGGTGACCATTTGAGGATGAAGAACAGTCTGACAAAGGCAGATGCTTTGCTCTACCACTGGAACAAAGAGGGATAACAAGACTGGGCAAAAGTTAAATATCAGGTCAAACAGTGAACTCTTGTTAGGTTTGAACTTTTTTAGGTTGGACAGTGTTGTGGGCAACTGGTCTAGTTGAAGATGTCCCTGCTCACTGCAGGGGATTTGAAACTAGACAAGCTTTAAAGGTCCCTTCCAATCCAGACTATTCTGTGGTTCTTTAATGGCAGACCTTGTGACATCCCATAAATAGCTTAAAGATCCTGAAATCTAAAACCTGATTTGTGCCTTTTTATTGTTCAGGAGTTTCTTGGACAGCATTGGGTATGTGTTGACCATTTGTCTGCTCTTCTCAGAATTAAAGTGTGATTCTAAAGTATATAAAACCTAAAACCAAATACAACCAACCTAAATCCTAAACAAACTGTTCCTAAATTTCAGAAGAAAAATACTCCTTGACAGAGCAAGAGTTGTCATTCCATCCTCATATCTTCCCCTTAAAAAGACCAGATATGCAGCTGCTCTATTCACATGCTTGCTTTGTTCTCCCAACAATCTCCTCCTTCAATTCACTCTCCCTCATCCCCTTCTTCTCTCCATTTTCTCCACTTTTTATTCTTTATGCTTCTTTCTTTGCATTGATAATTTCCTCTGTAAATCTCAGGTTGCTCTTGCAGGTTTTGGGTTGGCTTTTTTTCCTTTTAACTACTGTTTCCCATATCATGCTGTAATAGATTCTTCTTACTTTCTTCCATCTCCATGATGTTCATTGAACTGTCTTGCTCTGTCCTCTTTTACCTTCACCTAGTAGTAGCTACATTTGCACCCAGAGAAAAGTCTCCTGGGAACAGGCTCCCTTTGACCAATGCCAAGTGGGGGAAAATGATTGCTACTAAATGAGATATGACTGAGTTCAGATCACTGATACTAACAGGAGATGGCAGCCATTTTGAATGAAATAAAACTGCATGTTCGAAGGCAAATACTGAACTTAAACAAAATCACTAAAGCCAGTATAAGCTACTTAAAGCTTAAATTGAACTTTACATTTGGCTATCAGATTTATGTCAGAAGAGCAGCTTTTAAAATATTAAATTGTTTGATAACAAATTTATACAGATTTAAGCTTATTAAGTGAATTGACAAGCAATTACTGTAAGAATACTGCTTACCTTAATACAGTTCTTTTGATCTGACAAGATTAAGATGTTGGAATTATTCACTGTTTTCAACGTAGCTAAGTAACCTGACGATATGAAAATATTCTATTTTGGCAAAACTGCATTTTAATTGCTGTGATAGTAATATGTAAAATTAAATTACAAGATCAGTTTGGCAGTTTTTGTCTATTTGATTTCATCTTTAAAAAGACAAGCAGCCCTCAGTTAGGTTAAAATGAAACAACTCTAAACAGACAAAATGTTTCTATAATAAAACTTATTTTTTCAGTAACGTAATACGTCATTTTAACCTTCAAGCTAAGTGGAATATTCACTTTCTGGCAAAAAGGCTAACATGGTTTTTTTAGTCATCCTAGGCTTAAATTGCTTCATAATGAATTTCATAAAATAAAAATACACTCAGCACAATATTAATTGAGTTACCTAGGCTTATTGGGGCCTTTCTTACATTTCTTATTTTGGAACTGGTCCAGGTCAAGTAATTCAGATACCAAATTGAATTAAGCTGACATGTTCTGGTACAGCTGTTGTTATTATCTTGTAATTTCCAGTTATGAAAAAGTTGGCTCGTAGAAACAAAAAATATTTTTCTTCTAGTAGCTAGTTGATCAAAAACTGTCTTCATGTCCTGATTTTCCTTGGGTCAGGAGTGCTTCTCCATTTGTGAATATCATAGTATGCATTCTCCTTATTTTAATAATTGATCCACAAAGTGAAGCTGTCTCCTGGTGAGAATTGACAGTACACATAGGGTGTGGCCCCTTCCATATGAATCTTCAAATCATTTGAAAAGCAATAACCCAGAAGTAAATAGCGATATAAAGGCGTGGTATAGAATGCCTGGAGCCAGTTCTGTGATAGCTGGGGTATTTCAACAAATGAGGTATTCTCAGCTGCTGTAAGAAAGCAGTTTTCCTACCCTTAATGATTCAGAGTAGCACGAACAGGTTAGAACAAGTGTTGACAAACTCAGCAACAGCATTGATTTAAGGCAGGCAGAACATGCAGTCCCACATAAACAGACTGTAGAAAGCAGAAACCTAAGTGTTTTAATAACCCATTTTCAGCTGCCCTAATTTATCTTTCTCAGTTTTAGTCATCTCTCTTTCAGCCATAAAGCTATGCACATTTCATCCTTTGAAAAATCAGTCTGCACTTCTATTAAACATCTATGCTTCCACACGTCTTATTTCATCTATGTAATTTTTATACAAGCATTAGTATTTGGTCCTGAATAATTAGTACTATGAATAATTCTCAGAATAAATATCCAGAATAATTCATGGACCAGTACCTGATAGAACAGAAGTGCCAGTAAATGAAATTCTGAAAACTTTACCCAACCTACATTAATCATCAACATATTAATATTTTATGAGATGAGCTCCTGTCAGGTTGTGTATTGATGTGGAGGCTGGAGATGTGTGGATAGTGGGTAATAAAAGGGAGGTAGTTGAAGTGTAGAACCACAGTGTACAGAGTAGATGGAATGTTAAGTAGTAGAGTTTGCATTTTCACTTTTTCGATGTAGCTATTTTTTCTGGTAGAATTTTCAGTGTAGTAACAACTCAATAATGAAAAAGTGGTAAACTGGAAATTGGAAACTATTGAAATAGTACAGTTTTTCACCTAGGTGCTGACTTGGTTTTAAAATGTTATACTTAACCTATTTGTGTTTGAGTTTCAGAATATTTTTAGAAATTCAGACAAGTGATTTTTTTTTTTCAGTTAAGCAACAGACACAATCTCCTTTGTAATATTTGTATATTTTATACCTGATATCAGCTTATAATTAATTTCTTGCAGTAGAAGTTTGGAAGGAAGTTTGGAAATACTAGAACTGTTACTTTACCTAGCAAATTGTTCTGAATAGGTAGCTATTTGATGTGGGCTTATAAATGAAACTTCCAAAAGCTCTTATTTAATATCTCACTTTCAGCTTAATCTGACAGATATTTATTTTCTCAAAGCTGGTGATTCAGATTGCAAGAATTTTCCTTGGAAAGACGGAGTGTGCAGTTTTTCCTTTCCCACCTCCCCCCCTCTTTCGAGCCCTCTTCCTTTCAGCATAGGCAGCAGTGGAATGCCATCTAGAGATAAGACTTCAAACCCCATGATTCCTTGGGAGAGCATGCGCCGAAAGCTTCCAGTTGTCAAAGTGCTTTTGCAAGAGTGGTCGACTATTTGTCATATACCAAACCTGAAAGAAGAAAATAAATATACTATCATTTTGTTGATCTTGAAATACTGAAAAACCAAAGGTAACTGTTTCTTAGAAATTTCTGTGTTGACTGGGGGTTACTGCATGCAAACAGAGCTGGTATTGCTGTGGGGATATAGATTTCCCGTACTGGATTGTGAATTTGTACAAATACACCAGCAAATTATGAAGCGGTGCTGCGTATTAGTCCAACAGGAGACATTGGCTGGCCTGTCTTTCAGACTAATTTATCATCCAGTGTTTTTCTACTCAGGCTGCCTACATTCATTAAAGGTAGGTGTTGACCTTGACAATAGGGTTGAATTGTGCAGTGATTTTTACCTTCAAGAAGCAGTATGAAAATGAATGTGGATTACAGTCCTTAGGATAAAGTTCAAAACCAGCTAGCTAAGTCAAGGTGCATATTTGAAGCAACTGCTGTGCTAGCCACTATAGATAACCTGGTGACTAACTGATTTAAATATACTTTATTGACGACATAATTTTAACATTTCAGCTGCTGTGTGTTTCTCTCTAAGTATATTTTTACATTGATAGCTCAGAACCAGAGGAGGGATACACATAATTTTTTTTCTCTCTGATGTGGAATCACCAGTAGTTTTATGTAGCCTTTGGAGTAACAGTGATTTTGATAGAAATGAAGCTAATGGAAAGCTACACAGAGCTCAGTATATTTTGGCTTATTGCAGTGTAGCTTTAAACCGCCTCTCAAGGTCTTCTGCACCCCCAGAAGCAGCTGCAGAGCTGCCTGTTATAGTTGAAATTGTTTACTCCATTCTTCCTTTGATGTTGTCTCACTACACAGTCTGTTCGTGAACCCTTGCTGTTCTGTTTACATATTGGACAGGTAAATAAAAGTGAGCATGAGCAGTAATGTAGTTGATAGTGGAAACCTGTCCTGACATTTTTTTAAACTAAAAAGTGTGTGTATGGCTCCAAAAAGATTTAAAAGAAAGGTGAAAGAAAAAGAAACAAAAATGTTAAAGATACACGTGGACTATGTGAAAACTGTTTATGTCAGAAAGGAGAGGATCATCAATTTCACTTTGCCACCTTTCTTAAACAGTTAATTGATTGTTTACTGTTTTGATTAAAACAACAATCCTAAAAAAAGTAGAATCTTAAGAATTTACATGTAATGGGATTAACTCAGGAGAAGTGCAATCGGGTATTCAGCAGTGATCATCTTTGACATAGTTAATGAAAAATAGTGATTTGAGGCTCATTTAAAATACTTTTGAGATTTAAAATGATCTCTTTAGTTGTCTGCAAAATGTGGAGGTTCCTGTTCTGGTTTCATACAATTGCTGTTCATTGACATCTGTATGTGTATTAGTACTAATGTATTTTTAAATAATAATCAAATTATATGTTCTGTCTTAATTCATAGGAAGCACCTTTTCTAGCAGATAAGACTCAACCATTCTACATATATTTAGTTTAAACTTATGTATTGATGTAGCAAATAATTTGCATCTCTAGTCTTTGCCCTGTGCATATAAAGATGGCTTTTAAAATGTGTCATGTATTTTAATTTGCCCCATTTTTATTTGTTATTGTGAAAGCATCAGAAACATCATAGTCTAATACCTCCTCTTATTGTTTCAAATGAACAAATTACTGAATATTTCATATATATATATATAAATAGCAAGTAGAAATACCTTCAAGCAAGGACTGCTTTGTTGTACAATAGCGTTTTACACGTAAAGATCGTAAGGTCACTGAAGGCAAATGTAACACCAATCGGTGGCTTTGTACATGAAGTGTCTCCACATTCTCCCCCTCCACCCCCGTCACTGCGACCGCCTCTCATGCCCCAAACAAATAGCGAGCTGTGCAACACAAAAAAGCCAGAAAACGATCGTGCAGTTAAGAACAGCTCCCGTGTCAGTGCGAGATTTTGTGTGCGCTTTCTCTCCGATGAATTGGAAGCTTGTTTGTTAATTAAGGAAAATCGGTACCCGGCTCCTTTAAAGGTCCCCTAATAGAAAAAGGGGTGGAGAGGAGCGAAGACTGGTGTCTTTTTAACCTTGCTGAAGGACGCAGCAGTATTTATTGACGTATGCAAATAACCAGGGGGAGGAGGTGGAGGAGGGTGCTTGGAAAAACAGGAACCAGAATCAGTTTCTCATTGCAGGGTGAGAGCTCTGAGTTCCGGTGTAAGAGAAAAGAGACGTGGCGAAATTGCTGTATATCTCTGCCCTATAAGCACATCTCTCATTTAGACTGAAGGGAAACAAGGCATCAAAAAGGGTGAAGCATCTTAAAAATATTTTAAAGGCAATCTAGCACGATCAAAGGTCGCATTTCCTAAATGGGGGAGGGGGAAGATTACGGCTTTGCCTTGCAAGTTGCTGTAGCATAGCAGTAGGAATAGAAAGAGATTTTTGGCCAGCAAATGATTAAAACAGCCTGGTTTGTGATATGAATGACCATGTTAATAACCTGTCTTTGTGGTTTTTTTTCCCCTACTGTTTCAGCTGCGCAAACCATGCAGGATGATTTACTGATGGACAAAAGCAAAGCCCAGCCCCAGCAGCAGCGGCAGCAACAGCAGCAAGATCCAAACTCAGCAGAAGCCCCCTCTACACCCATCTCGTCGGAGACACCCAAACCAGAAGACAACAGTTCAGTGACTAGTATCGGCACATCGGCTCCTTCCCAAAATAGCAAAGAGAAGATGCAGATGGAGTCTCCCATTTTGCCTGGCTTGAGCTTTCACCAGCCTCAACAAGACCCTGCAGCCGGCACCTCCTTGTCTCCTTCCTTTGGCAGTACCTGGTCTACAGGGACCACAAATACAGTGGATGATAGCTTTTTCCAAGGGATTACTCCAGTAAATGGGACAATGCTTTTCCAGAATTTTCCACACCATGTCAACCCTGTATTTGGTGGCACTTTCTCGCCTCAGATTGGCCTAGCTCAGACTCAACACCACCAACATCAGCAGCAGCAGCAGCAGCAAGCTCAGCAGCAGCAGCAGCAGCGGAGGTCCCCTGTAAGCCCTAATCAGGCACCTTTTGCCCAGAGAAATGCTGCTTACAGCCATCAGCCCATCATGACCAGCAAACCGTCTTCCTCCTCCGCCTCCTCGTCTTCTTCCTCCAGCTGGAATAACCATCAAAATGCAGCTTGGAGTACACCTTCTAACCCCTGGGGTGGGCTGCAGGCTGGTAGGGACCCTCGAAGGGCAGTTGGAGTGGGGGTCGGCGTGGGAGTGGGGGTCGGCGTACCCTCCCCCCTCAATCCCATTTCACCCCTTAAAAAACCATTCTCCAGCAATGTCATTGCCCCTCCGAAGTTCCCACGAGCTGCACCCTTAACCCCCAAATCCTGGATGGAAGACAACGCGTTCAGGACGGACAATGGCAACAGTCTGTTGCCTTTTCAGGTAAATGACTACATGCACCTTCTACATGGTGACAGCTATCACAAAGTTGTATTTTTTGCAGGGGGTGTGTTTCACATTACTGTTCTGAGAGGCATCTCTGTAACTCACATTTGCATCACGTAGTCACCCTATAGGAAAGAAGTGGGGTTGATCTTATGGACAGATATTCAAAATTCTGGTTTAAGGTTGATAGTCTTGTTTTTATTGTAACTTATTCTTAAATGTGACAGGGATTTTGTTGGTGGTGGTGGTTTTATTTTAGTGTCTGAAAGATAATAGCCTTCTGTTCTGAAAAACAGGTTTGCCAGAATACATTCTCTTAGTGCTGTGTGTTATCTTTTTTTTTTTCATGTTCTCCCATATGTGAAAAACAAGACATGTTAAAATAGCTGGCTTCGGTTTTCTGACTGGCCTGTTAATTTTAACCAAAGATGCTTCTTGACCTGAAATCCAGTTAACTATTTTATCACCATTGAAATAACTAATTGTCTTTATGTTGTGGTGGTATTTAATGGGGAGTTTGTTTGCACAAGGTATACATATGAAAAGCTGTATATGTCTGATATGTATACCCTGTTGTTACATTCACAGTAGACGTTTTGAATATATCTAGAAGCAGCGTGGGTGTGTGTGGAAAGAGTGGCGTATCTGTCCTTTTTAGTAAGGAAATGCCTAATGCAATTGATGTGATTTAGAAATGGCAGGGAGGTATTGTATAAAACAAACCATGTTATGCTATTTGAAATATTTGTAGAGAAAAGAGACAATAGGACACGACCTTCAGAGCCATATTGCAATGGAGTCTATTTACTAGCTACATAGCTCTGAAATATTTAAAGCTGCAGTGCCCTTTACTGTTTTTTTTATCTATGACGACAAAGCAGATCAATTGCAGCTGAAACTGGGCCACATAGAAGATTTGCAATTTCAATGCAGAATGAAACCATTCATGGTGCAAAATCCATTTTAAGTTGAAAAAAACACAGCATGCACTTGCAGTTTTATCTATACAAGGTGAAGCGAATCTCAAATTTCTTCTAGGTTAGCTTTTTTAGTCTCAGAAAAATGGAAATTTTCTGTTTTGAAAAACAGTGAAATCATGTATGATTTCTCTTTAGGTAATCACTATCAACAAAGTATGAAATGTTAGAGTTCATTCTCTGACATGTTTAACTTACAGGCTTGGTAAGAATAGCATCTAGATTGAGACTTAGTATTAGAAACGAAGTAAAAAAAAAAAAAAAAAAAAACCCAAACCCAAAACCAACAAACATCACCCCCCTATTACTTTTAGAGATTGTTGAAGTAAAATATATGCTTTCCTGTGTGCTTTTCAGTCCCATTCAAAGAGGGCACCTTATAGTCAGCCCTGAAATTTCATTTTGCTGCTTCATTCTGTTTAAAGGGAGAGTTGCTTTTTTTTTATTGGCTACCTTAAATGAAGGCGGAGTGGCTTCTGGTGAACTGCTGGTCAGTGTCTCTGAGGCACTGAAGTCTGGATTACACTACAGAAACAATATGCCTAGCGAAACTACTGTGTTGCACAAAGCACAGCAACACAAAAGCTAATTAATATAGCTCCCAGACATTTTTTAGGACTGGGGAATTTATTTCAATTTACAATTACCCTTTTATTTAATTTGTCTACATGTAAGACATTACAAATTCTGATAAATTTGTGCTAGTAGGGAAACCAACAGCAAATGGTCTTATTTTTGTGGTTTGGTTTGTGAGACACATCTTTAATGAATACAGAACTTTTATTATTGTGACTGTAAATTATTACAAATTAAACTAGTGGGTATTTAATCATCTCTAGGGGAAAAAATAGATAAATGTTTTTAAAGAAAAGTTATTGTGATTTCAGAATTAGGGTTTTGAAAAGCTAAGGTGTTAACCAATATGTAAATTTGGAAACTTGTTTTCTTCTCTGTGAATTTGACCTGGTATTTTTCCTGTTCAACTGAAAGGAGATACTTAGACTGTTCTCAGCCATTGCTGGAATAACAGTCTGATTTCAGAGACTTGGACAACTTGTCTTTTTTTTTTTTCCTGTTAGATTCTTTTTAATACAAGATGCCAAATTTTGCATACAAGATTGTAATCTAGGTTAATATTGATTGTTCCTATACTTAACAAATTGCCAAAGAAGTCTTGAAACCATACTATTTTAGGTGGCAACTGTTTAGTTGCATTGATAAAAACGAAAATCAGTGTAATATAGGAGTTTAATATTTACTGCCTGAGTTCTCATTGCCTTTTTTTCTTCTTCTTCCCCCTCCCTCCTCCTCCCCCCGAAATTGGGCAATATGTTGACACAGTTGACACAGTAAATTCTGCTTGTCAGCATTATCAAGTGATTCTGGAAGGTTTATCTCTGTATATCTGCCACCCTTCATAACTGAGCGTTTTTGATCTGCTTCAGAAATATATTTGAGTAAACTTGCTAGCAGCACATTAATGCACATTAGCAAGTTCTTTGTGCTAACCTGTTCTTTTCTGTTACGTTGAGATTGTAAGACTTTTTTTAAATCTGTGGTTTATGTGTAATTAATTCCTTAATAAGATATGAAGCTCAAGATGTTCTAAGTAAAAAGAAAAATATTAAAAGGTTCACTGATTGAATTAATACCAGTGATACTTGTTTTTTAATTCAGGTCTTTTCAGTGATCAAAATTTTAAGCTGAAAATTTATATAGGTTTGTGTTCTGGTTCTGTAATATTTGAAGACAGCTGATACTCAGCTACTGATATATCTAGGTCTAGGAAAAAATGCTGAATTTGAAAATGTTTCTCTTAAGCATATCTATATAGAGCAATATGCTACATCTTCATCCCCAAACTTTAGTAATACATTAGTGTGCCTTGTATGTCAAAAGCAATCGGCATCTGTCCCAAGGAGCTGTCTGCTGCAGAACATAACAGAACATTTAAAATATCAATTGGTAGGTATTCTGTTGGTGTCTGCTTTATGATTGGTGTTGAAGGAGGCTGTTTTCATATACTTGTTGAGGAAAATTGGTTGCATTCTGTAAATAAATAAAAAAAAAAAACAAAAAACCAAACCCAAAACTGAAGATAAAAAGCTGATAGTTGAAAGGGAAAAGAAGCGATTGGTCTGGAATGAAATGCAGCATAGCAAATACAAGTTGGCGATAAGATCACAGGAATGGATGTGGAACAAGGCCACATATGAAATACAAAAATGTGCCCAGTTTTTCTTCTGAATATTCTTCAGCTTCTGAGTGGTTCAGGTAAAGATATTCTGTGCTTATCATGTGAATAGCAGTAGTGTTGTACCATTATGCTAGATGATCCTCATTTCTTGCATTTGAGGCTGACATTAATTGTTCCTGGCACCTGGGCAAGGGTTTAGTTCCTTTTTACAGCAGCCTTGTGGGGCTTGAAGAGAGCTATTGTCATCTTGTACTTCTGAGGTACTCCCAGAATTCTCTCTTCCTTCTCTCAGGTAAATAGTATATTTCTTTTGGATTTTGGCCATACAAAGATATTGGGACACAGTTTTGTGGTGTTAGGGTGATTGATAAAGCCTGAAATAGACCCTTGGAAGGATGGATAAGAAATTCTCCTTGTGATGGAGAAGGTAAGAGAAGGAATTAAATGTTTGGAGATCAGCATGCTAATTAAGGAAGCCTACCCTACAGATCTTTAATAATAGCAACGCAATAACAATTTCCCAGAAATTGTTCCAGGTTTTTATGTTTTCTGACTAATGTTCTTCAGAAACAATAAAAAATACACAATTGGAAGTTTTAGATTTAAAAAATGCAAGTAGTTTGGTGCTCTGAAGATTCTGGCATTTATCAAGTCTTTCTTGGCAAGTTTACTGATAAGTACTTCTCTACCAGAAATATTGTGGATAAAGATAATTTTAACATGCTGTCTTTCTGCAGTGAGACTGGCAAAATTTATAATTTTATCCGGGTCCAGACTAACATCTATTGAAGTCGATGAGGAAAAAAAGAAACACCAAAACATCACCCCCACACACAAAAAACCCCCTAAATCTAGAAATTATATTTAACTTCAATATTTCATACTTAAAATATTAAAATGCAAATTCAAACATGTAGTGAGTTTGTATATAAGTATATATGCATTAATAGATGTTTGTATGAATATGTATTTATAGATTTAGATGTAGAGAACACTAATCAGTAATACTTTAGCAGGCACAAGTACTTTGTGTTGTACTAAACATGCCATAGTTGTTTCTTGAGTGAAATTAAGGGCAAGGGAATGGCCACTCCATAATGTTTATAATTCTAATGTGACTTCTGGTTGATGATTAATAGATAGTTCCTTAAGAAGCTGCTTTTCTTTTAAACATTTGAAGTCCTTCAGGCCTCTGATATTAGCCCATACTTAGCTTTCTCCCTGTCAGTGCACACTGATAGTCAAATTTTGCGCATACACACACATACATATGCATATACACGCTTAAGCAGTGAATGAATGCAGAGTAATTTTTGTCTTCAAGCCATAAGGAAAAAGACTATTAAATACACCATTAACTTCAATTTTATAATGTTTGTGCTAACTTCTTCACAGGCAATGAATTGGCTGTAACTTATTTGTCATGGTTCTGTTTCTTACCACTACAGTAACTTGAAATGTGTTGGAGCATTCATGAGTGTAACAAATACAGTTTTATGTTTATGAGTAAAGGAATTTTTCCTACTGATCTCCTGAGATAGTGTTAGAAGTTTGAAAATAGTATTCATAAATGAAAGATGCTTGTCCTAGAAATTAAATCAAAACATCATTCCATATTGTGGCATAAACTCCCACATGAAATAAAGGCCTTTACAGACTTCACAGTTTTTCCAAAAATAAGCATGCTGCTTTTACTTTTATCATTGTAACATGTAATATGTTATTTAAGGAAAAGAATATGTTCAAGACCTTTAGCATAATGACAGTTAGCAGACTCTAGGTAAGGGGAGGGGGGGAGATTTTTTCTGTTTTCCCCCACTCTGTCTGCTCAAGTCCCAAAAATCAATACTGAAAGCTTTTTGTGTATAATTGTTGGTTGTAATTAACTGCTGAAAATGGAGCACCATATTCTTTAGGCATATAAGAGGATTGTTTCTTGTATCCCATGTCTTCAGAAAAATCATTGTTTTATTGTCAGAGGGTATAAAAAAACTAGGTAAAGAAATTTTGTACAAATTGTGGGAGGAACAATAGAAGTAGGTGGAAGTTACTGCCTTCTCTCAGGAGTAATCAAACTGTGCCCTTCTAGCCTATTGCAAGGTCAGTTAAGTGTTTAGCTTCTCAAGATGCTGCTTGAACTAGTTCTTACCGTTCTCAACTCGGTGTGCTTGTTTGGTATGGTGAGGTGGAAAGAAAATTTCAGAGAGGGCAGGAAACAGTTTTCTAATTCCTTTTTACTCAGCATAAGGCCAGCTGAATTTCAGTTTGGGTGCTTTTCTGGTGCTATGTGAGCTAATAACTTCCCTTCTACATGGAAACTTCTGAAATGTCCACATGTACTTGAAGAGATTTTTTTTTAATAAGGAATTTTCAGTAACGCTTGCTTTAGAACTACATTCACAAAGTAGGTTTTGCTGTTACTGAGATAATTTTCCTCTCAAATACTTTAAGCTAAACTTATTTTTTCAGTAACTTTGTAAGTGGGACATGTAGTAGGAGAAATATAAACCATGTATATATCAAAGCTTTAGGCAAATTTGCCCTTCCTAATAATATTGGCATTCTGTGTATAAATATAGACAAAATACATGTCTGTACATCTGTAATCTGCATCTGTGGATGTGTAAGCAGTTAATTTTCTCCAAAAACAACTTATAATTAATTTTCAGTAATGCTTGCTTTAGAACTACATACACAAAATAGGTTTTGCTCTTATTGAGATAATTTGCCTCTTTTTCATACTTTAAGCTAAACTTATTTTTTTCAGCAACTGTGCAAGTTGAAATGCAATAGTTACCTGTTTTCATTTTCTAAGAAGTATGTCAGCACTTTTAGACTTTCCATTTTTTAGGCTATTGAGATAGTTTAGACCTGTAACTAAATTTAGGGTACCATTACCGTGCTTTGTTTCATTATTTTGTCTTTATTTATTTTTTCCTTGTTTCATTTAGTAGAAATTTGAGACGTGCAAAAGCATTGCTTTTAAACAGTGAGGAGAATAGTGTACGTACCGATAATAAGCAGGTGTCTCAGTAGTTAGGTGAAGGTACCAGCTTTGTCTATAGAGACAGACTTTCACTTGTGTAGTCTTTTATCACTTGTAAATTTTAGAATTTAAAAAGTGCAAATTGTGAAATGTAGGAACTTTTTTTGTGTTTCTTCAGACAGACTTAGTCAACATTTTAATTTTAGTAAGTTACAATAATATGATTCTGTCTTTTCCCACAAGTTACCTGTAGCATTTGTAAAATACAGATAATTGATACCTTCCTTTTCCTTGTTGTTTAATGTGGCTTTTTCTCTTTTTTGCATGTTTCTCAAACTCATCCCAGAGAGAAGATTGATGTTTTTTTCTAAGGTCTTGTAGAATAACTGTGTTGATCAGGATAGCTATTGATCTGCTTTGTCACAACAGTATTAGGAGAAGAGGTGGTATGATGTCCGTTCTATGATGCAAATAAGAGGCCCAAAGTTTGGGGAAATTGAGCACTGAGGAGCAAATAATCTGAACAGACTAAAAAGTTGGGGTTTATTCTGAAATATATAACAAATAAAGCTGTTTGAAAACAGAACATCCATTGTCTGTCTCTAAGTTTGCTATTTGTATGACTCTCAAATTAGGCACCCAAAAGAGAAGAAAACAAATTTCACTTCTGAAAGTTTTCATTTAAGTTACCTGCCAATTATTCAGGAACTGAGAACTTTTCATGAAGGAAAAGAAGCAAAATATTTAATTTCCCTAACTGAGACTTGCTTTTCTCTTCCCTCAAGTGTCTATGCCATTTACTGTATATCTTCCAAATTCTGTGAGAAACAACATAGAACTTTTATAGACAAACAACCTCTTAATAATTCAAAAGCATCACTGATGGGCACTGAATGAGATAGTTGTGTTGGAAGGATGATTTTGAAATTTAGCTATAGTTTATTAATTGAAAATGGTAGAATTTAAATTGCACAGGTAATCTTACTCCTGCATTTCCTAACTTTGTGTGTATGGCTGTGCAGAATTTGCGAGAATTGCAATTTTGTTTTAAATTCCTGGAGCTTAAGTAAAATACTTAAGCGAAACCACAGATTTATTGCAGATTAAGATGACCTTCACATCATTCATCAGCCAAGTTGGAGCCTTTTGATCAACTCTGCAGATTGTTCTTGGTTTAACAAAGTTAATGTGTACAAAGCACATACTGTCAATGTCAACAGGTTTCAGTTTTGGTTGAAGTGTGATTTTGTGGGTATGGCCCTTTTTTGTTTCATCTAGCCCTGAACTCTTCAATTTTACTCCTTTTGAACTTCTACTTCTTTCTGTTCCTACTTTTTCATCTGCTTTTCTAGTGGAGCTTCTCATTTGAGCTGGCCTTCCCTGTTCCACTTTCTGTGTCAAAGCCTCGAGTTGGAGGACTAGGCCCAAAAAACCCCTATAGTTATAAGCTGAATTGTGTTTGCTTACTCTGTGGGAGTTACTCCTGTGCAAACTTAACAGCATGAGGGGGTTTAAGTAGGTTTAAATAGACTAATGGAGAATGGAGTTACCAGAAATATTAGCTAGAAGAAATTGGAACTTTTAACGAAGTGATAACTTTATCTGCATGTGCTGAACTGATTTTCTTTCACTATCCCTACACCCAGCTTCCAGAATGTGTAAGGATGGATTTTCACACGCATTGACAGAAAAACACTTCTGACATAAAATTAGAAGAGCATTGTGTCTTTAACATAGAAATTTCTTCTATATAAAGTTTTCTTTTATGTCACAATTTTAAGTGGATTTTCCAGTGAAATTAATCTTTCCTACATAGAAGAATTATTGTGATGGTGCTCATCTTAAAAAGAGTCACACTATAAAGTTATTTTTGGCAACACTGTAAGCAACTTAAAACTGACCTTTTAATGAGAAATGTCAGGCAACTTTAGAAACCAATGGTGTTCTTTTATGGAATTTTGGACTTGTTTTTTAATGCTTTATTTATACAATTGCATTTTCTAATTATTTTTAAAATAGTATTTTAAAAGAGAAGGATGCTTAGTTTGGCTAACAAAGTTGCTCTATTACATTAGAATATCTAAGAACAATGTATTGCAAGATGCTATATTAAATGCTAGATCATCTCAGTTTTTCAAGCCTGCCTCCACTGATCTGATCCTGATCACTCATTCTTCTTCTCTGTTCTATTTCTCTCTGACTTTCGCATTTTTCACTTTATTTCCTATTAATGTAAAAAAGAAATTCAAATTCCATCTTTCTACACTAAAGGCATCAGTAAGTTGAAAAAATTTGACTGGAAAATGTAAACTTTATTTATAAGAAAGTACTTGTGCTTTTGTTCAAGCAGTGTGTTTTTCTCACATTCAGTATTTTTTTTAATCTCAGATGCAGATACAGCAAGCTCTTTCTGAATTGCTCCAAACAATTCTTATTTGTATTTTAAGTTTAGTGCATTGATTGAGGTCCAAGAGAGTTTCTGTCTGCTTAGTTTATCAGACAGGGACCTTGAATGTGAAAGACAGAAATCTAAACTTCTTTGTAAAGTTTATCTTGTGTTAAGCAACTGGAAGTAAGGTTGAGAATTAGCAGCATGCGATAGACAATCACGAACTGTTGTATGACTGTACAGCAGTCAACAGATTGAACCATTAAATCAGAACCATTAAATCTGTTAAACTCCCATATATCCTATGGTCTCACAAGGGACCAGAATACTACTCAGAGCTTTTTTTAGGCAAATCCTTTAATGCAGTATTTTATTTTGTGAAGAAGATTTGTTTTAAGCATTAATGAATTCACATGAAGGTAGCTAGTGTTATCACCATTTAGTACATGACCTTTACAGTAACTGTACAATTTTAAAGGTTTAATAAATGATTAATGCTGTAAATTATTATTAGGATCCAACACCAGATATCTTAAAACTAAATCCAATACCATCTATTGATGTTCTTAGTAACCATGAAGATGCATAATAACCAAGTCTGTCAAATGTTTATAACATACTTCATGGTTTTAAATTTTCCTCAAACTAAGTTCAAAGATACCCTTTAGATTTGTATTATGATTCCCGTAACTGTCTGACTTGATATTTCACCTTGTTAAATAATTCTCTTACTGACATATTCTTTCTAGGATCATATAATTTTTTTCCTGTGACATGGGAGGTGGGGTGGAAATTGAAAACAGTGAAACCTTTCACAATAACCAAAAGGGCTTTTATTACAACTCAAAAAACTCTTAAGTAGCAGCTAATAGTGCAGTAGGAAGACTAAGGCAGAACAAGAGGATGGAGGGAACAAGTCAGGGATAAGAAGTAGGATTTTTATAATACAAAATTACATTGATGTTTTGCCATTTTTGTCTGTGGTAATCCAAGATGACAGTGTATACTTGTTTACTTTCTGTGGATTAGAATTTCTGCAAATAAAATCTTGCAAAACTCTAGGCTAGGTTCAGCATCTCAGTGGTAAGAATGCTCGGCTTGGTGACTTCTGCTTTACCTTACTTTTGGCTGGTAAGAAATGAAGCTCTACCTGTGACTTCTGAGTAATAAAATCAGCCATAATTGTCAACAGAGTTTACAAGTAATGTTTTGATGCAAACTTTTGCAGTCAGTCTTACCTCCCTTGTCTAAACAGGAGCACACATTTCTTACATGGTTTTGAAAACTAGAGATAGTAGATTACTTACATAACAATTTTTTATTGTTAGGCATGGAGGAAGTAACTCGCATGCACCATTTAAAAATGAAAATCGATTGTAGTAGATCTTATAGTTTGGAAGGCTTCACTTTTTAGAGAAACTGGAAGGTTTTCTTGCAATTTCACTTACATGGTAGCTTTGTCTGAACTTGAACTGGTCAGTGTTTCAAAATATAAATCAGTCTTTGGCTCCATTAGGCATGTAGAGTAAGTGGAATAATTTAAAAGAACATATAAAATGAAAACAGCTTTTTTTATGAATACAGATGTAGATAGATGCAAAAGGCAACCCTACTAGAATTATCTTTTTTTCCTATAACCTGCAATTTTGTCTGTCTTTTCACGCTTAACATTTACACTTGTGGTTTATAATTGTCCAGAAATTAACTAGTAAACTCTTGTCTTTCTCCTTTCTGTATCTGTCTTTCTGGTTGATGAGGTCCAGTTTATAATGAAAATTGAATCCATGAGGTCATGACCTTGTAGTTAGTGCTGTTAAATATCACCTTACTTTGCCGTAGTTCTTCAAATTAATTAAGTTCTTTCTGTGGAATGAGCTGATCTTCTATGTATTGATGATATCTTGTAAATATTAGTGTTTTCCTACTTTAAAACCCAACATTATTGATAAAATCGGTCTCATGATTTGCCTTTAAAAATTTCTATTAATAACTTTTATTTAGCAGATTTAATTGTTTAGCACTATTAGTTCTTTCAGTTTTTGTCATTTTCTTTCTCACCTCAATTGCACTACCATTTCCCCCCTATTTCTATAGTTACCTTGTTTGTAGCACCATACGAAATGCTATATTGAAGTCCTTGTTAGATCAGCCATATCATATTCTTTCAAGAACCAGAAATCATACTTTCCAGGATAGTGCATCAAGAACACACTATGCTACATTCTCACTGCTGTGTGTTTCTTAAAGAGAAGAAAACCTTGAAATTCGGTCACAAAAAACAGAAGCAATTTTTTTGTCATCTGTAGTTTCATACCCTGCTTCAGTTATTGCAGTTGTTTCATTTTTATTTTGCTGGTCAGATATACATAATACTGACGTTGTTTGGACTAGCTTTAGTCATTCCACTAACTATGACTTAGCCACTCTGGCTCGTTCTGATTAAAGTGTTCATATGCATCTGTTTATTGAACTGGAAAAATGATACTGCTTTGTCTCTTACTGGTTGCCTGCCTTTACTATGTACTCTTGTTTACTTGATTTACCCCTCTGCATGTGAAAAGAGATTATGGGGGCTACTTTATTTTCTCCATACTTCCTCCTATATGTTTTTTTTAAATTCTTTTATCAGTCTCGTTAGACTTTTCCTAGACATTTGTTGTCCAAAATATTTGTGCTGAACTTGTTACGGTTTCCCTGAATGTACTGAAGTGGCTGAACATCCTGGTTCTTTCCTTCTAACATTTCTTAAGGTGCCTGTCAATCTTTACTTTGTACAAAAAAGGCAAGTTCTTCTGCAAATCAGATAGGCTTTTATCTCAAGACGTTTTCCCTGTCTGGAGCAATCTTACTGAATACCTAACATTTTCTTGATTTCATTTTAGAAGTAAAGGGGTATATTGGCACTGAAATGGCAGAGTAACTGTCCTTTCTGAGGGTAGTGCTGCAAACCAGTAGGTAAAGATCTTGTCCTGTACGAACAAGTGAAATGTCTTGCACGTTTTGGTTGAACTATCTGTCTGGAGTTGCAGCATTTACAAGTTTTTTTTGCTTGGGAGGTGCTATTTCCTGAGCACAACAGAAATGGAACAGGAGCCTAACTTGAAATATGCCAGTTAGATATTGGTTTAGCCTCATCATGTCACTGTTTTAGAGAAATCCTTGACAGTCCTTTACTATGGGGAAGCTATTGGGCAGTGGTGCTCAGACACCTGTTTGACAGTTACTAGTTGTACTCTTTTGTATGCCCTGTTTCTTCTCCTATAATCTAATGAGACAGATTGCTTCTACTGTAAACCTTTGAGACAATAGCTTTCTTGTACAATCTGTCTCTACTGACTTTTACTTTGTGGTCCAGACTGCAAAGTGTGATCATTCAGATTTTTTTCATGCTGTAGTATCCCCAATACTCCCTTCTCCTCTTTTTGCAGTCTTTGCATCTTTGTAGTGCTTTCATTTTGTGGGTTGATGTTTGGGCTTAACTTGTGCTGATTTAACTGGCAAGGTGCTCTCAGGTCAGTGTTAGTTTTTCCTTTCTGTGGGACAGGGGCATCGTTCTACTGAATAGTAGAAGCCCAAAAGTGACTTATCAGTGTTAAAAGTCTTGCACAGCAAGCCAAGAAACCGGTTAAATTATGTCATTTAAGTAGCTCAGGGGTATAATGAATGGCCTTGTAAATTCTGCTGTAGATGTATTTTTTTTTTTTCCACTTGCTTGGTTTTGTGAATTGATGATCATCTTGGGTGTAACTACTTTAATCCTGTATTTTACAAGTGTTAGAATCATTTGTTACTGGAGTCAGCCAGTATAATAGAAAGTGGATACATCAGCTTTTTGAATTGCATTCAGCAGCAGGACTGATGAGCAGATTTTTATCTAAAGCATCACATATGACTAAACATAAATCCTGTCAGTGAGCACTCAGTCAGTTGTCTGCAGATCATTCCCTACAGCAGCGTTATGGGTGTAAGAATAATAGCTGTTTTGTGGATTCTTTTGATTTTTTGTTGTTGTTGTGGAGTTTGTTTTTGTTTGGTTTTTTTAAACACATTCTCTAATTGTACTGATGGCAAAAGGAAATATTAAGTGTATTCTGTTTGTATTTTGCTGGTAATAAACAGTGTTCCCTGTTGGAGCATTAGGTTAGGTGATTTAAGCATTTGGCTAGGTGTTTTACTGTCTTTGAATCTGAGTTGGAGAAATAACACTAGTCATCGTGTAAGTAGTATGCTTGGCATTATTGTTAGTCTGTATTGGAAGAATAGCTAAGGGTGCTTCAGAGAACACAGTGAGTAGGCTATTGCTTAATAACAGGCTCTAATGAAAGAAATTAATAATATAGTATAGAGCAAGGGGGGAGAGGTGTATATAGTTTGTATCCAGTAGGGCCATATTGTGATTTGTTCCCTGCAACTTCAAAACATTAATTGCCTAAACCAGGGAATTGGTTGATGTATTCCTCTCATTCTGCCCTGTAGCTGCCACATCTATTTAGGAAAAGGAAGGGTAAATTCTATTACTTTCTTCCCTGCAGTTTGCAAGCAAATATTGAATATTCAGTAAGTTGTCAGGATATTCTGTTTAAGTGATTCTGATGCCAAGTATTATGGCTATAAAGCTTGAACATTTTCGTATGTATTTTGAGCATCTATTCAGTGTGGAAAAGGGAATCTTAACTGTAAAGTAAACTGACCTTTAAACTGAATAGTATAAGTTACATAATTTTTGTAATTCTGTATAATTCTGTAATTCCTGTCTTATCTCTTCCCATTTCGGTGCTTTTTAGTTCATTTGGAAAAAACAACTGCAGACATTTCACTGAAAGATCTTAGTTTTCTTATGTTTTAGAGCTCAGAATTTATAAGGGGGTAAAATTTGAATACAACCTTTGCCTTTCTGTGTGGAAAAAATTGCTTGAGTAGGTCAAGCTTTCAAGGCTTTTGGATTCAATCTGAGTTCTTGCATGTTAGCTGTAAAAGTTTATATAACCCAGACAAGATGATTAAATATCGTTAACTAGAGATCTGAAATGTTCTTTTTCAAATTACACAGAAGTATTTCCATAATCTATGTACAGTTAGAGATTGTTTTAGAGAGTTGTATTAAACTTCCTTGTTTTTCTTAGAAGGTTTTTGAACAATCTTAAAAAATTAACTTCTTGCCCAGTGAACTTCTGAAAACCTATGAAAGTAAAATGTGCTATAGTTGGTAGTGAGAAAAGACAAGTGTATGAAAAATTGATGTGTTTTGTCTGTGGGCATTCCAAGAGCAATAATAACACAAGAAAACATTCCCCTTTTTGTTCCAGTAAAGGTACATAATAAATTGAGCTTAACTTATTATTATCCAAAAATAACTGGAAAGATCAAAAAAGAAAGTGGAATTAAAATAAAATTCCATTAAGACCTGGTGCTAGTAGCTTTGCTGAAATCTTTATCCTGGGCATAGAGAAATTTACCCTATTTTTCCCTCCTGCTTACATTTTATGTCTTATTTGTTTTGGTTAATATTTTTATAAAATCCAATATAAGGCAAAAATAACTGAAATATCTGGTTATTCTAGTTCTGCATGCATCTGTGTTGTCAGTCATTGTTATTGGCAGCATTCCAGGCCCAAGCTGCAAAGGAAGTGACACTTGCTATGTACATTTTTTTGATTCTTTTTGCAAAGTGATCTTGTTTCTCAGATTTCCTATCGTTTTGAAAGATACAATTTTTAAAAGACTTTACTGAGAATGCAGGTTGGATTGCATCACAGCAGAAACTGCTAGGAGCTGAAGACTGCTCAGTCATTATTTAGAGCTTGCTATATGTGATCATTCATGTGCACCATCATGGCAGACTGAGCATGTCCCAGGCCAAACTTTTGCAATACTTTTTTTGCAGTTGCTGTTTTTGCTGCTTTGAATTAGGATACCGGAGCGAGGAAAACCTGTTTTCCGTGCGTTCCAAGTAATAACCCCTGCTGCAGGTGCTAGAACAGAGTGAGCAAGCAGAGTTTAAAGCAGTGCTGGCATTTTACCCTGTGTTTATTCAAAGCTGTGCTTCCATTTACTTCGGCTTTAGTTGGCAATGTTTAGCAATCCTGTGCAGGCAAATCCAGGCTTGTGTCAGTCACAGAATAATAAAACACAGCCGTGACCACAGGGAAGAAGTTTGTATTGATAGGGAAGATGTTTAAGCTGTAAGAATCCTAGCTGTTCCCCAGGATCTTGCCTCTTCCTTCTGATCAAAATACTAAATATAATGTCCCAGAATATAGTAAGTAAAAAAAACTGAGACTACTGTAAACCTAACTGGAGTTTTGATATTTTCCTGGAAACAATTAATAGTTCAGTGAGTGGAGGCCATCTTGTTGCTTGGCAGACTTAGGCTGTGTTGTGCCACATACTGGTGCAGGAAGCTTGGAAATCTAGGGCAGCATGAAAATATAGAACACTGAAATAAATTACAGAAACTGACATGTTCTTCAAAATATAGGAAGCTTGCAAGCTTAGTAGGAAGTTGGTTAGCAGATGAACTGAAGTGTATAGACACAGGGAAGTGCATGTTTGGAATGGTCTAGGTACCTGAGGTTTTGCTGCTTGCGTACTGAAAAATAAGCAGGTCAGGCATATCTCTCAGCTTAATGTGTATTTTGTGCTACAGATGCAGGATTCAACACAAGCAAAAATACATGGTTAAGGATTTTGTAGTATGGATGATAGCTAAGCTTGGGCAATGTGTTAGATTTCTGACATGACTTCTCAGGGTAAAACTTTTCGCTTTGTGGCTGTAGTTTAATCAATTGATAGGCAAGTGTGGCTGTAGTTTCATCAATTGATGGGCAAGTGTCTTTGCTGCCATAATTCTCTGCAGAGGCAGAAGGAAAATGTACAGCTTCAGTCTTTGGAGCAAGGCAGATGGTCTCAATGTCTCTGCCATGGGATATGTTGGTCGTTTCCTTTTTCAGTTCATTAGTTGCAATTACTTTGGGCTACCTGTTAAAACTGAAAGGTAGGCAGGCATTCAGAGGTCCACTTAGCACCAATTAAGGCCCTAGCTGTAGATCTGGTCTTGGCTTTGTCATCCATTATGTAGTCCTATATTCTTTTCTCATTCTTTACCTTTCCCTGTTAGCAGTAAAGACATGGTTTGTGTATCTATTGGGAGAGAACTGAAGTAGTGCTAAGTATGCCTTGGCCTTCCATGCACATGCTCTGAGTCTGAAGGGGACAGGACAAAGCACACCACCTTACAGGGTGTGACAAAGGGAAAAAGTTCCTTTGGTTTCAAGTGCTACACATACATGTCAATTACATACTTGAGGTACTGCTAAGCAGCCGTTTCATAATTAAGGTAACTTTAAGAATGTCTTTTCTCCTCCTGGAATTTGCTGACTTACTGATTACACTTCAGCCATCTCCTGGAATAAGCAACACAGGCATCTGTCACGGAATTAAACAGGCCTCTTCAAAGCACTGTTTTGATTCATTCCTGGAGCTGGTTCATTATGCTGGAGACCTCTGAAAAATTATGGTTGGGTAATTAAAGACTAACATAATACCTATGCACAGAAGTGTAAAATGCAGGAAAAATGCAAATTACTGTATTTTCTCATTTTATTTTATTGTCTTGACTCTAAAGGTTTTTTTGACAAAGTTATTGTTTTGTTTTTTTTAATTAGCAAGACAGATGATAGACACTGTATTTTGTGGCATTTTTAATCAGGCTTTCAAGTAAGGTGTTTAAATGTAGAAAGTTGACACCCAGCTTCAACAGAAGGTGCATTTCACTTTGTGATCCTTCAAAAATCTGATCCTGCACATGCATTTGTAATTTCTCATTGTGCTTGACATGTTCCCTTTGAGGAGGTCTTGAGTCATGGATGAACGTGTAGCTAACAGCCAAGGGCTGAAATCTAAAGTTCTTGGACACATCTTCTCTAAGAGTTGTTATTACTAAGCTGTTTTTCTTTCTTTCTTTCTTTCTTTTTTTTTTTTTTTTTTTTTTAAAAAACTAGAGTATTGCAAGAACTGAATTGTGCTGCCATATACTCCAGCAGCTAACAAGGAAGGAGCTTCTGCCTCTATGCAGCAGAAGTACAATGCAACATGGGCAGGCTGGACTTTAATCTTTTGCTAATTTAATGATTGCTGTGTAGCCAAAGGCAGTGCTTTGTAGCTGTAGATTTCTTTTTTTATCCATAATGTGGTTTATCTAAGTAGGTCTTAGGATCTTTGTCTTCTCCAGAAGATCCCAGCAAATTATCCAGGCTTGCTGAACTTTCAAACATCTTTTCCACTTTTTTTTTCCTGCTTTATCATTCTATATTTTATATTTTGATTTCTGTTTACTGTCCTAGTCCCAGAACTTCCTTGTGAAGTTCTCATGCACTACTAAGGATCTTTATGAATTTTTTCCATTGTTGGGATTGTTTGGCAGTAGATCAGTAGCCTGTGGAAACGATGCAAAAGGCAAACCTAAGAGGTGGACTTAAGTTTGGTGAACTGATGAGCAGAAGAATCTGTTGATGCTGAGAAATAAGGAAACATTATCCTCTGCATGTGTGCAGAAGCACCAGCATTCTTGGAGGAAATTGCTGAATTTAGGGAACACTCTTCAAGTCTGCTGAGTACAAACATCTGAGTTGCTACTGAAGTGAAAGCTACTAAGAAAAATGGTGGTAGCCCTTTTGCTTAGAAGCCAGAAGGTTAGCCCTGACTTGTTCGTTTTATCACCTACACTACAAAAATCTGCAGTCAGCATGTGTTACAGTTACGCATGGATCACCACATATTTTTAAAAATCTCTCTAAATTTCCTTTACTTGATTTAGCTTTCTCAAGTACTGTAGTGGGAATTGTTATAAATGCTTAGGTAAAGGACTTTGATTCAATTGATCTGCCTGTGTCCAGTGTAGGTCTAATTTAATCTTGAAAATATATTGCAGGTTTGCATGTCCCTTAAAAGGTAGGAAGATCCTGCATTCTAGCAAACCTGCCCTGTGTAGCCTTGTCTTTGATGCTAGGATTTTTTTCTCCCTTTAATCCATGTGCCCATGTGCACAGCTCCTTGGGAAGTTTTAGAACAAAGTAGAACCTCCCAGATGTTTGCTGGTATAGTAGCATACTTAAAATATAACATACGTATGTTAATAAAGGAAAATTGATTTTAATTTATAGGCTATGTCCTCTTCTGAACTCAGTCCTTCTGACCTCTAAGACTGTAATCTCAGGAATGTTTAAAGCTGGAATAAACTATCATTGTGGCAAAAGCAACAGTCCTGCCCTTTTGCTCTTGTGCCAGTATTGGGTTTTGCCAGCTCAGCTGTGCTGCAGCTGCATAGTAAAGCAGGTCAGAGGACCCATCTGACTGAACAGTGCTTCCCTGCCTCTATTTACAATATAAGCTGTATGTTTGCTTTCATATTTTCTCTTCAAAAAGATGCTGTAGTACAGTGCTGTAACACCTGACCTCCTTAGGTATTCACAGTACAGGTATTTAAGTTATTTAGAAGAAACAAATAGAAAAAGACAACTGAAATTATTGCTTTGAGGAAAGCATATAGATCATACTTAATCAAGTTACTAGGATATCACAATCATGAAAATTTTTTTAAGGTGAAGTTACACTTTTCCAGTCTAGCCTTGCATTTCTTTTAAGGAAGTGAATATGAAATAAAACAAACTCTTTTCTCCTACTACATATTAAAAGTTGGTTGTTTTAACCAAAATGAAGTTTTGTCTTACAAAAAAAAAATTACCCAAGTGTTTTGTTGAGTTGGGGTTTTTTTTGTTCTCTTTTCACCTTCCTCCCTCCCTCATTTTTATATTTTCTGGGCATATATTTATCTTATATTACAGATGTATTGATCTACATGGATAGGTTAATAAGTACTCTTTTAAATACAGTGTACAAATGTTGACATTCTAAGCAGCTGTAGAAGACATAGAAGTAATCAACTGTGAAAATTGAAAATCAGTGAGCTCATTTGAACTTTGGTGCTTAGTGTAGCTTCTAACAGAAATCAAGTATTACTCTTTGGACATCATGTTCAACTGCCAAAAAATGCTCAATAGATGAAATAAATGTGTGAAGAAAATAATGCTAGCCCTCTTAGAGAAAATACATGGCATTGGCATGTTGGAGAAAGGAAGTTGGATCTTTTGACAGTACAAAGATCTGAATTTCAAAGCTTTCTGAAACAGCAAACTTTTAATTCTGTGTATATTTATTTGAATTTCAGAACAGGAATCTTAAAAGAAATCTTAATTATACCAGTGAACTCATTCTCTCCTTTAATTTTTTTTAAAGACAACTAAAGAAAAAGAGAGTTGGGAAGAAATAATGTTTGGGGTTTTTCTTAGAAACTGTCTGACTACAAGGGACTACTCTACTATGCTGTATTATTGCATACAGTACTCTAGGTATTGGGCGTGGGTCGATTGTTCCCTCCATAAGATCATTCCTGAACTTGAAAACTGAGTAAATAGGCCTAGTAAAGGTTGTTTGTGGTTTGGTTTTGTTGTTTTGGTTTGGTGTTTTTTCCTGTTTACTTAAAAAAAAGAAGCCAAACTACAGCAAATGAAAAATGAGAGACTCAATATAAACAAATGCTCACTCAGGATTTTGGTTACCCTAGTGTGAAAGTGCTTTTGTTGTCTTGCATCTAGTGTAATTTCCTTAAACCTGTGAGATTCATGTTAGACATTTGAAGACTTACATAGTACTTTCTGGAACAAATATGCCTGCTGGCGTCTTGAGCATTGCTTGCTTCTGCTCTGAGGCAGATGAAGAAGCTGTAAAACATAAATCTCTGAACTCGTTTAACAATTCCAGTTCTCTAGTCTAATCATTAATATTGCTTTATTTCTAAATTCTTATTGAAATAATAAGTTTTAGAATTAACTATTGTATGTGTGGTTTTTAGAAGTATTAAAAAGCCTCTCTGCATAGCTGTCCTGGTGAAGGCAGCAGTTGCAAAATGAAGGATATTTTAACAACTGGAGGCTTATATTTATCAATTTTTTTTTTTGTAATATAAAAATTCTGTCAAAAGAAATGTAGACTTGTAGAATTGGATACTGGAGTTCTATAAAAATAAGAAATGAGCCAATGAGCCTATGTTAGACAATGATTTTTTTACTATAACAGTCTTTCTTTCCCTTTTTTTTTTTTCTTTTCTCTTTCTTTTTCTTCCAGGACCGGAATAGGCCCTATGACACTTTTAACTTGCACTCTTTGGAAAATTCCTTAATGGATATGATAAGGACTGATCATGAGCCTCTGAAAGGTAAACACTACCCTCCCAGTGGCCCACCAATGAGTTTCGCTGATATAATGTGGAGGAATCATTTTACAGGTTAGGAATATTCATATGTCCATGCTTGCTTGGTGTTTAAACAAAAATCAGCTTTTCAGTATTGCTATAAACTTTTTGCTAATGAATGAGTTGTCAGTTATGTAAAACTTCTGCTTTCCCATCTTAAGAGAATAATTTCTGCTTTAGGAAGATACAGTGAAATGTGTATACATTTATTATAAGTGCACAATCATAATAATATCTAATTGGTATTTCTAAAACTTGGGGTTTTCTATCAGCAAATTGCATGGTTGGGTCTCCCGCTGAAGTCACTCAGTTCAGAAAATCTGTAGTGCAGCTGGAGTCCAATTGTTATGTTCAAAATCTTATTCAGAGTTAATACTATTATTTTTGGATCATCAATTAGTATGCAGGGTTCTAAAACAACCGCTGTATCAAGGTTACTATCTACAGTTGTGTCAGTATTATTTTAAAAGAATGTATCTTAATTTGTGTTTCAAAGTGTTAGGGTGAGCCAAAAGCTATTAGATGTTACTAAGTGCTGAGAAAGTTTGGATTATTTGTGCTACTAAACTGGGTTTATTCTACCAGGTGTAGCATTGGAGATTAAACCATTTCTAATACTTAGCTGATACTGAATAGTGAAAGGTTGTGGAAGCATTTAAGTGAATAAATATTCCTGATTGTCCTCACAGTCCTCTTTCTTAATCTTTTATTGGTTGCATTTAAAAACAAGTACACATTCTTGTTTACATGCATTCTTGCTGACTTTGAAGGCTGAAGCTAATACTAAGCCATTTACAAAGGAGGTGTTGAACTTGAAATGATTCCCACACTCTAAGAAGTCAGGACACTGGAACTAATAGAGAAGGAGTATTGATAGAGAAGAAATTTAGTTATATATGGCACTTCCTATGCTAATGCTTTTATACATGCTTTTCTGATACCACAATTGCCTTGTTTGGTCCCCTCTTCATTTATATATTACATATGGAAAAATATTTTTTCTTGGTCTTGTGCCTTTTTCACCATCCTTCTGGGTACAGAGGTGTTTTATAACCATACTAAACTGGATTCTGTAGTCTTAGCATTTTAATCTTTGCTTTCCACTATTATATTGAAATTTGCTGTGCTATAGTCTTCATGTGTCCATAAACATTTTTCAGCTGTCTATGAAGGCAAGAAATATTTTGTGACCTCTGTTCTGATCATAGTCCTCCAAAACAAGTGTTAACCTGAAACTTACAAAAACCAAACAACATTGAGATTTCTGCTGGATATGCATTTTGTATGTCTGGTATTAAAAGAAAAAAAAAAAAATCCATATTGCTATTAAGTAGATTGAAATATCTATTGTATCTTATTAAATACATTATAGTCTAGCTAAAATTTCTATATTTTTAAAAATCAGTATTTGTTTAAATATAAACATATTTTTAAAAATATGTTTAAAAATATAAACTGGGTTTTTTAAATGCTGATTTTACATATGAACCTGAGCATGGAAAAAATGAGAAAGATTGGATTAGAAATTGTATTACTCTGGAAAAAGACTTTAACATATAAGTGTGATTTTGCTTATACTTTTATTATTGTATCTTTATATTTTTGATCAGAATATTAGCACATAAAATAGTAATGGGTACAATTTTATTTCTTTTCTGTTCAGCTATTCTGTCAGCAATCGTTTCCAATACTGGGCTGAGCTAGTCTATGTAATACATCAAGTGTTACGAGTGGTATGTTCCACAGCTGCACCTGAGTGTCCTGCTGCTATTTAATGTTGGTGTTTTGCATGAGGTAG
This sequence comes from Galbula dea, assembly GCA_013399015.1. Lineage (NCBI taxonomy): Eukaryota > Metazoa > Chordata > Aves > Piciformes > Galbulidae > Galbula > Galbula dea. The sequence goes on from VWZX01010538.1 coordinate 968,594, forward strand.
AAATGAAATTCTTGGTTTCGTTAAGCATCTTTGTACTTTTCTAGGAAAGTATCCTTTCCAAAACAGACACTGTTTTCATCTCTACTAGATTATCAGTTCATGTAAGAGGCTGCCTAATTTAATGGACATTTCAAAGCAGTAGGAACTGCTCTGTGCAAGGAGTTGGGTATTAACTGTAAAATTTGTGTTGGTCTTTTCTATTTCCCAGTGGGACTGTTAGCGTTACTTTTTCTCTATCTAGCAAACATTTCTGTTGCTTACTGGATGTGATCTTTCTGTCGTGTTTTCTCACTCAGCACTGCTCGCCTGTTTTGGCCTTGCTGCCTTAGCTCTCTTCCAGCTTCCAGTCCAGTAACTATTGGAGAAGTCTTGTTTTCTATTAGTTATCTCTCTCAGTCTCTGCCAAGCAGTTGTGGGTGTTTTAGGTGGTGGTGGGGGGGAGGGCTTTGGTGGTTGTTTGTTTGTTTGTTTGGGGTGGTTTTTTTGCTTTCTTTTCTACCCCTTGCCCCCTACTGCTGTAGTTAATTCCCTATCTTGCTTGCTTTCTCCCTCTAGCTACAGGTTTAGCTTTGAGAACCTAGAGTGTACTTCCTTGTACTTCTGTTTTCATGTTATGCAGCATGACTGCCTATATTAGTGGGAGTGGCTGTTTCAGGACTTGTTCATTCTCCCAAGAAGTTCTGTCTTTGTCTGTGTTAAATGTACTTATGTTGCTATTTTAACAGAATCCTTTTCATAAAACCCTAACTATTTTTCTGCAAATACTGATCCACTCCTCAAATCATTTTCCCATTGCATTTTCATTGTTGCTTTTTTCCATGAAAATTGTTCTTGACTCTTCCCTTGTACTTCTGACTTTCTGCTTTTCCTCTACCAAAGATGCAGAAAATTTTCAGCTGCTGTCCTCTACAGTTTCCTCAGATTTCACTTAATCTTGTCTCCTGAGCTCACTTGCTTTTTTTCTTATTTATCCCTGCTCTTCTGTGTCTCACTCCATAAAAGTAATAGCACCTTTTAGTCCATAATCACCTTGAGAAACTAAGTGATCGACTCTGCACATTTCCTCAGGTTTTCTAAGTCATTGTCACATTGTCACTTATTTTCACCTTGAAGTTTTTTGAATGTACTGATTATGTACTTCAGCTTGATTTTTTTCAGTTCCCCTTAAAAATTTCTATATCAATGCCTCCTGTGCAAAATTTTGATGGCTCTTTCTAGACTTCTGTTAACCAAATCTCAGAGCTACTTCCTCTTAATTTTACCACCTTTGTTTTTCATAAATAAACTTGCATGTGTTTTTTTCCCTTTAAATCTTCCATTCCTCTGACACAAAAATCCTAGTTTAAAAACCAAACAGATAAAGAAAAATTAAGTGGCTTTCAAATGACTTTTTAAATTATTAGTCTTTTGCTAAATGAACCTTGTTTTCTCAAACAATTTTAACCAACAGTGTTCACATATCAGTTGGCCTTATTTACTACCCAAATTTTTAAACAGAAGAGTTGAAAAGATGAATACCAAAAGCCTCTGATTTTGAAAACAAACATTTAGTTCTAGAAAAGTGATGCATGTTACAAGGCCAGTGCAGCTATTTCAGGATCATTTCAGTATGCTGCTGGCAACAGTCTTCAACAAATGCATCATTTTAGGAGTGCTGTCTGTATATGTATTTATTAGTAAAATACTACAGGTGGTTTATCTGAAGCCTGAAACTTGACTTGGAAGATAGCCTCTCTTGGCATATGTGCTGCCTCACATCCCAGCAGATTCTTGATAGAAAAAATATCTTGGATATAGAGCAAGGGTTCTAGATTAGAATGTGGATAGGAAGGTTAACTGTAAAAGATTCTGATATGAAGACCAAATTGAAATATTTTCTTCTCATTCTGGGGTGTAAGATCCTCATGCTATGCATTGTTCAGTAGAGGTACTTGGAAGAGTCTGTCATCTTGTTTGTAGTAGCTGAAGCTTCATACCTTCTCTGAATCTGAGATATCATCACACTTTGTCCTGCAGATCATGGAAACTGAATTTCTTTCAAGGTCACCTAAGCAGGCCAGTTTTTTTAGATCACGATCCACTTGGCCTCGAGAGGGCATGTGACTGACTTTTTTGGGGGGGTGTTGCTTTCAAGTGTGGAACAAGAGAAAGGCCGAAGGATTGTTAGTGCAGCAGAAACTAACTGATCCTCAGTCTTGCAATATTGAATTACCTATATTGAGCGAGTGCTATCTTAGTCTGATTGGCAGGCTGGCTTGGTGATCTTCAGTTAGGAGAGCTAGGGTCACTTAGTTCTTTTTGGCTGTTTCTTGCTGTAAGAGAGATTTGATACCTAGCTCTGATGTTTCTGGACTTGGATAAATTACCAGCTTATCTGCCTGTGTTGCATTTTATCTTGAGTCCAGTCTTGGGAGATGTTCAGTGTCAGCTCTTACTCCATTTTGGTCTAAAACTGATTTCTTTTTCTTAGCTTTTTGTACCAGATAGAAGTACTTTGCTGTAGGTTTCTGTCCTTGTGGTCTGGGAATTGTGTAACGTTACAAATCATTTGCCATTTTCAAGCTTCGAGATCTAAAGAGTGTAAACTTACTAAAAAGGAAGTCTCCTTTTCTTCCAAGACAGTTAGGCAAACTTCCTTACCTGTTTTCTCTACCATCAAGATCAGCTTCAGCATTTTTCCTCTCTTTCAGACAATACTCAATAAATTCTTTTCTCCTTTCAATAAGGAGGAAAAAAAGGTACAGTAAAGGAATTGTTAAGCTTCTTCTAGTTAAAGATAAATTACTGTATATATCCAACAGTATCTGGTTGTTCCCTCTGTCAGTGATAACTAGGCCTATATGATAGAAGTGTGCAATATCTTTTAGTCAGTCCAGCCTTAACCCTCAAACGATCACATCTTTTAAGATGTTTTTCCTGAACTGTCTTAGTTTCTGAGTTGCTAATAAAATATATTATATGCTAGAAAAACATGGAAGACAGTTTTGCTCTAACAAAATGTTTGCTTTACAACATTTTATAACCTGTTGGTATTTACATACTGCTTCTACCTAATGCTTCCATCCATAGGCTACTTATTGCTGGCTTAAGTATTTCTTTCCTATATCAGTATCTCCTGTTTGTGGTGTATTGTCACTGTTACAGTATGTTTATCTGGGTCAAACTGTTGCATTACAATACAGACAGAGGCATTCTGATCTATAAAAATAGTTTGATCAGCAATAGCTAGCAGCTGCTTTAGTTCTGTTTTTAAATAAATATTTCATCAGTGTTAGATCAGGTGCACTTGTGCTACTGACATGTCATGAAACAATCGAAATATGAAATTGAGGAGAGAAATCATGTCACTTCAAAATGCTTATTTTAAATTTACTGTTACAGGAGATAAGTGTAATGTTTGTAAGTCTAAGATTTCCCATTTGCCTTTAACTTAACAATATTGTTTGAGATTTGACAGCAATGTTTGAAGATTATATGGAACTTACGAACCTTTACATTTCCATATTGATTTTCAAAGTTAACCTCATTGTATGACATCTGATTTTGTTCAGCTCTAGTTGTTCATAAGCTTCTTGTAAGCAAAGCATTAAGTTTGCCTGATGACCTGAGAAAAGCGAAGGTGAATGTATCATACTTGTTTGTAGTCAGCAGCTGAACACAAAGGTCATGCAAATAGAACAAATGTTGTCATCTGTGTCCTAGAAATGGTGCAACCCAATTAGAGATTTTTGCAACACTTTTAACTGGAAAAAAGTACACTGTAGCAGCATTTCTCAAAATCTCAATGATCATCAGACACCTTTCTGTAAATGCACATGAAAAACAGAATGAGCAGGCTAGATGTTTGTGGACCTATTTGTCTTTAAAATTAGGCCACTGAAGCAATTCCTTTTAAAGGAAACGTACAAAGTTCCTTTCTATTTGAAACTCTGCTTTTTTAAGAAAATCCTTTTTTTCCATCCAGAGTATGACTATTAAATGATTCATATTTCTTTAATTAAAATAAGTGCTTTCTTCAATGATCTTGCAGTATGGTTATACTTCCTAATTTGCTACTGGCATCCAGCACTTTGTCTTTGACCTGCTGAATCTCTTTTGGGTAGGATTGGTGGGGGTTTTCTGTTTGCTTTGTTTAGTTTTAAGGACTGGTGATACAGATATTTTTCCTTCTCTTTTTTTTTTTCCTTTTTTTCCCTCCCCCTTTTTTTCATTCACTGTTGAAGAGTGGTCTGAGACACTAAAGTTCTCAGTTTTTTTTTCTTTCTCACTTCTCTGTTCTGTTGATGCTTTTGTGTATTTCAGCATAGATTGCTAATCAAAAAATATACTTTCATATAGGTTTATCTTATTCCTCCCAAATTCACTAGTAATACCAATACTGCTCTTTTGAGTACAGTTCTAGAATGGATGTATGTGTACATATGCTTATCTGCTGCTTAAAAGTAAAGCCAGATTTATTTACGTTCATCAGGTCTTGTTTTTAAAGTACTATTATTTTGAAAATATAGTTGTTTTAAAGCTAAAAATGTTTGCACTACTTAAATATATCCAAGATATTTGTGTTTTATTACAGCAATACAATTTACTTATGAATGGTGTGTTTGATTGTAATGTGTGTGCTGTTGTATCTTATAGGTTACTTTCTCCACTGATGACACATTTGTTTAGTCAGTGATAGAAAGAAGTTAGTATCAGCAAGCTTTATTACTGATATTCACAGATGATAATTGTCCACTTCTGTTCACATTGCCATGATATGTATTTGTACAGTAAAAATATGTATGTGTAAAGACAGAAGTAGTTCTTCATATTTTTCTGCTGGCAAACAATAATATTTTTGTTCTATTGAGTATGCTAATGTGTAAATGATGTCTAAGTGCCAAGTAGGTATTTAAATTATGGGTGTGAACAAATGGCAGATAGACTTTTAAAAAAAGAAGGAGGGAGGGGGGAAAAAAACCCAAAACAAAACCTCAGAAAGCAACACACAAAAACCCAACAAATTTATTCAGGGAGTTACTTTTTATAATTCTTCATGGAGACCCTTGCTTACAGAGTTCTTGCTTTTGAAATTGTTTTGGGCTCCTAACATTCTGTGATTCTGTGAATTCAGCAATTGGTATTTGGCATAGTGGTCATTTTCGGTGAAAGCCGTGAGGTATAAGAGTGCAAGAAGTTTTACTCAATATATAAGTGACAAACATTACTTCTTGGAACACTGTAAAAATGAAAATGATGGGAATAGGTATCTGTAATCTTAAACACTTCTCTCTGTGAGTGTTCATGTCAAGGAGCTGATAAGGATTTCACAATTCAAAAATCCATAGAGCACTTAGGAAGAAAAAATGACTGAAAAGAGAAAATAAATTCAGAAATCTCTTTAAAGGAAAAACAGTAGTGTTAGATCTGTAGATCTGAACTAGTTAATCACTGGTGTTTGTTTCAATTTAACATAATTTTATTTCTGATATAATACAGAAAAGAAGATGCACATATTTGAGATGTGCTCTAAGAAGGAATAGGGCTCTTTGCCATGACAAGCTTGATATTGGACATACGGCAGAGTACTAAGGCAGTCCAGCCAGAAAAGTTGCTCCAAATGCTGTTAAGAAAGAATTTAAGTAATTTGATGGCATAAGATATGCAAAAGAACAGCCTAGGATATACAAGAATTGTTAAACCCTCATTAAACTCTGAAATGTTTAAAGAGAAAGTAGTATACAACTGGATTATTTTTTTTTAATTAGGAATTGAAAAGTTGTACATAAGAGTGATTATTGTTGCAGCCCAGCTGCAGTAATGTGTGTTAAAAAAGCACAGAATGGAAAATACACTCAGTAGACAGTAGATAGTTATGAAAGTTAAGATAGGCAAACTGAAAATGGCAGATGTACACTGAGTACAACTACTGGGGATGTTACTGGAATGGTTCCTATTTATTAATTCAGCAAGCTGCTGGAGTCCATGACTTCTGTGCTCTCACTTATTTGTGTCTCTGCTTATTCTGCATAAGATTCTTGAAAAGTAGAAATTCTATCCACAGATTTAATTTTAAAACTATAATTCAAAACAGTGCCTATATAGATTTCATAAAGGTACAGGTAGAATACAGGGACTTTTCTTAAAAGTGGTTGTTTTCCAACAGTCATTTCTGTGTTTAACCCAAATATGTCCTTGAAAGTACTTATTTCACAGTTTTACAGTACACCTTTAAATGAATACTTTTATAATTTCCTTGTTATAATTATGCAGTTTTGTAGTCTGCATATGGTCTCTATTTTCAATTGAAAAAATTGCTTCAAAAGAAAGATATCCTAACGTTGTAGTTAACAAGAACGGCTATATAATTATTGGTACCTGTGTCTTATGGTTGGTGCTTTACTGGTTGGTTTTGAATGTTTTTAATACGAGTGTGTTTTGAAAGTATTCCATGAATGTGTTTCTGTAGAGTTGCACTAGGAGACCTCTGAAGATGGAGAGAATTATCCCAAACTGTTGCTTATCTAAGTGTGAAAACATGTCCTTCTGCTCGTGATGCTCTGTATCTTCTCCTCCTCTTAAAAGATAGCTGACAAGAACTGTTTAAAAATAGCAGGCCAAGGGCAGGTGACAAAATGTCACACAAGCAGCACCTGGTCCAGTGACAGCCTGGAGGGAGGAAAAAACCAAACCCAGATGTCGCAGATACGATTCTATTTCTCAAGCTAGTCAAACAGCAGAATTTCAGCTTCAGCAAAGGAAAAGAGAAGGGCCCATCCAAGCATTATGCATTCAAATTTTACTCTGTTTTTTTCATAACAGTTCCCTTTTTTCTATTCCCAGTATTTACAAGTATAGATTATTGTATACACCATTTATCTTTACAAGTAATATGGAGTCTCACTCTCATTAATATGCTGTTAAGGAAAATGGAGTTAGTGTCCATCTGGCAAGATTTCTGAAATATTTTAGCACAAGCTGCCATGCCGGATTAATGTGAAAATTTGTATAGGAGAGTTATGCCTGTAATTAGGAAATCTGAAGCATCTCTTTAAGAAGCTTTGCTCAGAGTTGGAAGGTAAAAACGGAAATTTTATTTACCTTCCTTCTGCCCCCACTTCTTTCTGGAGGTGTTGTATGCCTCATAGTCTTACTGTGGCAGCACGGTTTTCTGAAAGAAAGAGGAAAATTATTATGTGAGAAAAAGATGTTTGCTTTTCTTAAACTGCTCGTGACTTGGTTTCAGAGGTGTACTGAAACTTCATGTTGCATCTGTTCAGAAAGCGCAGCAGTCTCTGACTGGAAATAGAAGGCTTTAACTTACTGATAGGAACTAAAAATATTGGAAAAGATTGGCTTTGGTTCTGCTTCGTCACAGCTTATTTGTTAAAACTTGTTTTTGCAGAAGTGCAAGAACATAACAGTTATATTGGTTCTTCAGTATAGTGAGTGGCCTTGAAGTTCCATATTTGAGTGCCAGTATAGTGAAGAGATGCAAACTGCATTCTTCCTTAGTTCCCAAACTGAACCACAAATCTAGAGATATGGAGAGCATATGAAATGAATTACGATACTTGTAAGTAACATAAGTTACTTACATCACTTAATTGAAAAGAATTTTTGTGTGGCTATAATAATCCTTTTATATCTTGGTCCACACAAGGACTAATACCAATTACAGCTTTCATATTATTTCAGGAGGGTTTAATTAGGGAAGTCCTGTTACAAAGTTTTTTCAGGGTAAGTTTTTGATAACTTCATGTCAGTTAAAGAACATCTAAAAGTAATCTGAACAAGTAGTTGAGTTGGCTCATTTCTTCCTTTGACAGTAAAAGTAGATTTATGTGGATTAAGTCTCCTTTGAAACAGAATAACAGTGTGTGAATTTGTTCCCACTTGCTATTCCTGAAGTCATTAGAGATCTTTTTAAGCTAACTTTTAAGTTGTGAGATCTCACCTGAGAAAATTGGTGCTGTTTTGTATCTCTGTAGCTTCCTAGAAACTGGCACCAGCAGAGTACATTTGAATTTCATGGTCAACCTTCTGTATATGAGGGTCCCATATTATGGGTCAAGAATGAATGTTTTTTTAAAGTACACATGAATATATTCTATGCTGCTGCCAACTCAGTGTCTGATCTCAGGTAGTAAATAATAGCAGTTTCTTAGGGAAGAATATAAAATCAGGGTAAGAACTGTCTCCAACAATCGGTTAACTCAAGAGTTGACTTCTGTGATGTCGTAGGTTGTACAAAAAATAGTGATTTATTTTTGCCAGTTAAGTGCTTTTTTGTCATGCTGTACTCATTATTTGAAGCCTACTGTGAATGGCATAACGGCAGCAAGGTTGAACTTTGAGGCCTTATTTTGAAAGAATAAACATAATATTTAGGTAATACTAAGCAAAGGGATTTATTAAAAATTAATGATTTTGTTTGTTTTATATTTTTTCAGTAATTTAAGAACATAATGCTAAAGGTACTACAGTGTTAAAGATCATAAATGTGTATTCTTGGGAAGTTGTCTTCAGTAGGTGGAAGATTTGGCTCTCCTGCCTGTTCATCCCCTGTAGCAATTTATCATATTAATGAATTTAATTCAGTTTTGAAATAAACGCATTAAAAATGGCTTCTATTTACATTGCAGGGCGTATGGGAATAAACTTCCATCATCCAGGAACAGACAATATTATGGCTCTCAATAGTAAGTAGTTAATACCTAGTGACTAATATTGTCAAGTTGAATATTATTTCTTGGATTTGTTGTGTACGCAGCTCTGTGGTCAGACATAAATATCTGTCATAATATTAGCATAGAAGTTTATGTCTGAATAAACTTTTCTGAATTTATTGGTAGATTTGGTGATTCTTTATATTAGTTTAATAACAGCTTTATGTGTTCCAGTGGAAGCTTCATAATGCCTGCTATAGATAATGCTGCAAAACAATCTCTGTTGTTCCCTCTTTTTTGCATGTATATGTGTGCTAAATCTGTAACTTTAATTTCTGATATCTCTCCAGACATACTACTTTTTGTTGGAATGAGTTGTTACAAGTTCTGCATGCAATTACACTGAGTGATGGAGTTCACTTTGTTGGTTTCCCTAAAACATTATGTAGACAGGACTGAAGAAAATGTTTAGACATGTAAAGAATGAGGAAAAAGTGTGGGGCCTAACTTCACTGAAACATAATTGCTTTGTTTGTGTTGGAAAACAAAAATAAATTTAAAAAAACCCCAAATCCTGTCATGAATATATCTCAGGAGTCCTTATCGCTCTCAGCAACTACTTGAGAGGGATGTTGTGAGGTAGGCGTCTGTCTCTTCTCCCAGATAACAAGTGATAGGATGAGAGGAAACAGCTTCAAGTTGTGCCAGGGGAGGTTTGAATTTGGTGTCAGGAAAGATTTCTTCACCAAAAAGGTTGTCATTGAAACTGGCCACCCAGGGGAGTGATGGACTCGCCATCCCTGGAGGCATTTGAAAGCCACGTAGGTGTGACGCTTAGTGGCATGGTTTAGTGGTGCACTTGGCCATGCCAAGTGAATGGTTAGCTTTGATGATCCTAATGATCTTGATGATCTGCAACTTAAAAGATTCTATGATTCTATAATACACATTGAAAAATCCTGAAAAAATAGGTCTGGAAGCTCTAGAGATAGTCTTGTGTTGTGTAGAACTGTGTGGTGGGGATGGGGTGTTAGGCACCACTAGCGTAATGTAGAATTGAGCTGTGCAAATAAACACATAGTTGTTGTCCATCCAATCCTAAAAAATGCTAACTATTTTGAAATGTTCAGTTTTGCTTGCAATGTTTTATTAGAGCTGTTAGGATTAATTTACTCAAGTTTTTCTGCCTTTGGACTTCCTATATAAGTTACACTGTGTATAACTGAACACTACACAGGTTTTTTGTGTAGCACCAAACAATTAAAAAATTTGTAAATGTGAAGAACTGAAAATTTGTAATGGACCAGATGCAAAGGTTTTAACATTTGGATTTAAATGCCAGCTGTTGGAATCAATAAGGCTTTGCTTGTTCTCTTTTTCTTGTTCTACATTGTTAATGATGAGGTGATATTTTGTAGACTTTCTGTTGTCGTAACTAGCACATATGCTACATTTTGTTATGGGCATATGAAATGATGGGAAATCAAGTAATTAACTGAGAGAAATACACCATACAGTTGAAGACTTTATTAAAAGAAGGTGTTATATGGATGTGCATGTGTGTAAATAAGTTCTGCACAGGGCAGTCTGCTGCTGTTGGACATGAATTCTGGTCTCAGAATGTATTTGTTGTTCTGACATGGCACTTCAAAAATCTTATTGCAATATTAATATAATTGTGAAGATGGGAAATTATAATCGCATTTTATTTTTATAAACTTATCAGTTACTATGGAATATATAGCAATATCTCTTACAAAATCCTATAGAGATTTTTGAAAGATAGACATGAAAAACTGATACAGAAAGCTATACTATATACTGTACTACATCAAATCAGGGGTGCTTCATTTTGGAACAACTCACTTCTATCCTAAATGGATGAATATATTCTATTCTGATTTCTGTCACTGTGAGATAAACTTAAGTTGCCTTTTTAATGAAAACAATATTTAACAAAATATTTCTACCTGTTTAATTCCTTTGAAATTTTTACAGCAGCTGTATAATCTAATTGTTTATAAAAAAATGATCCTTTGCAGCTGTAGTCCTGGTGTATGTCTTAAATATTAGTGTAGCTAACTGAGGGACCTAGACAAAATATATTTGTGCATTTCCGTTATTAAAAATACTATGGGATTATTTAAATATTCACTGTTTACAGACTAAGTTTTGACTTGTTAATATGCAAATTATGTGAAATAGTAATGACTGTTCTTTTGAATGACATTCAGCGCAAATCAAAAGTCTGGATAAGTTCCCATGTATTTCCCTCTCCTGCATCTCTTCTCCATCCCATTCTTCACTAGTTGAGGCCACCCTATTTTTGGCAATTAACAGAAAGCCTAGAAGCTAGAATTACTGTACAGCAAAACCTGTTGTGTTTTGCTGTTAAGTATTTGAAGAGTTGAGAATAAAAGCAAGCATTCAAGTACATAAACTTAGATCCTCTCTTGTATGCAGCTAGAACTGAGAAATTTGTAGATATGTAATTCCTATGTGATCCATTACCTTTTTCATGGAGGGCACTGTACTAAGGAAAGTTAGTCCAAGAAGAAGTATTTTTTTCTGTACTGGAATGGTTGTGGTTTGTGTTTCAAAAAATTTAAGTAAAATAAAATAAAATAGTTCCTAAAATATATTTCACCCCAGTAATTTTTGGGAATAATTTGGAGAATTTATGTAAATTCTTTAAATCATAATACTTTTAATATCTATGAATAATTTCTGTGAAACCTACAACTGTCTCCTGAATCTGCAAATCCTACCTTCACATTCTATTTAAAGTCATTGCTATGTAAGCATTTTTCTCTTTCCCTGCAAAGATACAGTCACATAATCTTTAAGATTTATTGCTCAAAGCTCAGTTGCTCACTAACAGTGCGGACAATCTTTTGAAGCTAGAAGACAACATAGGTTCATTTCAACAGCAATGCAGAACTTTACTTAACATCTTATAGGGAGAGGGGAAGTTTTCTGAGGGGTTTTCATCTCTCTAGCTCCTTCTCATCCTTCATGGCAAGACTTTCAACTGTACTTCAGCTGGTGTATTCTTTGTTACCAAATATGGCCTTTTCAAATTAGGGATTTTCCTGAGTTGTCCTATGTAAATGTTGAAGAGGATGTGTGGTTTGGGGGAAGGTGTTACTTTGTTAGTTGGCAGGACTTAGTGTAGCAAATACTACCACCATTTTGTTCATTCTGCAAACCTATAAATCATCATCACCTCAAAGCACTGAGTTCTGAAATAATAAGTGAGATATAAGAGATTAATTTTAAATGCATAATTATTATTAATATTTTTTAAAAAGCGCTTTTGTCTACACTAGCTGTAATTGAAGTGATGTTTTCAATCAAGTGGTGACATCAGTTTATGAAGGTTTTTATTAATGGCATTCATATTGAGGTAAGGAGTAAAAGAATATTATAAACTCTCATCCACAGTACCTTACTAAATCCAATTGATACTGTGCTTGATAGGGGAAATGTGGCATAAATTGAACTACTGATTTCATTTACATAAATTCACATATGAACTTAAAGAGAAGGCATTTATTGATGATACTTTTAGTAGATGTTTGCAATACTTATGAAAAGTTATGTTTACCTTACTAAGCAAAACCTGAAAATAAATTTACTTGCTTTGACAAAATTAACTCTAAGGTGTCCCACATCCAGTTCTTTTCCTAGGATTCTCTCCCATTTGCAGTCATACACTTCTGCAGCAATTCCTTCTGTTTGGGTGACAGTGGATGGGCATATGAAATTATGGGAAATTGACTTACAAGGTCAGTTGACTTAATGTCTGCTCCTTTTTAATTAATTATAAATAGGACTGAATGATCAGTATGAATACCCAGTCACCTGTATGCCGGGTAGAGAGCTATCTTTAATGCTTCTTGTGAGTGACAGAAAGCAAAAAATAAACTTTAGTGGGAAAATGACAGCTGAAAAAGAGAGACAGTGAATAAACAAGAGTATGATCTTTGTAAGGAAGTACTGAACTGTGTTGCTGAGATCCCAGATGAACTTCTGTAAAATGAGTTTAGACTAAAGGTAGTTAAACCAACAGATAAGAGAAACTTCTTTGTGGAATGCTGGAATTTTTTTTTTCTTAAAGCTCCTCTATACAGTGACTTTGCACTGCTGTTGAGCTTCAAATGCTCCATCTGCTTCCAATGTTCATTTTTGTCTCATATGAAAATGTGTCATCTGTGAGGTCTGATACCATTTGCTCTCCATCTTACTGTCTTGTCTTCTTTTCATTAATGTCATTTAGTTCTGTTTGTTCTCAGTAAAATCATTTCAAAAATACATCAAGGTAAGGGTTTTGAGGCACTTTTTTTAATGTTTGTGTAGAGCTTTTGGGATTGATTTATTAATACAGATAATAATTGTGTAGGGCAGTTGTTTGCCATGACAGAAACCACAATGGCAGCAAAACAATTTCATGTCTTATTTTCATGCTTCTCTTGGTTTTAGTATTGCCTTAGGAGCTATTGTACTTTGCTCTTCCTATGTTCTGATGTGTTGTTTTCAAGCGCATATAGCATGTAGATATAGCCAATGCTATTGGTATACCCAGAAATGAACTGCTCTGAATAGGAGGTTTAATAAATTATTTATGTTTTGTAAAAAACCAGACTTTTGGCATTTAAATAGCTAATAAAAGCTTGGGTTTTGTAGTGATAATATTCTGGGAAAATATGTGGCTAAATTTTGACCAGCATCAGTCTCTTCCGATAGTTTGGGACCTGCCAATAGGAACTTGCTGAACTCTTTAGCCAAATTGCAAGCTCAGATTACTGATGTGTTGCTAGCTTATTAACATACAAGGAATCATAGAAAGGATTAAAAGACACTGGGAGAGCTAATAAGGTTTGCAAAACTAGACTTAATTTCATTATGAAGAGATCAGAGTTTATTTAACTGGAGGGAAAAAAATGAATGATGTAAAGTGTTTGTGAGAGTCCCAGAGTGTGTGAACTGTCGCTTTACATGTAACCTTGTAAAGTTTTTCAGAACCAGCTGTACAAACAGCATCGATGCTGCCTCGGGGACTGTGAGACAGGCTAGCTGATATCTCTAAGTCTCTTCTATACCTGTTTAATTAAACAAAAGAAGAGGTGGAAAAAAGGCAGAGGAGCAATAAAACATACTTTTTCTTCCTTCTTCCTTTCAATATTATATATAAGCATCTGTACTTCTTAAGACCTTTTTTGGCTATTACTGAAGGCAGCATCTCTTATCAGTGACTGCTAAAGTCTTTTTCTAGCAGAGGAAGATTTCTTAAATTATCTTTTTAATACAAGTTTGTAGGTCTTCATTACCTTCTTGTTTATTTTCCATCAATTTTCCTACCTCATAACCTTACTCATGTGCTTTCCTTTTGTCTGTGGGATCCTCTCTATTGTAGGTGAGTGCCATCTGTTTCTGCAGAGTTTTAAGAACAAGACTTGCCAGGCTATTCTGTAAGCATATATGATGCTGTAATACGATGACATGGCAGCTCAGAGTTAGGTTTTGTAGACTGGAAGCAATATGAAGGAAGCTCCTAATCAGCCAGGCTGTTAGAAATGTGAGTTTTATCATTAATCTCTTTTTTTAAACTAAAACAAAGAAATGAAAATAGGTAAGCCTTCCCTTGTGCACAGATGCTTAGCTGCTCAGTATACTTAAGGAAGGAAAACCTAAGCTGTTTAAAAAATAGGTTTGAGTATCAAATGCAGTTCATGTGCTCGATGAAGTGATTGAGGTCCATGCTGTGTGTGGGCCTTAACTGCATACAGCTTGCATATAGATTACATTTTTCTGTTGATGGGGTTCAGTTGTGTCTGTATGTCAGCATATGTTATCAGCGAGATTGTCATTAAGGCTTGTATTGCTAGCGTTGGAAAGAATTGGACCAGAAGGGACTGCTGAGGCTAGTATCACCAATTGTCACAGTGCCCATCAGCACATCTAGCTCATCTATCACTGGAAATTGAGAACCCCCTTTTGAACCACTCGTGGATGAGCAATAATACATCACAGTCCCAACCCCCAAGTTATTTGGATTATGTATTTTCTTTCATAGACCTCTTTAAAGACTGGAAGGAAGAAGTCTTGCTCTTTGTGAACAGCTTTTCTAGCCATAGAAAGAGGGGAAGAAAGGACATTATTTTGTTAAACAGGCTGTTCTGTTGCATTGCTCATCATCAAAATTAACCTCTCAAATCCTAAACTTGAAACATAATGAAGTAAAATAGTTGGAAATGCTCTTCTTGAGGAAGTGGGGTGAATGTTCTGTGAATAATAGATTAATATATAGAAAACTGCCTTTGGAAGCAAACAGGTTTCTGTGCATGTAAAGCTCAATACAAACATACTATGGCAAAGAAGCCAAAAGTTAATATGGTGAACCAAGTTTAATTATTACTCTCACAAATGTAGCTCTTATTTTTCCCCATACTTGCATGAACATGATTTACTGAGTTTTATCATATCGTGCTCGTTTATCAGCTTGCTTCTTATCTAGATCAAATTCAGAAATTATTCAAGAAATACCATTTTATATGTAGTCAATTCATGCTGCTTCAAGCATTGGCCTTGTCTGTGTTATTCTTGTGAATCTTGACTTGTATTTTAGCTAGTAAAAAAGTTAAATTTATTCTAAAATACGTTCATGTGCATATAATTTTTTTACATTAATTGCTACAATTTAAGTTACTCAAACAGTTTCCACTTCAGTTGCTGCCTTTCATATGCCTCCAACTTTTTAAGTTGGAGGTGCTTTTAAGTTCCTTCCCAAGCTCTTATTCGCTGGGGTTTTCTTGTTTATTTTTCCACATTTTGACAGTTTGTTAGATAACCTTGACCATTCAGACAGAGTACCAAGGACTGACAGAGTGATCAGAGAACATTTTTTGTGTTTCTGAAATTGCATCTATGATTTTTGCCACGTGGCTAATTTGAGGCAGGTTAGTGAATGGTAGACACTTTAAAAACCATAAAGTTGCTAATAAACTTTATTCTGTGTTGCATGCACTTCTTATTATATGCACGCAAATACTTGATCTTAGTCTATGTATGTTAATGGCGTAAAAATAGAATTCCTAGATTATGCTATCAATCTGCTTTTTTACTTCAGCAAAACAAGTTCTTCAGTGTGTTCAAGGTGTGTGCTACAGACATACTGTTGTAGCAGATACATTGCATAATTATACTTGATTCTGTCACATCCTCTCAGTTCATTAATTCATTTTCACTGGCATTGTAATTCATTTGTAAACTTCCAGATATCTAGCAACTTCAGAGACCCACTATTCAAAAGAAAAAGCTTGACATATTTCCCTTTTTGATCTTAGAAGATATGGACAACTCAGTGTCCTAAAGCAAGTATTGTTCTGAACTGCTGACTGCTTCAAGATTACAATGAGTTTTCCAAGTTAGAAATAAGATTCTGGCACCTTATATTAATGGTTTTAAAAATCTCAAAATGCTGTCTGTTAACTCTTTGTAGAATGTGATAATACAAATAAATGGTATCACTTATTTCTGTATTTAAAATTACCTGATCAGATTCACTTTTAGCTACAACATGGAAAGAGTGTAGATCTGCCTCTTTTTAGTTAATGCTTTATGGATTCACAGATTCACTATTTCCATGAAATGCTGACTACAGTAAACCAGTACAAGCCCTAAAGCATGCATAGTTTTTTGTGGAAAGGTGTTCTTATGGCCTCTCTATGGAATAATCCTATTCTATAGGAATAAATTAAACCAGTGACAGCACATAGCTTTGGGTTTGAAAACTTTTGTCTTTGCAGCCTTGGGTAAAGCTAATGATGCTGCAAATGAACACCAGTTTCCTTGTTCAATTTGAATTTTCTCTACTCCATATGGAAGCTGCCTCCCTGTATCCCCCCAGTAGCTGTGCTTTTTCCATTTTTTTTTTTTTTTTGTATATCTAAATAACAAACTTTTAGAATACAATTTTCCCTTGAATCTTATAATTGTTATTTGTTACTTTTTGTCTCTATTGTGGCTGCACTGAGGTACCAAGAGATTAAAGAAGCTGAAACATTTCAGTTTGGGGAGTAGAAAGCTAAAGGTGAACGTGATGGAGCCTTAGAAAAATCATAGGGGAATGCAAAACTGTTGTTCAACTACATTCCCCAGAACTAGAACTAACGGCTGTTGGTGAAATTTCCAGTAGACTCAATTAAAACCCACAAAAGGAAGTGCTTCTGTAGTTTACTTTTGGAACATGCTGCCACAGGAAATTGTGGAAGCAAATATATCAGCAGGTTCAAAAAAAGTATGGAAAGATTAACAACAGGCCTTCAGGCATGTATTAGAAGTAGGTGTGAGTGTTTCTCCTAATGTGTTTCATCCAATAACTGCAACTGCGACTATTAGTAATAGTGGCCAGTAACATGCTCCTTCTAGTGTCACTATTGAAGACTGAATACTTGTCTGGATGGTTCATTTGCCTTACTCAGCAGGGTATTGCTTATGAGCTTTAGTAAGTCATTCCAGCTGAACTGTATGGTTCATGTCTATATTTTCACATACACCAAGAATAAGTTTATAAGAATATGTTTTTGTCTAAGTCCTTTCTTTTCTGTGGGTTGTCACTTGGTTTAATCTCTTCCAAATCATTTGCAGAACACCTGCTTTACTAATAATAATTCTCAGAAATTGTTTGTGCAATCCTGGTATTTATTTACATGGTTTGCTTTTATCACACAAATTACCCAAGGTCTCTCTTTGTGTTGGAGCCTTCCAAGATAAACAACAGGGCAAAACCAAACTTAGTTCCTGCTTTAGTGAGCTGAAGAATGAAGGTGGTTTACTTGTTGATGTACAATGCGCAGCTGTTCTGTTGGTTGTGTTCTTGTTTTTCAGTGTGTATATGAACTGAACGAGAGTAGTTGAACAGCAGAGTAACTTCCCTCATCCACATAACTTTTTTTCCTTTTGCCAACATTGTTACACTGTGGATGTTCTGGTACTCTGCCTTTCCAGGGCCGTAGGCAAGGGTTGATGGGTCATGCATTCTTTCTGCCTCCTTGAGGGCTATCTTGTGTGGATGTGTGCTTCTGTGTGTCACAGAGTTATGCTCATCTCATAAACCAGGTTATTTCAAGAGTTTTGTGGCTCTTTTTACAATTTTGCAAGTGTGTTCTTATGCCACCAGTAGACGTTTTCTCCCTTGACTGCCAGATAATGTTTGCAAAATGCAAGGCTTTGAAGTTCTTTTTCCTCACTTTCGTAGGGCCTTCTTTGGGATGTCATTAAAATTTGAGCGTTTCAGTTGAGCGTGTTTTGATTTATTGGAACAATGGGTAATGTTAGCTGCAGGCCTTTGGGAATTCCAATAGTGTTAGCATTAAGTTTACTTAATAGCATTGCAAAATTTGGGGTGTGGGGAGTTTGTTTTTCCTGTTTGTTCAAAACTTAGAGTTCTTTTCTTCAACATACAGTTTCATGATAGTAAAAATACACTCAGCTTCTGGGACTGTGTGAGTTAATGGTTTCAGGAGAATTATCAGATGATAAAAGAACCTATTGTTCCTTTGTGCTTGTGTACATGCAATTTAGGACATAGTGATTATGTAACTTTCTACCTGCTGGCTAAAGAAAGTTGCAAAGGATAGAGAAATACTAACAGTAGTGATCCGTCTGGGAGTTGCACAACTGATCAATGCCTGCTTGCCACATTTTCACATTTTACATGGGAAAAATGCGCTCGTCACTTCTTAAAGCAGGTATTTTTTCATATACTGAGCTTTGGTTCTTTCTAGAATCACTCTTGTGTTGAATTTGAACCTTTCAGGAGATGATTTTCTGTGCAAAATGACATTCAAATTTGGCACCAAAACCACTATATGAGAGTGGCTTCTTCAGTGGTGGGTACAATTTTGGAAGCACCCACTCTTTCCTTTTGCCTTCTGTTGGAGTTGCTCAAGAGAGAGAGAGCAACTCCAGATACATAAGACTACTAATTTCATTGTTTGTAATAGTACAATGATTTCCTGATTAGATTCCAAATGTCTTCATTCAAGAAGAATTTTGAAATTGTTTATTTAAAAAAACTATTTAATTAAACTAGAGGCATTATGAATTTTACCTGTTGAGTCATTCCTTCTATTAAATCTGTTCTCTGAGCTTTGACTTATGAACAAGATGGGTATTTTTTATTTACTTGTCTCAAGTGACACATTCTTATTTTGCATCCTATGTAAATAAGGTAATAAAGTGTGTGTTAACATTCTTAAATTACCATGCTGACTGTCAGCTTGCTTGGAAAAGTAACATTTCAATGTGAACAGTGCATAGAATTGAGTTAGTTTTCAAATTGTGTATATATATAAAACATATAATCAACAATGGTAAAGCTTTACCTTCTTTGAATGTTTTAAACGTGATGCACTGTTTTAAATAAGCAAAAGCTAACTAGGCTGATTGTCCTCTACTTTAAGTGGATTGCACTATATTCCCCTAGAATTTATAGGCGATTGTAAATATACCTTTAGTAAAAATTTTTTATGGGCATAAAGATTTTATGTGTATGAGTGCATATATAAGATAAAAGTAATATTACGCAATGCAGTATAACACAAGTGTTATTATACATGAATGGCAATAGGTTATTCTAAAATTTACAGAAGTCTGTGGTAGATTTGTGCCATCATGTGCTGTTATGTTATTCAGAGCCTAGTGTTTAGATTAAGTATATAAAGCTTCCTTTTCTTAAAAAGAAGCATAGAAGTATTTTTCTTCTCATAGTAAAGTAATACTGCTTTATTTATTTTTTAGATTGGTAGCATTCTGTCTGAGAAACCTCTTTCAAATAAATTACTCTCAAAATGTGTTGATAGCTACACCTTGATGCATCCTTATTTTTTGGTATTTGAGCATTCATCAAGACAAGGACTTGCTACATGAGGTCTGTCAGTGATTCTTTGCTCTCATAAGATATGAAATATGGCTTTAGCAGTGACTGGAAAGGAGAAGGATTAATTTTATTCTTTTTGCAAAGTAAACTCTAGTATTAATTCTCCCTATCACTTGCTATGCATGGAGCAGAGTCTGTTTCAGGGCTTAGCAGTTACCTCCCTGTGGCCAAATAGTTGTTGATGCAAACAGCTTCTACTGTCTTAAATATAAATTGTGAAGCAGTTCTTCATTGAAATGTTTTATCTCCCCTAATGAAATCCTCACATACTTGCTCTTTTGTGGCCTCATTGATGTCAGAAGAAGACATAGGTGTGTGGTGCCTGAGACTGTTTCCTCAGGGCTTGAGGAAGAAGTTACTTGGGTAGAGGAGAGGTTACTAGTGCCTGTGCAGGAGGTTCAGCCTTGCTTTTGAGTAGCCCCTGGGGCCACTCGGAGGCAACAGCCAGGGGACCAGTCAGCAGATAAGTCGTTCCCAACTAGCTACTACTGATTTGTCACACATGTAGTTGCTGGCCAAAGAAAAGTAGGTAGGGAAAGCTGAGGGGTATGGTGGGGTACCTCAGGACATGCATTTGATCATGGAAATAGAAAAATGGGGAAAATTGAAGGTTTTATGGTAAAGGACATGGCATATAGGAGGAGAGAGTGAGAAATAGATGAAGTGTGCTAAGCTCACTTACTGTTGAAAAACTACCTGATCCCTGATCCTCATTTGACTACCTTGGAATACCACAGATATCTTTTTGACATGTTGAAGTCCCTGAGTACAAGACATCGTTTTCCAAATTATTTTCTGGTATTCTAAAATTCCAAATAAAAAAATTCTGCTTTTTGCATTTCCCATTATATCATGAAATATACTTCTGCACTTGTACAACATTTTGGATTTTGCCATTGATGCATGTCTCATTGAAATGCTGTATTAATTCTGGTAGTTATAAAGATGTTTTGTCAATCTGTTTTTATTCATCTGAACATACTGGCTATTGAGTTCGTATTGTTTTAGTAGAATTTGAGTATTTGCAGACAATTATTTAAATTGAATCTTTATCGCAAAATATGTTCACCACCTCTAATTCATAAAATGCAAAATGAATTCTTTTCATTAGGAATACTGTTGATGGTGTTTCTTGCCTATTAAAATCATAATCCTAAATTATTATTTTATAGTACTGTAAGTCTGATGTGCCTAAATTTTTTAATACTTTTGCTATGTAGAAAACTTGAACAAAAGGTATGTTTTGGGGGTTTTTTTTTCTTTTTTTTCTTTTTTCCCCTCTCCTCTGGCTGTGTCATGATCAAACTTTTTCTCTTGTCTTGGGTTGTTTCAATTTTATCTTGCACTTTTTGAATGTCTTTTCCTTCTTTATGGTGGGAGGGGAAAAAGAGAAGAGGTAGAAGCTGCATTTTCTTTGCTTTTGGAGCTAAATCTAATGACAGCTGTACCGACAATTTTCTTCTGTGTTTACATGCAGCCAGGAGCTATGGGCGGAGAAGAGGTAAAAGTATTTACTGAATGTTTTGTTTGCTGAATAGTGGGAGAAATAAATATTTACTTCTTTTATGATAATATGATGTTACCTATTTTAACATTATTTGGTTATCTCTTAATAGCAGCTTAAAGCAATTATTATCTTGAGCTCATAACTTCAAGTGTGTTGCTATTGCTAGTGAGCTGGAGGATGACTGACTGTAAAGACTTTCATGACACATCTATTATTTCAAATGCATAGGATTCCAAAAAAAAAGGTTGTTTTCAGGTTTGGGTTTTTTTGGGTAGAAGTGCAGTGTTTAACTAGTGCACAGAACATATATAAAATACTTTCTTCTTAGATGAAACGTTTTATTGACTATTGCACTTAAGCACTATATTGGATTGCCTTAGTTAGAACGTTGTCAATACCCATACTAATAACTGTCATCAACAGAGAATAATGATGATGATAATAGTAACAGATAAAACATTTGAGCACAATTTAACTTTATTTCATAATAAACAACTCTTAAAAATAAAAGCAGACTGAAAACATTTTGCAAATGTATAATGTTGCATATAAGTTTATTCTGAGAGATTAATGAACATGGAAAATAGTAAACTTGCTGACTACCAGGAAAGCTAATTACATTTATGCACTGTGTTGTAGCTTACCCAAGTTGTTTTTTATTGAGAAAATAACAGCAAAAATTACAGCTTTTAACGATTAGAGTTGGGTAGTGCCATCTGCTTGAGGTACTTTGGCATTGAACTTCATTTTATCTTCTTTTTCATGTATGTTCTGTGGCAGCTGTGCATGTGACATCGCTTCCTTTTCAAAAATGTAGAATATGCGTCATGTTTGTTAAGAAGTTTGGAGGCAAACCTTGCCAAGCAAGCAAGCTGATAGCTTATAAGTAACTTGTGGTTTGCATGTATGTATGCATTGAGGTAGCAGGGTGTTCAGGCTACACTAACCCAGCTTATAGTACAGAATTTAAAGTGATTTTGTTCAAAGATGACGGGGTTTAGGGTTTGTTTGATAACTTAAAAAGATTTAAGTTTTCCCTACAAACTTATCTTCCTATTTTCCTCCAACTTGCAGAGAACAGGCTATTGTTAGTAGATATTAAAAGCATCCTAAGACTTGCATTTTTTCAGTGCTGTCATGGTACTGAAACAAAATTGGAGGGTATGCAGAGTGTATAATACTGTATACTCTCTGTGCCTGTGAACACTGCCTAATTTCATTTTAAGATTGTGGCAAGTATTTCCAGGTTGATCAAATAGCATCAAAGTAGGGAAGGGGTGGGAATCAGTTGTACACTAACTTCTTTCAACTCACGTTTACTTGTAGAAGCAAACTATAGTAATGTGGCAGTAATTGCAATGAACACAGCGTAAGCTCTCTTATACAAATTGTAGTGATGACAAAATAGGATAAATGAGTTCTGAATGTGCTGGACTTTCAGAATTTTTTGGTTTTTACTCTACCAAAACCCATGTTTCCTTCCATAATAATTGTTTCTTATGTGAAATTCAGGCTTTTCTATAGTAATAAGATTTGTATGTGTGTGCCTGTCTTGTCATTAATGTTACGGATTTTGTGACTTGCCTTATTCATACAGTATTAAAGTCTGTGATATTAAAGCCTTTTCCTTATATTAAACTTTATAATGTTCTTTTGAGCTTTCTTAAGTTTAAGAAGCATGAAATTCTATAATAGTCTTAAAAATTGATGTGTTGTTTATTAAATGTTCTTATATGTCCCTTTCTGTTATTGTTTTTACCATTTGCGTTGTGGTAATCTGCAGAGTACTCAGCGGTGAATCTGTGCAGGGACTCATTTAATTTTTGTTGTGCTTGGATATTTTAAGAAGTGCTTGATTCTGTCACTATAACTGATCATTTTCAATGAGAAGAGGTTTTGTGAGAAATTTCTTGGGGCTTGCCATAACCTCTCAGCTCTCTGCTTGATCCATTGTTTTCTTTGAGTAAAGAGGTGAACGTTTCTTTTTAGCTATTACGCTTAGAGCCATGTTCTTTTAGGTACCTTGTTTTTAACTTTTATAAGCAATTTTGTCATGTGCAGATGTAAGCACAACTATGGGAAACGAGCCCAAAATCTTTTCTGTTGCATTGACAACTCAGAGATGCTAGGGGACAGGTGCAGGAGTATAAAAATGGGGCATTTAGTGGTGCTTTCCTGTAATATTCTCCCAGAGATCTGCCTCTGGGTGTTTTCTGAGGTGATGTATCAGTATTTATTGCTTCAGAATGTTTGTTTGTTTTTTCTCCTGTTCTTGCTCATTCCATTTTCTGAACATAAATAAACTTTTTAGCATCCTAAAAAGCTTGTGGCAAGGGGTTCCACAGTTTGACTCGCTTTCAGCCTTGCCCGGTACTGATTATGTTCAATGCAGTTTACTTTCTCCTTACGGGAAGAGTCAGTGAACAATTGTTCCCTCTTGCTTTGTCTGTATGCTTTCCATTATTTTAAACGTATTCTTCATACATTTAACTTTATGCTTGACTTAACTATAAGGTTTTAGATTGTCTTTTTCATTTACTTAAGGTGGGTTCAATGCTTGCAAACTGTTCTCTGGCATAAGAGGTGATATCTTGCTTTTTAAGCTGCTGTGCATTTTTATGATTTCCTTCAGAACTCGGCACTTATGTAGCCTCCTCTGTAGACCTGTATTTGAGTTGAACACCTTGTTTAGTGTCTATTAATTTGGTATGTCAGCTTCCACTAATGGCTCATGTTTGTTGTTTGTTTTATTTTTTACAAGAATGTAGGTTGGAGGTGGGTGGGATTTACAAGATTATTTAACTTGCTAGTGATATCTTACAGATATTTTTAAATTACCTACTCTTCAGTGGGGTTTCTGATTTGGTATCTTTACACAATTTTAGCCTTCCTAATTATTATTTCTCTCATGCATGTGTTCTCTTTTATGCCGAAATGCATATGTTTATATATGTGCATGATCTGTCTGTCCATTAATGAAATATTCATTGGAAGTCTTTCGTGCTTTCTGTTCTAACTCACCATTTCTGACAACCAGTTATACAAGACTTTGAAGAGTTGCATCTCTAAATCCTTCTCTGACTGTGGCATTTATGCTGGTTTTTATGTTGGTGCTTAAAAGCACAGCAGGATCAGTGGATTTTTGTATCTGTGACTTCCGTCAGTGTTGTGCACTCAATATATTCTTTCTAATCAAGACTTTTCTAGTGCCTGGTGCTCATAAAAACAAAACAAAACAACAACAACAACAAAAAAACACAACAAAAAAACCCCCCACCAACCCCAAACCAACAACAGGCTGGTGTTCTGTGTCAACCAGAACATCTTTCCTGGGTTTTATTTGTTACCTTGTTTTCCACAGTTAGGATTGCTGTTCTATTCCTGATATTTTCACTGTATATGTTTTTCTGACTAATGTCTCTCTGCATGAATTGATTGTCCTTGCCCTTGTTTTTATTTCCTGTACCTCTCTGTGCTGTTAATAGCAGTATTATATTAATTCTTCCTTAGGTCTTGCTGGAAGTCAGTTTCTTGTGATCCATTACCTTTGAATTAAATTATATGCCCTGTTATTTTTATTTGTAATTAACTCCCCTATAAACTGGTTGTGTCAATTATAAGTCCATCCCTGGGAGCAAGACTCCATAATATGAGAGGAAAAATAGCCTTTTCAGAGTTGAGATGGGGTTCCCACTTACAGATCTGTCTACATTGCAGGATTTATTTTTCAACTTTGGTATAGGGAATTAAATTCTAAAAGTCGGCGTGTTCTCCAGTGTTGCTTACATACAGAGTTTCAGTATTTACTTTGTCTTCTGGTTTAAGAAATTTGTTCTTAAGATAATTTGGGCATACCTTGGTAGTAATAGCAACAAGTTAATTACATAAGATGAGCACAAATTAAATTCTTTAATTTTCATTAACAAACTGAGTAGCAGCCATTTTTGTTGGTTTTAATTCATTACTGAAAGGCTGTTTTAACACTGAGTAACAGGTTGAAAAGGCTGTCCTAGCTAACAGCTTTTTTCTTCAAGTGCAAATTTTTTGTGGTTTATTTAATAAGATTTTAAAGATTTTTTTTTTTTTTCTTGTTAGCTGAACTTCTTGGTTCACCTACATGAAGGAGCCTGTCCTGCTCTGCAGTGCAATGGCTTGAGGGATCTGCTCTTTAAGATCCTTCCATCTCTTATGGAAGATTTAAATTTGTAAGATCAGTCTGAAATGTAAATCTTGCAAAGGTGCTTTTTTTTTATACCTATGATACACAATTTCATCAGATGATTTGTTGGTTTTCATTGCTAGCCATTCACAGGGGTTTGTTTTAAAGCTAAATTAGGTTTATTGTAAGAACAATGTAGTCTTGGAAAAATAGAAGCTATAGTAATGAACATTATTTGGGTAACTGGACCACTTAGCTGGGCCCTTTAATGCAAATTCTGTTAAAGCAAGCAGTAAAAGGAAAAGATAACATTTTAACTGAAATATTTAATTCTTCAGGAAATAGTGTTAACTACAGATACTACAAAATCTGTTCCAGGTCGGTCGTCACTCTTTCCTTTTGAAGATGGCTTCCTAGATGACAGTCACGGTGATCAGTCTTTATCCTCGGGCCTCAGCTCTCCAACACGCTGTCAGAATGGTGAAAGAGTGGAACGCTATTCTAGAAAGGTGTTTGTTGGAGGTCTTCCTCCTGACATTGATGAAGGTACTGTGAATAAGTTACATTTGTGAGATGATGGAATTGGCTTTCATACAAATACTTTAAAAAGGTCAGATTTTCATAAACACAAATGTGTTTTCCCAGGTATGTCACTCGTAGTGCTTGTGGCATTATTTAAAACAGACACCATCGCCCCCTGCAACACCTGAGAATTTACTTGACATTATTTTGTACTGTAGATCAAAAAGTGACAGAGGGAGAAAAGCCTGCATAGCAGGTCTTCTAATCTGCTATAGCAGCATGTGTTCCCACTATGTAAAGTGAGGAAGCTGAAAAAGAGTACTTGGTAGGTCTTGTCTGTCCTTTGTAGTCTTTTTAAAAGATGTGGTTGATTTTAAGGACTTTGTTGATACAGTCCTTACCAAAATTAATCAGACTTTAATCAGCTTTTATATCCAGTTCATATGCAGTGTTCTGTTGACAAATATAGGGCTATTAATATGGTTACAAAAGAATAACCAGCTTAGTAGCAATGGTCATGTTTTTTCTTAATCTTAATATCTGCTCTACTTGTGTGTCTACGTGTATCCTTAATGTCCACCACTATCTACCTTCAGCTGGCATACACAGGGAATTTGGGGATTCCTTATAAAGAAGAGAGGGATCTCTGAATCTGATCTACTAAATTGAAGCCTAAACCCTGTGCAGTTTTAATAGAGAATTAGTATGAGTTGCTAATCTGTGGTTTACAAACCAAAGTAACATCATGAGTTCCAGGACTGTTGATACAGGAACTGATGGGTAATCTGAATCCCCAGCTGTAAGAAGCAGCAAGCCAAGACTTACAACTGTGAACATTCCTGGGTCACTCAGAATCAAAATATATACCCAGCCTATCTTGCGAGGAAGTAATATGGCTACTTGAGAGCTGTTACCCTCTTCCATGAGAAGTCAAGAGAACCACTGCCTTTGCCTTCAAGATTTTCTCCTGATGAATTGTTGTTCTGACCTATCTAGCATCACATTAGACACAATTTTAAACTGCTTATTTCTTTAAATTACACAAACACATTGAGGAAAAAAATATTTTTTAAAAGATAACTCAACACCTTTTGCCGAAGCATTTTCATGTAAAACAAATTTTTTTTATGTAAAACATGGTTTGAGATGTGTGTTCCATGGGGTTTCTAAATTGATGATTGAAAAGCAAAGTAGTAATTTGATAATTCAAGGCAGATTTCTAGAGGGGACTGAGGAAGGTGAAATCCTCAGAGCCACATGACCTGATGCAGCCTGCTTTTTAGGGCATGCTACAAGGAGTGGCCATGCTGACATATAGCTCCTCCCTCAGTCTCATGCGGCTATATCTGACCCTGCTTTGTGGCTATAATTAGAAATACATCACAGCTCAAGCATATTCACTTCTGATAGATCATGTTTGCATTTAATCCTGCTGCAGGCTTGCACTAGTGGAATATAAAATTACTTTTGAGCAGCCATGTGTAGCATAGAGGTGAAAGAATACATAGGCATCCTCTATGTACGTTATTGCAGTTTTGACTGTGCTTAATAGATGTAGAAAATAGGTTGTTTTTTTTTTTTTTTAACCGTGCCACTTCAGATTCTCTCTAAGGTGCCTCATTTGTTTTTTGTAGATGAGATCACTGCCAGCTTTCGTAGGTTTGGACCTCTTGTGGTGGACTGGCCTCACAAAGCTGAAAGCAAGTCCTATTTTCCACCTAAAGGTAATTAGTTTAAAATACGTTTATGCAGGCTGTTCTGGTAAAAAAACCCAACATCTGAAATGTGGCAATCTGTTAGAAAGAAAAGATTTGACTCTTTCTGTTGCATTTTCTCTCTTTCAGCAAGCGTATTTTCAGCATTTGTCATGATGCAAAAAATACAATTCAGTGACTGAGTTGAGGTCCTGTGTGTACTTTTCTTGAGCAAGCCTGGAGTCCTTTAATGATGCTTTAATATATACTAGGCTTACTTCAGAAGGCAAGTTGTAGAAGTCTCTCAGTGCCAAATCTGTTGCAGTTTGCATGTTGCAGAAAGTATAGCATTACTAGCTGGAAGTCACTGGTGAATTGGGTACACAGTATTTTATAGAGAAGCATGAGTCTGCTTTGGGTGTGTTCTGAACCGCAGCTCAGAATCGCAAGGTCTGCATCAGAGCTAACCGGGTGCTGAACAGCAGCAATGAGCTCTGCTAAGAGAGGGCAGGTTGGCATCATGCGCCAGAGTCACAGCGTTTCTAGATTAGAGATGGTTTTGTTCAGAGTAATCTAGAGTCTGTACAAGTGGGGCAATTTCATATCTGGCAGCAAAATACTATGTAGACCTGTTTTGATTGAGAAAGAGCAGGTTATGGAAACATATTTGGGAGAGTTGCTTGGCTAAGACTAATTGCTCTTACTGTATCCTAGTCCCTCCTGTGTTTTTGTATTATACTACATAAGTTCTGTTCTCAGTCCCATGTGGTTTGGGAGTCCATTCGTGATCTCAGACAGTAGCTTGAAGTTATACTCAGAATTTCTGATCTATATGTTAAGATTTTCTGTTCTCACTGCCCCTGAAAGCTCTTAATTGCTTGTTAAGGCCACTGACTATTTTGGCAGAACAGTGGGCTGTTCACTTAGTGAACTGCCTAATCCTCAGCATTTTGATAGATGTGTCTTGACTGTGAAAACCACACAAATAAAAGCCAACTTTTATGGGAAGCTTAAGTGCTGGAGGCGAGAGAACTCTTGTGACATGCTTGCTCTGCAAACAGTATTTGGGAAACTTACAAACCGAAAAAAAACCCATACGCATTCCCTCTTTCCTTTTCCATTCTCACAACTCAGCCTTCCTGCCAATAGTTATTATGCAACATCTGTTCTTGAATTTAAAACCAAACCAAACCCACAAAAGCAGCAACAAAACACCCCGAACGTCAAAAACCTTCCATATATTCTTAAGGACAGATGGTAAAATATATGATTTTCCCTTTTTATTTGTTTTTTTATAGGTCTTTAGGGTCCATCTGGCTAGTGAATTCTGATTGTTCTTTTACTTACACGTTAAAAAAAGTGTAGTAAACCCATCTTCTCCTTGTACCCTGTATGTTCTAGTGCTCTCCACTTTTTTCCTTTTTTTTCTTTAATTCAGTAAGTAACTGTTAATGGTAGGTCAGTGTCGTTTTGTTGTTATTCCAGTTATGATTTTGTTCTGTATCTGACAGTGGACTAGTTATGCCTTGCCAGGCTTGTAAAAATATTTTTGAGTACGATCTATTTTAACAGAAGACAAGGGAATGCAGCCTCGCTTCTATTTTTGTCATGATTCTAATACAGGAAACAGCTTTCAAAGGCCCTGCCATTTGCCCTGAACGTCTGTCTGAAAGTGCTACGCAACAGTCAGTCCCAACTGTTCCAGATTTATTTTTAACTGACTTCTTAGTTATCAATCAGGGCTGCAGCATCCTATCAGTCCTACATTCCTGTCTTTGAGATTCACTTACAGTCATATTAAGCTTGGTGGGTCAAATGTACATGATTTACTGTGATCCCATGTAGACAGCATCTGCATGGTACTTCATTTCCAAAGTTATTATGGTATCATTGACAGAAGTACCACAATAAAATGTCTACGTTGCTGGTTTTCATTAGAAGTTCCTTCAGAACTAAAAATGTCTTTTTTTTTTCCCCCTCCCTACTTTTTTAGATGCATTATTGGCATTTCTTTACAAAGTATAATGGAATGAAAAGAAATATTTGAAATTATGTTTGGCAGAAAATTTAGTGACAGGACTTACTCAGCTGTCCAATACTCATGAATTCAAATGTTTTCTCCCTTCATTTTTCTATGTAGCTTCTCTTCCATGTTGCATTACTAGCCTGTAAATTCTCTGACATTTAGAATATGATTATTTCACATGGAAAATAATGTTAAAAATATATGTGAGAGAACTGGGTTTTGTGTGTTAGCAATCTCAAACGAAAACACAGAAAACTGGATTGTTGGAATGCAGTGAGAATGGTGCAGAGGCTAATCTTAGTTCACACGTTAATAAAGCCTGACCTCCAAGGTGTCTCCTACCTACTTGTTTAAGCTTAATACTGCAGGAATTTCTGGACTGAAGCTAGTCCTGAAAACAGCATGCATGCCAGTGCACCTAAGCTAATCAAGCATCTGGACTTATAACAAAGTTCAATATTTGGTGTCCCTGCCCATGGAAGGGGGGTTGGAACTAGATGATCTTCAAGGTCCCTTCCAACCTCAGCCATTCTATGATTCTATGATTTGCTTTTGTAAGCATTCAGTTAGAGGTTTGGAGCAGGCAACATCAGTGGCTGATACCAAGGGTCGGCATAGTCAGCTAAGTTTTACACTGGAGCTGGTTTAAATCATGGCTTACTGTCTTCAGTGCACTATATCAGGAGAACTTTGACATTCTTAGGGCTAGGAGCAAAACGCTGCAGGAACTATTAGCCATGGCCAATCTGATCAAGCGTGAAATCTGAAAGATTAAAATAAAATGTTGCTTATAGTCTAGTGACCTCCTCCACCACTAGCACCTCCTGAGGGCTTTATCTGCTTAGTTTAGTGAGCAAATTGGGCCATAGATGTGTAGTCAGTTCTAGCAAGCCTTATTAGCTAATTCATTAGTTGATATGATTGATTAGCTTAGGTGCACTGGCATGTAAGCTATTTTCAGGTCTAGCTGCAGTCCAGAAATTCCTGCAGTGTTGAGCTTAAACAAGGTTTTCTTTGATTTGGCATCCTGAGCAGGATGGTGTCAGCACAGGTCCACTTAGGCACAT
Source organism: Galbula dea (assembly GCA_013399015.1). Lineage (NCBI taxonomy): Eukaryota > Metazoa > Chordata > Aves > Piciformes > Galbulidae > Galbula > Galbula dea. The sequence continues at coordinate 999,159 of VWZX01010538.1, forward strand.
TACCTCAGATTTAGTATTTGGGCCTGATGGACAATAAACAGTGGTGTGTGAAACATGCTGGACTGCAATCTCCAGCACGGTGAATTACACAAGGCTTATTTCAGAGCAGTGCCAACATCATTATTTTGGAACCTGGGGGATCGCAGATCAGCATAGTTGTCTGCATCATATTCCTCAAACACATCTAAACTATCTGTATTACTCAGATTTTCCTGTTTGCCCAGATTTTCTAGGGTTTTGTAACCCTTGCTGAACCTTCCCTGATATCTCAGAAGGCACTGTGAGCATGTGTTTTGGAAAGTCATCTGGCTTGGTCAATGGTTGAATTTTGGTTATTAAAATAAACAAAATCATCTGATAGATCAAACAGCCCTTACAGGACACGTTGGTTGCCACTGAGTTCAGTATTTAATTTGCTTAGGGAAGTGGGACTGGTAGCACCCAGCTGTTTTGTCACTGAAAGTGTATATTATGCACTTGGGCAAGAGAAGCTGATAACAGCTGACAATGTGTATAATAGGTTCCTATTTCTAATTCTGAGCATCTGTATTATTGCCTTAACATTTCTGTTTACCCCTCCCATGCATTGTAAAGCTTAGCAGCATTTTTTTTATGTTGGTGTCATCCACAAGGTGATTTTAATGCTTTGCTTCTGAATAAGGCCAATTCATTTCCCTGGCCTGAAAAGTCTTTGGATTACTTCCTTTGGCATCTATTTGGATATGTTAGTAATGGAACTGGCAAAATTATAAATGCCATGTGTTGGTCTTGGATAAGCAGATGCCCGGCTCAAAATGTGTTTACTTGGCTTTCACCACAGAGTTTTGAGAATTAAATGTGGTTTGTGGCTAAGTATTTTTTGAGTACCTATGAGGTGGTGAGAAGTAATGAAATTTGCACTAAAGGATGTTATCAAATGTCATTACACATTACCATGAAACAGTCTATTTCTCTCTTGCAAAATCCAGGTAATTAATATTTTATTGAAATAGAAATTTCTGGGGTTTTTACTTATTTGCTGGTCTGCTGAGTTAAGCAGTGCTTATGCTAGCTACATTTTTTTATTAAACAGATGGTGCCAACTGTTTCAATACCATTCTTTTTCCTTTTCTTTTCTTAACAGATTGCTAGCTCTAAAGCAACTTTTTAAAAAGTCTTGAGTGATTTTTTTTTTTCGTTGTGATAGCTGTGACTTTTCTAGCAGTCACTGAAAACTGCAGAGAAATTTTTTTTAAATGACAGAAATAATACAAAAGTCTTCCTCTGTTCCTTTCCATTGAGGAGGGCTGATGTTTTGATAAAGATGAGATTTAGAGTGAGAAAATGAAGCCTGGCAGAGCTTAAAGATAGGGTGAGTTTGGAATGGGAAGAAAGCTTTGGCTTTACAGTTGATTTATGTGTGGTGTAGCAGTCTGGTCCTCTTGTGTTTTCCCTGTTTTTCACTTAGTTTTTCTGTTACTTGGTAAAAATAAGCACACTTGTCCCTGTTGCTCCACAGGGGACACTATGGGTGAACAAGATCTCATGAAGAAAATAGTGTATGCAAAGTTACACAAAGTTAACATTATGAAGTGCTTCTCATGCTTTAATTTAAAACAACTGCTGTGACTGTTTGAGCCTTCCTGATGATCTCTAAGGTAACATTAGATGGGAGCACTGTTGTTGGGAGTCTTCTGACTGATCTTGGTTTCATGGATGAGGACCATTTGCATGGTCAATTCCATTGTTGCTGCAGTGGCAACAGTGGCTTCTGCTAGAGGAGCAAATATGAATGGTTGCAAGGAGAAAGTATGGAGTAATAGTTGTAATTTCATCTGCCATATTCACAATAAGGTATCTCATTTGTCTGAGTGCAGCAATCTATTGTACTGAAACTAATTGCTTTGGCTTACCGGTCTGGTGTCATACCACTAGAGTCCAGCATCAAATGCCTAGCTGGTTTTTGTATTTTGAAAACCGAAGTCAGATATCATCAGATTTGCTAGAATGGAAACTGATGTTCCTTATCCAGAAATGCACTGCATGGCAAATAACGATTCAAGATCTTTTTAAAACTTTGTTCACATTTGTTCCTACACACATGGGCAATATCAGTCTGTCATCTGAGACCATATGTATAATTTGTGGTCCCTGTGTCTTCCCACAGCAGGGCAGCATAATCCCAAAGCAATGCAATTCACAAAATGTGTGGTAGAAAAATAGTCATACTAATCTTCTCTTCTGTAGCTGTGTAACTTAGGGTTGTTTTTGTATAGAATTTTCTGTTAGGATTTTGATTACTTTTTTTTTTTAAGCCTCCCTTTGTAAAGCTCTTCACAGTATTTCGTGTCTTTTCCTAAGTTTCAGGATTCTTGGTGGTGTACTGATAATGATTATTTCAGACTGTCTTTTGAGACTACCATGCCAGTTATCAAACAGCATTCAAGGAGCTTGCTTAATATAAGAGAATCTCTGTCCCTAAAGCTGTGCCATTTGCAATTTCTTTTTCCTGGGGTAAAGAAGAATCTGATGAGGTAAATTATAAAAATATTTTTGAGCAATCAAGCTTAGGTAGACAAATCTGATTCTGAAGTACTATTGCAGGATTATTCTCTCTTGGCTTTCATGTTGCTTTCAGCAAATACAGTTTTCTTTCAGGATTGCTAGGTTGCTTTTTGTCCCCAGATAAACCACAACTTTTTAGCAAACATTTGTTGACCCTTCTTCAGTCAGCAACTAAGAAATGACCAGGTCTCTTCACAAGGGGCTCAGCATCCATAGTCTTCACAGGATTTGGTAGTAAAGCTGTTTCTATCAATCCTCAAGAAACTGTGTTTCCTTTTAGTCTACAGGACACTTGTCTGTGGGCAGACTTTTGTTTGTTGTTTTTGTTTGTTTGTTTTCTTTTCTTCCTCCAAAGACTTCAAAGTTCTTAAGATATATCTGATAAGCTGAAGTATTTCCTTAACAGATTCTTGGTTGCCCAGCAGTGTTCAGGCATTTTTAGGATCAACTTCTCAAATACATTGTCTGTGTACTGTAGTATGTTGTATGTGTACAACAGACAAATAAAAGGAGTAACCTTTACATTTTTTTGAAGAAGTAATATGCATTTGTCATAATGTGTCATAAAGGAAATAAATTCAGTAGCTGTCCATCACCTAGGTTCTTCTTTATTGCTCAAGCATGTTATTTAAGCAGGAAAAGTTCTATTGCCTCAAAAGTGAGAGACAAGGGCTGCAGTAGTCCTAGAGTAGCTTTTCCTGTGCATATTTAGTATTTGGTATTTGAAGATGAATACAAGTCTGCAGTTTCTCATGGCTTCATTTGCTAGAGAAACAAGTTGTTTTTATAATCCTCCTCACTAGTATTCTAGTCCCCAGAGTTTCCAGAAAAAAAATTGAAAACATCACACAAGACTGTCTCTACAATTTCAACCTGGATGTGCATCTGTCTATCAGCTTTTTCCGTATCTGAATCTATTGGAAAATGCTTTATATAATCAGGGAGTTGACCACAATTAACCAGTTACCTTCATGTTGCAGCATTAGTAATAAACTGCTGGAAGAGTTTTATTGTCATAACTGGATTTTTGGACCTTTACTTTCTTCCCCTGAAAATCTTTGTTGGATTTATTTTACCTTATTCTGGCACTATGCATGAAATAGAAGCGGAAATCTAGTGGATGATTTGTATTTATCTGGAGTTTTTTCTGTGTTAATATTTCTTGGAGTAGAATTGGAAACTGCCTTATTTGGGCAGAAGAGTGACAGGTTTTGCTGAGACTTGGAAACTGATCTGTTTTCAGCTATCCGTTCAGAGTAAAAGCAGCTGCAGCAGCAGCAGTAGACCTGACCTCCTCCAAATGATGACAATGAGCTGCTCTGCCCAGAGCAGTAACCATTTTGAATCGCCCTTGAAAACCAAAATAGAAAAATTAAACTCTAAATTGAGTTGCTTTTTTGATATTTATGAATGTAAATGCATGGGGTTTTCATGCTGCTGACCCACTAACCTTCAGAAAGGTAGCTCTTGCCTCATCAAAAGTTAGTCTTTGTCACATGGTTAATTCATGTGACTACTCTTACAACTACTATAAACCAAACTGTATGTTATAGCCTTTCTTTTATGTTTTTATGCCCTTTATTCTGTGATTTATAGCTACTACTATAGATCATGTTGCAGTCTGAAGTTTTAAAATGGCTGTGACCTTTGAAAGAGGAGACAACCCTATAAATTTGCTGTTGCAATGTTTTACGCTAGCATAGAAGTAAAATGCCAGATAAAAAGACAGGCTTTAGTACACTTGTAGAATATTCTTTGACTTTAAAAGAAAAAAAAAAGCACTTCAATGTTTTCATTTTCAATAGCTTGGAGTATTTTTACTACAGAACAAACTGAGATGGTGCATGTATGCTCTTTTTTTTTTCCCTGTAAGCAGTGAAAGTCTTGAAATAGTGATGACTAGCAAATCCTTTCTGATTCTTGTCATGTTTTGGAATTGAAAGGACCTTAAATAAATCTTTAGCTGTTTATATTCACTAGAGCACTATCAAAATGTTGTCCTTTCTTTTTATTGCTGAAATGCAGAGGAAACATTGGGGCACTTCTCCCATTTCCTAAAAATAATGCATGTCCTCATGGAGCAAGCAGACATTCTGTGGGTGGGTTGGTTTTTTTGTGTGTTCATGTTCTTTTGGGTTTGTTGTTTGGTTTTGGGGTCATTTTTCCTGTTTGTTTGGGTTTTTTTCATTGAAATTGAAGATGTGGGGAAAAACTCTCCATAACATTTAAGACAACATAGGAGGTTTCTAATTTCTCTGTTATTTGTGATATGGTAAGATCATTAGTAGTAAGGGTTAAATGTTGATTTCAGTTCCTTTTGGAAATCTCAGTGATGTGGGCTATTTAATGGAAAAATTTGAAATTATGGAGATGTGCAATTTATTTTACAGAAGCTACTTATACAGAACCTGAGTATTGATTCCACTCTTTAATATAATCTACTTGCTTGCTGACTTTTCTTCATATGTAACCTATCTTCCATTTAACTATGTATGCTTCATTTAATTGCTATTTAGATTCAGGACCCCATTATTTTTCAGTGGAGCTGAGGATATGGAGTACATACCTTTACTCAAAAAAAGAACAAACCTATCTCAAAACCTGTCTTTAATATGGGGAATTTCTTACATGTCAGACTACTCAGACACAGTGTGGTACTTACGAAAAACAGCATAAAAATGAATAGGAATGTCACTATAAAATGCTGAACTGTTCACCTTACACACCTTTTGTCTTTTAGAGTAAGGAATTAGCTGACAGGGTCATATGCTGCCATTTAAAATTAGACTGACCAAAAGAAATTCATCTTTGCAGCCCTGAGTAATACATAATTTCACTCTTGTGCAGTGGCTAAGTGAGATTACAGCCCTTTCTATTTTGAGGTTTAAGTATTTAAAGCCTTTGATGTTTTTTGGAAACCAGGTCGTGTCACTGCAATGTTTAAAAGAAAGTCTGCATTTTTTTAACACCTCATTTTTATTTTTCAAAAACGAGTTTCATTTTTAATACTAATTTCATTTGGATTTAGAAATGCATTTTATTCATTCATCTTCTAATAAGATTACCCAGGGTGACTTTGAGCAATGAGCCTTTATCATCACATGAACTGATTTAGAAATTTGGTTCCTCATGTTTCTAAATGTTCATTTGCTGAGGGCTTTTAAAACAAATTTATTCTAAAAGTTCTAGTAAATGCACCTATAATTCAATTGAAAACAATATTTTAAAATCCAGAAAAAAATAAGAGAAGTGCTATTCATCTTTCATGAAAACTTCAGTCTATTTAAATCAACTTTTTTGAGGTAGCTATCTCAACCATCTAAAAATAAACTCAAAGACATGAGACTAGAACATCAATTTTCTTTGCCAGTTTAACTCCATCTTGTTTTTTGCATAAGAATATGAAGTAGATAAAGAAATTGAAGTGCTTCTATAAGGGATCTTAGGTGGATGGTAGGGGTGGTGGTTTTTTTTGCAGTCTTGGAACCTATAAAACCATGAGAAAAGACACTGTCTAAACTTTCAAAAGGCAGAATGAAAGAAAATGTGCTTCAAATATCATTTAACATTTTTCCAAGTGTAAGTACTCCTTCCTTTTCATGTCCAGAGAAGGGCAATGAAGCAGATGAAGGGGTCTAGTTGCACAAGTCTTACGAAGAGCACCTGAAGGAGCTGGGGTTGATTACCCAAGAAAGTGGCTCAGGGGGGATCACCTGACTTTCTACAGCTACCTGAAAGGAGGTTGTAGTGAGGTTGGGGTCAGTCTCTCTTGGTAACTAGTGATAGGACAAGAGGGCTTCAAGTTGTGCCAGGGGAGATTCAGATTGGATATTAGGAAAACATTTCTTCACAGAAAGAGTGGTTAAGCATTGGAACAGGCTTCCCAGGGATGTAGTAGGGTCACCATCCCTGGAGGTGTTCAAAATACATGTAGAAATGGCACTTCATGACATTGTTTAGTCGGCATGGTGGTGTTGGGTCAGTGGTTGGACTTGATGCTCTTGGAGGTCTTTTCCAAACTTAATGATTCTGTGATTCTATTTTGCATATGAATTGATTGCATGTGACTACCCAAAGACTGTTCTGACTTGCTATGCAGTATAATATTAATTATAAATGTATATATTACTGTTCTCAAATGCAAGAACTTAACTTATTACTTACTTTTAGTAATCACATGTTGAGCATAAAATGGTAAACTTCAGTTAATATAAGGAAATACATGTAAAAATAATTTAGAGTTAACTGAAATTTCTAAGAAAAACAACTGATTGAATTCAGTCCACTCTGGACTTTATTAATGAGAGATCTGTGCAATTACTCCATTAGCACCTTTCTGAAATATTCCTGAATCACTAAGTAACTATATAGAGACTGTTCAAACAATCTTAGCACTCATAACATTAGTAATTAATTACTTAAAGCAGTGTAAAAGTTCTAGTATACAAAACTTCTTCCCTGCCTTTTCCCATGGGTTACAAAATGCAGTCAGTTATTTCATTTCACTTCACCAAATCCTATACCTAATGATGAAGCTGTATAAGGAGGGTTTGTTTGTTTGCTTTTTAGCATCTTTTATTCATGGATGCTCCAAAATGCAGTCAGTATTTTCCTGGTGAGCCATGAAAGACTTGAAGTTGGATCATCTTTAACTTAGAAATATTTTGGCATAGACAAGAAGATAGTAATCTCTGATAAACTCTACCAATTATGGCTTGCTAAGTTGAATGGTGTCAAAATGGCCCATGAGTTTTTCTCCTTTACCTGATACACACATTCTGCCCTAATAAAAATTAACGAGTAGTTTTTTTCACTTAATTATATTGAGGAAGGATGAGCAGAACATATGCATGATGTACTTCGAATTAAAAGTCCAGTATGATAGTCTGTAATTTGTACTAACATGCCAGTTTTTAACATAAAATATGAAGATTCTGCTATTATAAGAAAGGCAGAATAAGCACCTTTAATAAGCTTTCTGTGTAGCATGTTGTTTTGAAGAGATTATTGAAGTATTATTACAAAGTAGGCTTTCAGAATACAGAAAGGTTCCCATTCTTGGAGAAGGTATGCCTACCTTGATCTTCATTAAAATAAGACTTCAGTGATACCAACATTAGAAATGCAAATAGTTCCAAATGTATCAAGTGACCACCTTGTTTTAAGCTTGTGGGACACAGCATACATGCCAGATTTTTCAGTTTTTTTCTCACGGAGGTTAAGTGAAATTAGTCCAGCTGGACTAAATGATCCTTTCGTATGGAAATTGTGTCATTCACTGTTTAGATGTCAGAATGGGGCATGTACAAAGGAGCTTAGTTCTTGTACTGATTTCTATAAAATAATGAATCCTTGAGCTCAAGATTGAGGAGCTCCTGGGCTGTACTTCAGAATCCAGGGAAATTAATCTTCTCCTTATCTTCCCTCTGCTGTTCCCCTTTAAAAGTTGCAGTGACTTTTCTTACAGCAAAATACATTGTTGCCTTTTATTGATGGATCACAAAGTGCATTGTTTATTGTCAGCACTATGGTGGTGTATTGTACCAGCAGCTGAGAAGGAGCTAGATTGTTTCTGCTCTGCCAAGAAACTGTGTATTTGTGTATATAGAATATTCAGCTGTTGTCAAGTACTTTGCCATTTTCTGGGGCTTCAAATATCCTGCCTGTTTTACTTTGTGGAATCTGAGTCAGGAGCAGTCCCCTGTGCCCTCAAACCTTTAGAATGGCTGGTCAGGTAAGAAAAGTGTCACTGCTTAAGTTTGTCTGCCACGTGTTACCAACATTCTGCTGTAGAAGGAAAAAAACCCTGTGTGCTTTAGGTCATATGGTACCCATGATGCACATAGAGGAGAGTGTGCTGCAGCATGCTGTGCTGAAGATAATTCAAGTTACAATAGGTTTCTGGTTTGGAAACTGATCATCTTACTAATTCTACCACACCTACTGTCTTGAAATATGAAGTTTCTTTTAAACCTAGACACCACTATAATGGACCATTCTGAATGTTTGAAATCAACTGGATGTGGAGTAAAGGTTTTGGGGGATTAGGCTCATCTCTTGGTGTGCATAGTAGAAATAGAAGTACAGAGAGCAGCATATAATGCATAAAGTAGATGTTTTTGAGAATCTCTTCAGGAAGGAATACTCTTAGAGTTTTATACAGTTGTAGCCAAACTTGGCATTTAAACACAGCTGACAGAAAAAGAAAAGGAATTGCTGTTAATTTACAGATTGACATACTGTTTTTTCTTTAAATTGTGGCTGAAGTTATTAAAAATGGTGTTTTGTTTCTGTGCATAGAAGTTATTTCACTGTTAAATTGCATCTAGTATGAGAATTCTTTATGCAGTGTCAATTTTGGCATGTGTATTTTCGAATTTTTTTTTTTATATATATACTGGAATCTGATTTGAGGGTATCTCCTGCTATAGAGCAAACGCAGCTCTAAACAGTGTTGCTGTGAGCAAGAGGGCAAGTATTCAGTAAGAGCAGTGCCTAGTACTTCCCACAGCTCACAGGAAGAAGCTGTACATTTCTGAATTTAAGGTTTTTGCATCCCTACATGCTTCTAGAAAGTTAGTTTAAAAACCCTTTAACTTTGGCATATCAGCTCCTACATGATACCTGAACTTCTGTTATTTGTTTTTCATTTCTGTGTAATCTTTGTTAATCTTGAGTAAGTCCTTCAATAATTGGAATAGATGTGCAATCACCAGGTTTTGAAGTAATGCTGGATATCATGTCGTGCAGCCTGCTTGCTCTTTTAGATTAACAGAAGACTGCTACTGTAAACTGCTTACCTGCCGTTCTTCAGAGGGCCCCTACAGACTCTGTAGCAGGCAGGAGAATGTGTTACAGTCACTGAGTTCTAAAGAAATGAGGTGGTGTTAACATGCTAAACTTCATGGCAGTGCTAAGCCCTAAGTTTGAAAACTGAATTTCTTACTAACTTGGACTGCTCCTGTAGTCTAGCAGCTAGAGAAAATTAACACCTGTTTGGTTAATTTTAACTGGTTTGAAAAATTATGATCATTATTATCACCCCCAAGTGACTGTCAGCTGCAGCTACCAGAGATGTAAGAGGACTGGAGATAGTAGAGTAAGAGGTAATTTGGTAGACAGTAACTCTACAGAGAACAAGATTTCTTCAGCATCTATCGTAAATTTTTGTATATATCAGTGTTGTGTCATGTTTTTCTAAAAAGGGTATGCCAAATAATATTCACTCAATATGCAGTGCAAAATTAGGGTGAAAATGGAAAATAGACTGTATAAAGCTGCATCAGAGGTTGTAATAATTTAAATATGTCTCATAGTATAGGCACTTAATTGTGTCAAGAGTCTTAGGCAGAGAAAGTCTGGCAGTCCCTGCTTGAATTCCAGTTGCCTCTAGTTGCTGCAGATTTGCTTAAAAGAGAGAGCCTGTAAGACACACAAGTGCCAAATTACAAAGGTCAAAGCCAACAGGTTCACATTCCTTGAGAAAACTGTACTGATTATAGGGCAAAAGAGCAATGCATGCTCAATAGAAAGTTCTCTTAACTGGGCAGCTGCATTCAAGTCTAGCAGCCAGTCTTTAGATGGCTTTGCTTCATGTAGAGTGTTTTGTATTAGTTTCATTTCTGAGGTACCAAAAGAATGGACTGCTTGGGTCAAATCTTGCTTCATATTTAACAACGTTAAGTAAAACTGAAGCAAGCTTCCTTGCCAGCTGCATTCAGAAGAGCACTGAATGCCACACACAATTACACAATTTTACTGGCTAATATAAAGTCCTAACGTTCTGAATCACTTGGAGCAATTTTTATTGGACATTCTTATTTCTTTCATTCTGTCAAACTGCTTTATTTAAATAGAAATAACAGCAGCAGGTCTTTGACTTAGAATAAAATGCAATGCATGCCATTCATTTTTGCTTGTGCCTGTGGCTCTTAGTTGAGCAGGATTTTCCTATTTAAATATGTGAGCATACTTAAAAAGTCAATTTATCTGTTTACCTATCTGGTTTTTTACCCTTTCTTCTCTTACTCATTGTGTATAGTAACCAGAAACTCATTTCCTCCTTTGTGAGATGATAATCGCTGATATCAAAACCCAAACACTTTAGGAATTAATCTGTTCTTTTTCTTTCTTTTCCCTTTATCTTTTCCAAGGCTATGCCTTTCTGCTGTTCCAGGAAGAAAGCTCTGTGCAAGCTCTGATAGATGCCTGTCTGGAAGAAGATGGGAAACTTTACCTGTGTGTGTCAAGTCCTACAATCAAGGATAAACCAGTAAGTAGCTTATGCCACGATGCTTATGCTGGTTGCTAACCCATTTGCTGTTACTCTTTTCAGTTAATAAATGAATAAAAAAAACCCCAGTTAATTGACTTGTCCATTTCCTGTTGCTGTCCTTGTTGTTACATTGCATTGATTTTCTGTATCAGCTTAAGATGGTTTTAACATTTTTGCTTCTTTTTGATAAATGCTGTGTTCAGTTATATTTGGTACTTCTAGTATCTCCCAGGAGTATGCATCCTTTTACAATGTTAGCTGTAAAACAACTTGATTATAATTTTTCTCTTTATTTGAAAAAAAAATAAAGCCCTATGCAATAAAATGAAAAAAGCTTAACCCACTCCCCCAAAATTAAAATGCAGATAGCTTCAGATACCTCCTGTACTTCATTAAGTTTCTTTACTATTATTTTTTTTCTGCATACAATAGCTAATAAATTTGTAATTTAGGTCTCATGTACCTTATACAAACTGCAGGGTAAAAACGAGCAATACAAACAGCTATAGCAGAATAGAAGACATCTGGTAACCGGTTTCTGTTGCTCACGTCTCAACATTCTTTAATGCTGGTCTTTTTTGAGGTTCTGAATATATACAGATTAAATGAAAGCCACAAACAAATATGATTAGATACAAACGTGCTGCCTTTTAAAAACTCTTATTAAAAAGCTTGCACAGATAAATGAACAACTTAATATTACAGCACAGTGAGAATGTTTATGTAATTTCTAGGATCAAAGAAATGGGTGGATGAACAGCTTTATCCAAATAATTTCTGAGTAATTTAAAATTTCTTATCAATCATGTTGCTTGCTTCTTAACAGAAGTGAGCATTCATACATCATAAAAACCTGCTTTTTTATCCAAGCAGAGAAATTAATTCTGTCTCCACTCACACACAGACACAGACAGAATCATTAAAGGTTGGAAGAGACCTCTAAGATCATAAAGTCCAACTATCAACCTATCACCACCAAGGCCACTATACCATATCCCTAAGTACCACATCTAGATGCTTTTTAAACTCCTCCTGTCCAGATGCAGCCCAAATCCTATCAGTGCTTTAAAATTTGTGGATCACGGTATGTGATTTTGGGAAAGCCAGAAACCCAAACTTGGTAAAATATTCTGAAAATCCTTTCACAGATTTCTTATTCTAATGGCTATTTTAGAGGCAGGGAATTAATGAGGTAGGAATTTGCTATGATGAAATTTATCTCAAGCCCGGCCTCTAGGGGTGATAATGTATTGTCCACCTGATTTCAGACAGATAAGCTACGTTCTCAAATTGCTATGGTGCTTATGCCACCGATTTACTGCTTTTACTAAGTTAAAATTACATTTTTAATTGGGGAAAGATTTGGCAGCTAGTTCTTTGAGTTGTCAAATTTCTTTACTGAAAACAATCCTTAATACAGGTGCAAATTCGACCTTGGAACCTAAGTGACAGTGACTTTGTGATGGATGGGTCTCAGCCTTTGGATCCAAGAAAAACTATCTTTGTGGGAGGAGTTCCGCGGCCCCTCCGAGCTGGTGAGTAGAAGGAAAATACAGGGCAGGCAGTAGGGTTCCAGATCAAGCAGAAAAGATGAGAAAGAAGATATAGTCTATATAAAAGATTAGAAAATATGCACTGTCTTTCTGAAGATCATAGCTCACTTTCTAAGTTGCTGTCTTCCTGTCTACAAAACAGAAACTGTGAACATTTTTAATCTTCTGAATAGGTTATGAATTAGAGTTCTCAGAAGAAAAAGTTTTCCTCATGTTTGCATACTATCCTAGAACTTGTCTGATTTTTCATCAAGTGTGTCGTCCTAATCCTAATTTGCTTGCTGAGATTCAGACAAGTTCCCCTTTCCTTTGGCTAGAAGAAAAACTTCTCTCAGACTCTTTCCAAATCAGTTTCAACAGCAGCTCTATGATTTCTTTTTCCCTTTTCTCAACCATAACCCTGATTTTTCCATGGAGCTATAGAAAAAGCCTCTCAGCCATTGTCCAGAAAAAAAATTTCTCCCATCCTAGGTCTCTTGGTGTCTCTATCCTATCCTGAAGACCTCCTTCCACACCCAGTCCTAATGTGGCTTTTTTTCTAAATTATTTTTCTTCACCTTTAACAATTTTTCTTCACTTTTATTTGTAGAGCCATAGACAAGTCTCCTCAGCCTTTGACCAGAGGAAAGATTTATCCCAGCCCTGATCTCCTGGCAGCCCCCACTTTGATTTTAAGGCCTTTTCTCAGCAATACTCCCAACTGTAGCTTGACACTCTTTGCTTTCTTCTTAACCAAAGCAAGCTGAAACATTTCTCCTAGCTAAGTCTTTTGTCAGCCCTTACTTCTGTTTAGTAGTCCCGCTCCATCCTCACTCAAAGCATGGTTTGTCTTTTTCATCCTCTCAGCCCTAATCCTAATTTTCAAGGGCTGTAGAAGACAAGGCCCTCCAGCCATTAGGCAGAAGAAAGACTTCTGGATCTGGTTTCCTGGTAGCCTTCACTTCCCTTTGGCAGCCACTTTCCAGCCCACTAGAACTTCAGCTTCTTACTAATCTTTCTCCTAATCCTAATTCTTTTGGGAAGCTCTACACAAGGTCCCAAAGGCTATTGCTGATAGTAAGATTTTTTGCAGACCAGGTGTCTTGGCAGCTTTTACATCCCTCACCATCTCAAAATAAGGCATAATTGTAAGATTGGAATTACGAAAATCGTCACAAACATGACCTCCTTTCTAATAATAGCCTTTCTAAAGCTGTATGCCATTTGGCTTGTCATAGATTACATTTGAAATGTATTACATTTGAAAACCGATGCATTTAAATAGCTAACTTCTGCAAAGCAGACAAATAGTTTGCAGTTTTTCTTGTTTACAACTTTAAAGAACTGATACAGAAGCTTTTGCTAAGATGTCTGAACACTGCATGGTTTCCTTGCCCAGGAATCCTATATATTCTTTGTCTATTGGGAAGCCTAATTTACGGGAACTGCTATTGTAATCTTTTAAATCTTCCTGAGGTTTATTCTGTACTGTCACTTTCTGAGACCTTTTCAAGTTATGATTCCAAATCGTTTGGAAACAGAATAATCTGCTAGTCACTACATTATGCTGATAAGTTTTCCTTTGCTGTTTGGAGCAAGAGTATTACCTAGTTTGGTAGAATTGAGTCAGACGTGTTTGCTCTTTGCAAAGACACAAATTAGCATATGGTCTTCCCTTAATCTGATACACACATTTATACATGTATGTCCTCAATTTAAAAATGTTCTCTATTCTGTATATAGCTATAAATTATAAATAACTAGTGAGAACTTTGTGAGAACTACAAGGACTTAAATATTTTAGTACATCTTTTTCATTTTATCTCAGATAGCTGAATTTTAACTTGCTACTGAAAGTGTTTTCACACAGTAGCATAAAAAAATGGCTGGCTTGGCAGGGCCTGTACAGGTCCCAGTATCTTGATTTGTGAGGGTCTGTCCCTCATCCAACTGACAAATTTGTTTGTCTGTCAGCTTTTACAGACAGTGTGGCTCGGTGACCATACATCTTTGAACATTTTACATGCCTCTTTCTCCAATTCCTTTAGTTCTTTCCATTAACTTTCTTCCTGTATGTTTCCTCAGCCATGCACTCAGCCTGTCTTACAAATGGTATTTATAACTTCTTAGTTATTCTTAGTGTCAAAAAAAGCAACAAAGCAATTTAAAAGATCCATAGTCAAGTTAATGTTCTACAAAATTACTAAGGGCAGTTGCACCCAGAATGTAGGCTTCCTTTAAGTGTAAGAACTTCTAATGTTTGACAAAATTTTGCTTCAAATGTAAAATACTTCCTTAATGTCTTCTCAACCTTTAGCACTTAGGACAAAATATTAGGTTCTAAATACAAGAGTATCTTTAAATGATCTTATATGTAAACTAACATTAACAAGCCTCACTGGGGGTTGGGGAGATCCTGAATACCTAATCCCAAATTCCACAGTTTTAATTTGCCATACAATAAATTGTAAAACAGTTGAGCTGATACCTACTTTAGCAAGGTAACTGCAATTTTTTTCACACTTCAGTCACACAAAGTTGGTTTGGGTTTTTGTTTTTTTTTTTTTACAGATTCTGGGTTTTGCCTTTATGTTTTACTATAGTTCATATAGGGTTGATTCAGTCTGTTAAAACCAATGTTTGTGTTTGCAATTTTAGACTTTGGAAGACAAGTACACTAAAGCAAACAGTGCTTTTTTTATTGCAACAAACCAAACATAACACCATCATTTATGTTAAACCTCTAATATTTAACAATTGACTTCTTACAGTTGAATTGGCAATGATTATGGACCGTTTGTATGGAGGTGTCTGTTATGCTGGCATTGATACAGACCCAGAGTTGAAGTATCCAAAAGGTGCTGGCAGAGTGGCTTTCTCCAATCAGCAGAGCTATATTGCTGCTATCAGTGCTCGCTTTGTCCAGCTCCAACATAATGACATTGATAAACGGGTAAGTAAAGTAGCCTGAAACAGAATCACTGTTACTCCTAAAATTGTATAGAAATGAAAAACATCCTTATCTTAATATTATGCTGGAGAACACTGAAACCTCTGTTCAGCAGATCACATCTATTAATTATTGTACAGCATACATTCTGAAATTTATTTCACTAGTAACCAAAACATGAAATGGGGTGAGAGAGAGAATCTATTTGAGACCTTCACAATTCATGCTTAGGAAATATGAGTAGGTAGGAATCTAGAGATGTGCTGGACATTGGACCTGCTTTCTTCCAGCTTAATTTGATACAGGATACAGTGCTGTTCTATTTTACATGTTGCTTCTAATTTTACTGTTGGGGCATCTGATACACAAAATGGCAGTTATTCAGACTTGTTCCTGCAATACTAGTAGTACTGGTAAATTTAAAAAAATAAAAATAATTGGCAGTTCTAGCTGTTCCATAGGCAAAAAATACAATTCGCTACATAAACTTTACTTCAAATGAGTAACATTTGTTGAAATGCAGTCAGGATAAGCTGAAGTAAAATTCAGCATCAAGCTGTTTTGTATGATGGGTTTCTTGGTTTTCAGCTTAATCTCATTCTGTGCTTCTTTAATACCATATGTTTTCCTTGCAATAAGTTTTCCTTGCCAGACCAGCACTTGTGCAGTTACAGCAAAATTATTTATAATAAAAGTATGTATATTTCAATTTTTTCTCTCTTTTAACGTAGTTGACTGTACTTAAACCACTTTGTAAATAGCATCATAGAACCATAAGAATTACACATTCATAAACTAATGATTACCCCAGAATTTAAATGTGTAGACTTGATTCTTCAGGCAGACACATGTGACAGAACTGTCATGTTGTCAGCTTCTATGATAGTATTATTGCAATTGCCTATTCATGCATCAAAATATTGGTAAGTTTGGCAGAACTACTTTAAAAACAAAAAGAATTCCAGTCCTAAGTTGTTTACAGCTTGAGTGTAGGACAAAAGTCAGGAGCTCTACAGCCTATTTGTAATTGATGGCAAGGCCATAGTTGGAACAGCTATGAAATCTTACTAGACTTACATTTCTAGAGCTAAAAATCTTTAGATAGTGATTTTTGGCAGCATAGCACAAATTATTTAATACAAGTGCATTTAATCTTGTTTAATTTTAATCTTTTCATTTATTAGTGTGGTCTTGCATTTTACAGTTCACAAAAAAACCCCCAACACCCACAACCAACAAAGCGAGCAACAACAACAACAAAATCTCAGCCAAACAACAACAAAAAAACCTCAACTAACCAAACAAAAAAATATCTGGGGAAAAAAAATTTGAAACTCACTAGGCCTCTGAAATTTAGAACTAGTGTTCTTTAATATATTTTTTCTTAAATGCTGCTCTCTTGTGCCCTGCCCCTGTAACAACTGTCCAGGAAATGTTGAATAACTACCAAAGCTCATCCTTCTTTCTTGAGATATTCTGACAGGTAAAGTGGTTGGTATGAAAATTTAACTCCCAGCATCTTGGGTTAATCCCCCATCAGTTTCAAACCTTCACTAGAGTCAAAAGGATTAAAATATTGTTCCTTCTGTTTATACTTAGCAAAACCTTGTAATCTTCCTACAGTGATTTTTCTTTTTCCTGGTGCAGGTGGAAGTGAAGCCATACGTGCTGGATGATCAGATGTGCGATGAATGCCAGGGCACTCGCTGCGGTGGAAAATTTGCTCCATTCTTTTGTGCCAATGTTACCTGTTTGCAGTATTACTGTGAATACTGCTGGGCAAGCATACACTCTCGTGCTGGGCGAGAGTTCCACAAACCACTGGTAAAGGAGGGAGGCGACCGGCCCCGCCATGTCCCGTTCCGCTGGAGCTGAACCCCAGGCCTCACCCTGCAACAAGTACTGGAGTAAATAAAACCGAGTGAAAAGAGAGCGCTGCCTCAGGGCTTAGTGTTCTGGAAATCTGTGCATTCGTCCTCGACTTTAATGAAGATATGGGTCTTTTTATTACTATTATTATTATTTACAGTCACGTTACTGAACTCAGTGTCCAGTATAATACAAACAGGCAGAGTGTAACTGTACTGATTTTGCACTTTGATTCACACAAACATCTGCTTGGTACCTTAATTTCCTACACAAGACTTGTCACTAGTGACATTATGTAGACTGCCATTCTCATCAGCCTTCACTGGGTTGATGTGTATGTGAAGAAGATTTTTTTTTTTTATTATAATTATTTTATTTTTAAACTGGAGCATGCACTTATTTTCAGAAATTTAGACTTGCCCCTAGCAGATGACTTACCAAAGGTAATATTCACAAGTAGGTGGCAGATGTAGCAAAAACTTAAACAGATATTCAGCAATCATTAGTTTGGGTCATTCAGAGCAGTAATAACCCTTAAAGAAAATAAGCCTTTAGTTGCTCTCCATTTTGACTTGTAAGGATGATACCTCATAAGCTGGATCAGACTTTTTCTTTTGTTTTGCTAAGGTTTTGTTCTGTTTTGTTGGTTTTGGGGTTTTTTTTTTGGTTGGTTGGTGGGTTTTTTTGGTTTTGTTTTGTTTTAGGTTTTTTTTGTTATGTCTCTTAGTGTTATGTAAATGTATGCTGCAATAGCTTTTGCTGCTATTAAAATGGTATTACTAATACCATAATACTCTATTCAGGCTAGGGTATCAATTGAAAAATGAATATGTGATTAAAATAGTGATGGCTGCTGAAAGAAGATCAGTATAGCATATGGAAAAGCTTCCAAGGAAGGTCAATATCTTTTGACTGCATGTTTACTTAATCAGGTTGCTGCATGCAATAAATTTTATATATGTCTAATATAAAACCTGCCCACAATGCACAAATTACGAATCTACGTAGGCTACAAAATATTCAGTAACAAAAATTGATTACTGACTGGAGGAAGGCATGCCTCAGTAAATGTAATGCTTCTGAAATTAGGATCAGCCCATTACAGAATGACCTATATTACAACAAATATAAAAACTAGCTGTAGGATATTTTTAAAACAACTTTGTGGATGGTAGATGAAGTACTTTGCGGTGCTCTGTTATATATCGTGCAATTTATTTTATATAGTAAAGTGATTATGTCTAGTACTGTGATCAAACTTAACTGTTAAAGCCTCTGTATCCAACATTAACACAGTTTTGACAGTTCATAACAGGTACATAAACAGAAATGAGCTCTTAGTTACAATCTCTCTCCTAATGCTTGCATTGTTTAAGTAGCTGCAGACCTTGTCCAGGAAACCAAAGAGCTCATGCTAGCATACATACACTACCGATTAGATAGTCTGTCGAACTAATAAACTAGGCACATTTAAGAAAGTTAGGGGAAAAAGTGGTGCTAAAGAAATGTCTGCATATAAAAGTGACCTGAGATGTCTGCTCTGTGGATGTGGCGTTCTCTCTCCAATCCTTGGATGTATCCTGTGAAGCTTGAATACAATTAAGACCTGCTAACACAGTGGACATTTTTTTAGCATTAACTATGGGGCTGCAGACAGCATATAAATATAACACACTTGGTATACTAATGATTGTGAGAATGTGTACGCTATTTTTTTCTTTTCCTCCTTTGTTTTGCTGTTCTGGGGACAATCTGACTGGATATGACACCGCATAGTAGATTTAAATGTTCTGGGTTTTGTTTGTTGTGATGTCCTTGTTTGTGTCTCATTTAGCAAGTTGTTTTTCCCAGTGTTTAGTTGCAAGTATTGGCTTTGAAAGGATTTTTTCTGTTTTTGGAAAAAAAAAAAAGAAAAAGAAAAAAAAAAAGGAAAAAATAGTTTTTTACTGGTTTCAAATGCTTCTTATAATTATCCCTTTGGAAGTTAACTTCTGGGCATTTTTGTGATATTACTTTTCCCAGCCCAGGTGTCTTTTCTGTTGTTGGTTTTGGGTTTTGGGTTTGTTTTTTTTTCATCTATATAAGACATTTTGTTATGCACTACTTTTTGTAACTAGACAGTTTTCAACAGTCGGCTGATGATTTTTTTTAAAGAAAAAGGCATGCTTTCTGACTGACATGATCTTTTGCAATACCTCAATTTTGAAATATAGGAAAGAAAATGATATTTTCTAAGTAAGTTTATTCAGAAAAATATATATTAATTTAATTCTGCAAGAAAAATGATTTAACAGATGGGTAACTTTATTTTTTTCATGCTTATTTGAGTTTTTTTTGAAAATGAAGAAGTTAGAGCTTTATAACTGTAATATTAAAGATCATAGCTAACCTACAGAAATCTACCTAATTATGTGAAAGAAGTAAACCTTTGAAGAAATACCCCTCTTTCATGTAGAAGAATACCCCCAGAGAGAAAGAGAGAGAGAAGCTGGAAAATGTACAATATAGCATAATGTTGGATTAAATACAAAAGAAAATCATCATAAAGAACAGGTGTAAACACAAACTCCATTTGGTGCTGAAAGTTGTGAATAGAAGGTGAAACAATACTTTCCCTTAATTTGTATATTTATAATCAAGTGTGATTATGCACGACTGACCAGAATTGTGAGAGTTCTTCTGTTTGTATTTTTTTAAAAAGAACTTTTTTTAGTTTATTAAATTATGACATGCTCCCTTTTGTTTTGTAAATGAATGTGCCCCTGAGTTGTTAATATGTTCTATTCAAAAAGGGTCCTTCAAAAAAAGTTATTTTTTAAAATATGAAGTTCTGAACTGCGACTTGACTAAGAAGCCCCTGGGTACAACAGGTCCTCTTGTGGCCTTTTCTGATGTGAGACTTGAACTAGTCGATTTTTTTGAAGGCTAACCTAACCTCGACTATTTGTTGTTATGTGCAATACTGTTTGTACTGTTTGTATAAAAAAAAAAAGAAAAATGAAAAGAAAAAAGGCATAAATCTTTATTGCAGATTTATTTTCATTGCAGACTTTAGACATTGTGATTCACTAAAATCATTTTTCTACTGTCAAATATGTACCTTTTCTTCATGCTGGTATTTTTTCAATAGTAATGTAGCCTTTGTACTGAGACAAATTTTCATTGTTATTTTTAGAAAGATTTTTTGCTAAGAAAAAAATTAAACATATTTACATATTTTTCATTTTTATTTCGTATTTTCTTTAAGGAGTGCTTTCTCAACCATTAATATAGTTGTTTCTGGGAGAGACTTTCATATCTGGTCAATGTCATTAATATTATTTTGTATTTTTACTTGGAATAAATTAATTTTATGATGCTAATTCTTTAAAAGTTTATTTTTTTCATTTTCAGTTATTTTTGAAGCTAAAATCTTTGTAATATTGTTACTAAAGTGTCTAGTTTTTTGAAATGCAAAGCTTTATGTATTAACTTGCTGATGTGGTTTACAATAGTGTGGCAGTGATGAAAATGGTTGGTTATGTAAAGTGATTGGAAAATTGTAACAAAGAATTGGGCAATAAAATGACAGAATGAAGCAGAAAAAATGTGATATTTTGAAAAGCCTTTTCCTTTATCAAAATGATTTAGGGAGATAATAGGGATGTCACAGTACCAGTTCGCTGTCTAGATTTATACACCACCAGTGTTGATGAAATGCTGTTGCCGTAGTGAGGAACTAAATCTGTTGAAACAATGGGTTTTTGACATTGCCCATTCAGCATAATGCTCCATTACTTTTCTCATCATGGACTTAAACTCTCTTTTCAGTAGTCTTAGATTGAACCTCCTAAAATAAATTTTCTTCATTGTATTTTGCCACCATGTTATTTTTTTGATTAAACTGACCCTTTCCTGAACAACTTCCTTCCTGCATACATTTATCAGTGGCAGCATAGAGCAGACTGTAGGTACCCACAAAATCTTCTAACAAAATTACCGCACAGTGTTCATAGCTGCCTAGTAAATGCAAAATAATGTATATCCATTTCCTGGTAGCAATGCAGTAACCCATATTGCCACCATGTCTGAAGAGATGTTCAGCTTCTTTGTCTTTCTCTGTTCTTCTCTGCCTCTCTTGTGTCTTTGTCCTCTTTTTTTTTTTCCTTTTGTATTGGCAGTACCAGCTGCCAGAATCAAAACACCTTTTGCTTCACCTCCATTTACATCATCTTTGTTTCCCTATGCAGCCAGAAGAAACCCCTTCCTGAAGCCAGTGACTCTCTGTTCTGGCACCTGGAACAATCCAGACTAAAACTGGTGTTGCGTAAACAGGGCATACAGGGACTTTCTCTAGACAACACAGTTACTTCAACAAGTTACTGATGACTTCTTAGACTAACTTAAGCTAGTGTGTTAGGGTGGCTCATCTGTAACTTGCAGAAAGAAACATGTCCAGAGTTGGTCTGTTGTGTATCCTCTGTGTGTTCAGTTCTGTAAGTAATGTATAGACTAGATCAAATAGTGAAGTAAAATTTAGACTCAAATTAGGTACTACTGGTTGGAATGTATGCAAATTGTAAACAAAGGAGATTAAGGAATGAAGAGGGAATAAAAAAATTTCCTGCTAAGTGGTACAAAGTTTATGCTTATATTTCTGCCTACATGCTTGTATTTTATAGCCTGCTAGCAAGGCATGGGCTAAAACAAATTGTATTGCAAATATGCAGTTAGCAAGTAACTTTGCTGATTTCACTATCTGTTAGAATAGTTTAAAAAAAAGAGAAAAAAAAAAGAAAAAAAGGCACTAAACTGGGGAAAGCTCCCATGTTAATATTTCAGTATTGTGACATCTCTACTTGCAAGGTATGAGTGAAAGATTAGTCACAGATTTATAGAAATGTCTCTTTTGTTTAATCTGGCTTGTATGTAGTTGCTTTTATGCTAGTTTGTATGATGTCAACTAAATCCTCTTTTCCTTCCTTTTATTTTTTTTTTTTTAAACCAAACTTTTTAATTCTTGCTGCTATAGTGTTCTGTCATACCACAGAGTATTTTATATTCATGTTTGTGACTACTCTATACCCCAAACGGGTAGCTGGTCAGAAGTCACATTGGTCGCATAATTCTGACACACTCAAATTTACATAAGAAAAAGTTTAGCAGTAAGTAGAAAACCAGGGTGCTAATAAGAGATAATTTTGTCTCTCTCTTTTTTTTTTCTTTTTTTTTCCCCCTGGATGTAGTTCTGTTGGGGTATAAAGTATTAGGTATTTGTAATTTTACTGTCAAAATAATGGACGTAACTTTTAGAGCATTCACAGCTACAATCTCTGTACTTGTTTTTCAGCTAATTTTAAATGTACTGTATCTTTTATTACATGTTCTCTTAGCTTGTTTTTGCTAGTATTTCTAACAAGGCTTCTTCCTTTCTGGCTTGGACTAATGCTTGTATGGAACTGCAGTACTGTGACTAAACATGGAGCTCAATGCTGCTATTGCTTACAACTGCTTAAACTTTGTAGTCTGGACTTTATTTTTTTCTGTAATAACTTATTAAATATAGCTGTATGAAGCACTGATACTTGTCATCCTTTGCACATGCTAAGGAATCTTGGGATATGTGTTATGGGAATGTAAATTAGCTACAACCCCCCCCAAATCTTGTACTAGAAAACTGTTAATACTCTATGAGCTTAAGCAAATATACACTTCACATGCACACAAACTATCTTTTCTAGTTATTTTGTAATACAAGTATATGGTCCACTTATGCTTTTTCTCTAAAATGGAAAAACCACCCCTTGATAAGGCATTTCCCATGCTAAGCCAAAGGTGAATACAGAAATAAGTACTATGGAAGTATTTCTGAGAATGTAGTTTTATCCACCAAATGCAATATCAAGTGCCTTGAACAAAGGAACTGTGGAATTACTGTCTCTGAATTTAAGAAAAATTCCTGGCTAACTTATACTGCACTTTTTTATTAGCAGATTAACAAAGGCTGCAGGCTAGAGATTAGACAGATCACTTAAAAAAGAAGAAAGCACTACTACACTAGTTTCTAATGGTTTCTATTTTAAGAGCAGGAGACAACTACAGCTCAGTGATGTAGCTGTTCAGAACTCTACAGAATACTTCCTTGAAAACGTGGATTCTGCTATGCCAGGGCAAGAATAGTGCATGTTGTGTGTCACTGCTTTCTTTCAGTGTCTACATAAATGCAGATCAACAGCCCTGCTGGAATGCAGCACTAGAAATTACAGGCTGACTTAAATGCACATGTTCCACTTAAAACACGAACTGCCTAAGATTATGCTAGGAATTAAATGCCCTTTGGAAATGATATTAAAAGCTGATAAGGTTATATGTGCTGTCTACGTATTGTACATGTTCCCCTGGTGGCAGAGCCCTGTGGCTTTTGTTACACTATTTTATCTTAACGTTACCATGTGCAATAGCTCCTACATGTAAAAGAAGAAAGCTTAGGTGCCAGAAAGCAAACAGAATGCTTAGATGTGGACTTGTTTTCAAACTGGTTGTGAATAACCATAACACTCAGGAGAATGGTCTACTGACTGTTCTTCCAGGTGAAGTGGTTTTACAAGACAGTGATCTGTTATAGGAATTCTAATAGGAAATAGATGCATGGGAAATTTGTAGGTTTCTGCTTATTTCAGAGCTACATTTGAGTAGGGAGTTCTTATAAACACCTTCCAATTAATCAGTATTAAACTGCTTATTGTAGCCTCTCACCATATAATGTTCCAAGTCCATCTGGACAAAATCAGACTGAGTTCACGCTCGTCTTCTACTACAATTGTGGGAAGAAACACAGCTCTGGAAATTTTAATCCCCCATCTTTCCATTACTGCATTACTGATAAATGTAAGCCATACAACTTGTAAGGTATCAATACTGACAATTTTCCTTCCCCAGCTCATAGCAGCACTTAACTCAGCCATGGCTTACAGTAAAAAAAAGTTGCGCTAATTTAACTTAAACCAATGCACTTAAATAAGTACAAAAGGCTGCATGTCCTCTTTTGCTCCTGGTTTCTTGTATTATTTTTGCTAGGCTTAAACAGAACTAAAAATAGCTACCTATATGACTGTTGAAGCTTGTGTATTAAACCTATTTAGGCACAGTTCTAAGCTAAACAATTTTGTTCTCGAGGCACCAAAGCAACATGTCACCCCTCATACAAATCTGCAGAAAAGCCAAAGTTTAGCCCTGAAAAGACATAATCTGCTTTCATTTTCTTTAGCAAAAGCTAAGCAGCATGAGCACATGAGGAGAATTGCTGCATTTTCTCCTAGACAGCAACCAGAGGATGAGTTTTAAAACTAGCAACATTTTCATTAAAATGTTACTAGCTACTTGCAAAACCCTTATACCACACAGTTCTATTATGAATGCAGGACAAAGTTGGCTACAGCAGATGCACACACGAGCTATGCCTGTTCAAATGGGTTCTCCCTCTGCTCAGTGGCAAGCAAGGCTTTGTGAAGTTAATCTTGGGACAAACTGTACCTAGAGCAATTTGTCAAGGAAAAATGGTAAAAGTCCAGAAATCTCCCCCTTTTCCTGCTTGGAAGGAGAAATAAAGTATCAGCAAGTATAAAGTCACATGGTAAGCCCTTGGCAATAAGACAGACCTCATGCTGCCTCGCTCATAGGCAGCTTCACAGTGTGGCTGTGCCAACCACTACTTGAGTAGCATAGTAGGCACTTGGGCTGAATCAGTAAAACCAGGTAGGTATTCACTACTTTTAGGTGCCTGAGTGATATTTGTTTGCTAACCACTTCCTAAAATCCCCAATGAGGTACTCCCTAGCATTGCCTGGGCCTATGTTTTTGCGAACAGGAACATATAAAACTGCTTGTATCTTCTGCATACAATACAGTATCTTCTGCAGCCAATACATTCTGCATTGGTCAGTAACCCAAGATTAGATTAGAACTTAGATTCTAAGGGTATTTCCCTGTATTTTTTTCCCCTGCAGGCCTAAACATAGAAAGCACTTGCAAATATAATTATTGGACCAAGTTTCACACAAAGGAGAGCAGAGGTGTATTTCTCCTCCTCTGTCCAGTAGCCTGAGAGGTTAAAACACTTGGGTCTTGGGTTTTTTTATATTTGTTACTTTAATTCTCAAAATTTCCTGCACCCATGGAGCAAGGACTAAACCTTTTTTTGCTCATGGTTGTGGCATCTTCTTTATTCTGTAACACGTACTTTAGTTTCTACCATGTGAAGAAAAATGTTCTCTAGGACATCATAAGCATCACCACTATGGTAAACAGTCAAAATGTTGTTCACAAAATTACATGTAACAAGACAGCACCCTCTGATACACCTTGAATTGCTTGCCAGCTACAACATGTACTACAGACCCACTGAAATAAAAGCTTGAAAGAGGGATAGAGCTAGTACAATTAATATGCAAAATAATTCTGGAAACTACTGCCAAAAATATGGCAAAGATCCAGAGAGTCTGGATTTGTTTTATGTAAGTGGAACAACAGAAAGCAAAAGCCTTTCTCCAGCTTCAGGCAGGACACAATGCAAGCTAACTCTACTGTCATGAGCATGAAATGCTCTGTGTGATAATCTACCCTGAAAAGCAACTAAATTAGCTAATGCTAAAGCAGCTTGAGTACCTCTGCATCACATTTGCTGTACAGGTGCCTAACTCAAGGATGTGGATTATGCCCTCACCACTGCGAACTAAACAATTAGACACAGTCATGCTCAAATTCACACCACCTACATAACTTTGTGGATTTGGCTTTGTGACCTTGACCCTTTTTTCTTCTTCTCAGCTGAGATATCTGATCTGCTGAAATGTTTAAATGTTTTCATTAGGTGCTTAAGTTGTTATTTTCAAAGACGTTAAGTATTAGTGCTTGACCACAGCAGAAAAAATATGCTCCAACAAGAACTGAATAAAAGATCTGCCACGCAGAGGAAAATGACAGTGAAGCCTTAGGGTGCTGAAGAACCTTGCATCTATGAGGTAAGATATGAAACAAGCAGTAATGATAACCACACACAAAGCCCTAAAAAGGACAAAAAGGAAAATCTAGAGCTAGAATGTTCTAGCACTTTTCTGTCAAGAATGTTGAGAGGCAGAGAATTACCATTACTTTACAGTCATGTAATGGAAGCACTAACCCCATAGCACATCAGACATAAACATGACAAACTGTAATGATCTCTTTCTGATTAAAACAAAGTGAAAGTCCAGAGTATTGATTCTGGCACATATTTTCCCAGTGATCAGCCAGCAATTTGGTAATGATTTGTTCTGGAAAAATCCCTAAGGTAGCAGGAAATTTCAGTGCTAAAATTCCTTCAGTAATACTATTTCAGTCACTGCTCTGAAAAAAGTTTAATACAGACTATATAGCCAGCAGGCCAAAAAAACCCCCCTACTCATGAGGAGATAGGACTTCCTGAGTCTGCAAATCTTTACATCATTATGTAACTCAGTAACTCTTGTATCTAACTCACTGATGTGTAATGGCTGTTGATAGCTAATCCTCAGTGAAGCTATGTGTCACATGAGACAAAGAAAAAGGAAAACAGATGCTAAGATTTGTGGAATCATTTGCATTTGTCAGACTATTCACACACATATTCATAAACCCTGAAATCTTAATTTCACATCCATCCTATGATTCTGGGCTCCAATATACAGAGTGTAGAGTAAATGTATAAAGTAAGGGGAATAGCAGAGTGTGGGGAAAGATTAAACTCTCCTGCGGTTTAGCCTTTTGATAATACAGTAGCTGAGATGTAAGAAAGGACTGTTCACAGAAAACACAGTTCAGAAAGCTTTCAACCAAGCAACCACAGCCCTAAACTGAAGATGCCTGTCACTGCTCTAAAGTAGGACAACAATTTCCATTTGAAAAAGGATTTAAAGGAACACCATTTGTGTCTTATTCTTGATTTCTTGTCTCTGAATGACATATGAAGCCAGATGGGTTACAATGGCCTTTCCACCGAGGAGTGACACCAGAAATAGGACAACACTACATGAGATTGTCCTCTTGCTCTTTTAAATACTATTCAAACTCATGCTCTCCTAACATGAGCAGAATTTAGAACTATATTTATAGCACCTTCTCCACTCCGGAAACTGCCTTCACTTGCAGAAACTATGTTATTCAGTAATTAAGTTGTATATTATAATCTGCAGTATTGCCCCGTGCAAAACAGTTTGGGCTAAGCCTTCCTCTTTTTGATCCCAGTTTCCTAATTATTATGGATCGACCTCTTCACCTGTGTTTCTATCAACTGTGAGGAGTTCATGGGATTGGTTGTGTCAGTTCTTTTCACAGGGAAATTAAGCTGCATTCAAAATGCTGCAGGAGCTAACGCAGAGTCAGCAAGTGCCAGCGCCTTTTTATCAGAGAGTTCTCTTAAACCATGCTCTGAAGGAGGGATGCAACAGAAATAGCATTAGGCAGGAATGAACACTTCATATCAAACACTCAGAAGGAATATTTGCCCAATTTCTGAGCCAGTTTCAGGAGGGTTTGGTCCTCTGCTTTGTGATCCTTGCAGAAATAGGAGTGTGAGAACAACCCATTGGCCCCGGAAAGGGTATCAGTGTGCTGCAGAGTCACTCAGTTGCAATATGCAAGTTTGGAAAACTTTGCCCTTCCAGCTTCTTAAAGCTCAGGTGCTACAGCTGAGCCAGGGCCATGTGACTGACTGTGAGTCTGTCCAGCGCCTGCTAAAATGAGCTCTCTCTGGCTATCTCCTGCACACATACTGTTCCTACAGACTGAGCCTGTCACCACCAGCTGTCCCACCTGCTTGGACTCCTGGGGCCCTTCTGCAACTCATCCTATTACTAAGCCATTTACTTGTTATAGCCACATCCTGGCAGGGAGACAAGTCAACCAGTGAAGACGCTGCTTCTCTCTGGATCTGAAGAACATGATAACCCTTCCGAGGCATCAAAAAGTGACTGATATCACCTCTCTGTCAGTTCCATGTCTCCCCATGAGCACGTTCCCAGCCATGCTCTACACCCTTATGCACACACCTCAGATCATCCTCACTCTTAAGTATGAACAGAAGCTTTAACTATGGGGTTGCGCAGCTGAGGAAAGGAGAGTGAAATACCAGGCTGTGCTGATGCAACCCACAGAGCTACATATGCTTCCTTTTATGCTATAGAAGCCATGAAAACCTGTCATAAGCTTCGCCCCACCTCTTGCTGCTTCGCTTGGTGGTATTTGGGCTGCACCTGGGAACAGCTGTGGACTTTCTGACAGAGAAGACACCAGCTACAGCTGACAGAACTCCACAGCTACTTCTGGCTTTTTCCAGTGCTTGGAGGAAATGCTGAAGATGTGAAAGTCAGCTAGGATGTAGTGGGGAGGGTAGTGCCCAAGGTTCTTGATTCTTTTTCTGTACTATTTACAGAATAGGCTCTGTAAACTTCTGAAATTTGTGGAACAGAAGAATTCCAACTATTTAACTATTTAAAGCATTATAAAAGCTTGTGCAAAATTTTTGCCAATTAGCTATACTTTCATGCAACCTAGCTAATGAGTATCAGCATAGGCAATACATATTGCTTAGCCTCTCAAAGATAATCACAGATTGTTTGTTCCCATCAATTTATCTGTCCAATGCATAAATGAAAGATCCTTGCAAGGTGGTAGCTAAGGCAGATTTGCTGTCTGTGCTGACAGAAAAACAGGCTACCAATTTTCTACCACAAGAGAGTAAAGCAGAAATATTGTTAAATTTGGACTCCCGGGAGCCAAGATCGAACAGCTATAGGAGCCAGAAATTGCCCAGTCAGCTCTGCACTTTTAAGCACAAGGCTGACTGACTGAAATTACTTCTGTGCTTAAAATTACATACACACTAAAGTACATGCTGATGTTTCTGCTGTTGAACCTTCACAGAGACCTGTACCATTAATATGTAACTGAAGCCCTGGACTGAAAGGCTATGAAGGACTTAGTGCTAAACAGCAAAATAGACACTTCTTGACCTGCTTATAAATCATGTAGGTGTATTTGCAGCACATCAAAGCCAGATGTAACCTGCAAACAAAAAAAGAAGCTGGCCAGCAAGCCTTTCAGATTTTCTGGACAGCTGGGTCCATGCTTTCAAGATATACTCTGACAACACCCAGGACAAGCAGACGCAAATCCAACTCCTAAATGAAGATATGAACCTCTGACCAAAGGGAACTCCTCTGGTTTGTTTTCTGTTGAGCCTTTCATCTGCATTTGCTCCTGACTGATGTAGTGACATATCATCAAAATGATTTCTAAGAATAACATATGCATTACTTAGAGTGCCTTATGGTGCCACATAATTCAGAGCGGAGTGCTATAACACAAGGAATTAGCCCTTCATTTCCATTTGTGGCCCTTAGAAGAGGGAGTCATTAATTCAACAGTTCATTTCAGAGAAAAATCTAGTATTTGCCCCTCTTTAGAAAATTCAGGTCTGGCAGATCATGCAGACAGACTGCAGGCAGAAAGACTATATGCAGAGTCAGGATGTTCTCTGGCATGATCCTATTTATGAACAGTGAACACGAAATACTCCTTCTGTCAGTAGAGGGGAAGTAAGTGAAAAACAGAGACTATGTCTGAGGCCACAGCTGCAAATGCCTTTGAAGGTGAAATTGTTGGTGTGGAAAACCTTTAGTACTGCCTTAGTCATATTTCACTGTGGGGCCAAACTGGAAAAAAAAAGAAAAAAAGGATGTAATTAAAAATTAAAGTCCAAAACTGTTCCTTAAAACTCCTACTCAGCTCCCGCATAACCTTGAAGCTGTCTGAACTTTCTAGCTGACTAAATTGCCTGAAGCTGCCTCTGCATAGATTCAGAATTGTTTGTCCTGGCAATGCACAGTAGGCCAGTATGTAGTACCTTCCTAAACAGTAAAAACCAAAATCCAAAGAACAAGTGCTTTTGTAGACCTTCACTGCACGCTTTCATTTCACACCACCAAACCAGAAGCTGCATCTTCCATGTTTTCGCACAATTCAGTTATATTGGCATGCTTAGGAAGAAAGGAAAAAACCCCACCAAAACCATGACTGCAAAGACAGACGGGTGTGAATTCCAGGTGACATTTCTACATGTTAAAAAAGGATGAGATCTCAGATTTGCTGCTGTCCACACCACTTCCTGTTAGCTAACTCTAATGAAGTTGCGTGGCCAATTGTGAAAGTATCCAACTGCCTGCCCTTGACACTGTGCAGGTTCAAGATTCTGCAACTATTTAACACATATCTTAGAGCCTATACAGCTGCATCTAACCTACTGGGTTTATGAGATGTTACCACTATCTATATACACTGTAGGTAAGTAGATAAGAAGCCTACCTTGAGGATTGGGAGCTCTAATGACCTAGTATTAATTCTTAAATAATTACAATTACTCAGAATTCATGTTAGTGAACTAGGAGTGAATAAGAACAGTCCACTATGATGACACCAACAGACTACCTAAACCTGGACCACTCCCATGATAGAAATATTTTCTCTGATTACAGAGGACATTTCGGCAGCCATGAATCTTCTGAGTGAAAACGCACTGTATAATATTTAGCGATACTACCTACATTAAAAGCTCCTTGTAGACCAGGAGTGAGGTGAAGCAAATTTTATATTCTCTATTTAAATGTGCCCTTCTGTGATTACATCAGTCACTCTGTTAATTGAAATAATCTTGGTGGGACTTCCTTTACCTTTTAAAACAAATAAATTAAAGGCCAGAGTAGTTTTAACAGTGACTATCTTTGCAGGTGCTCCTCATCACACCCTGGCACCAAATCAGTGAGAAGGAATTTCTGACTGCACTTTCCACATCCCTGAGATTAGGGCTGAGTTAATCAGTGCATGTTCCTTTGCTGTGTCTTCTGCTGCTGATCATGGTTAAGATGTTTCCACTCCCTGGATACTTAACCATACCTCTCTGTCAGAGTTCCACCCATCTCAGCTCTTCATCTAATTACTGCAGACCGCAGTCTGACTTTATTAAAAAAGTCAAGTTGAAAAAAAATAATTAAAAAAGTAGATCAGCTGGCAGAACTGAGATGATGGGAACTACTGGGAAGAAAAAGGTTATAAAATGTAGTCAGACCAGGCATCTTTTAAACAACTTAATTTGCCCCTCTCACTGTGCCCTGGGACAAACTGCTCACTGAAGGAACAATAGGCTTTTTGTGGAAGGGTTTTTACATTGCCTTGCTCTTTATGCTAGGTGCTATTGTGATAAAAATAATCAAAATCAAATTAAAGGAATGAATGGAAGATTTCTATAATTCTTCGAAGTAAACCTGCTTTGATTTGTTTGGTTGGGTTTTTTACAGCCTAAAAATTACCACATTGTCAAGCTCTTCTCCCTAGAGGCATTGGATGGTTAAATTTTATAAGTAATGATGAGCATCTGCTTAGAGGAGGAAGCTCTTTAATTATCACTAGACCTCTCTGGGCTTTGAGTGCTATTGAGGCATACAGGTATTAATAAAGCTAATTTGATTTTCAGCCAAATTTAGTCTAACCATTCACAATCCACCTCCTTCCGAGTCTGCTACAACTGTGCAAGTATTTTGAATATTTATAATGTTTGCAAAAATCCCTGACCTCCTCCTTTCAAGAAATATTAACTAGCAGAAAGAGAAGAGCAGTGAAAAATCCTCCTTCTCAGGCCAGGTTATGTCTTCTCATTCAAAGCCAGTGTTGCTAATTCTCTTTGAAATTATTTATGTTTCATCAGTGTCTAAAGGCCTCAAAGGAAAGTAGAGTTTTGTTAAGCCTGGCATTACACAAAGCAGAGAGACAGATCCTGTCCAGAAGTCCTTTCGGTCTAAGTAGGCAAAACAAACAGCATGCAAAAGGAAAAGAAAGACTAGAAATAAGTGACTTGCCTGAGATCATACGGTGTCAAGAATGTGCTGGTCTCACTTGTAATAATCAATAAACTCAGCCTTTTTTTCAAAATAAAAAACTAATCAGTGTGATGAGTTTTTTCTGCCTCTGTTTCCACTGTAGAAAGCATTTACTGTTGCCTATTAATTTTGATGAGACAACTGCAAGGATTTAAGAAGCTTTAATTGCTGGTTCTTTCCCACTGTGAAAAGAACTGAGGTTGAAAGTCTAATTCCAGTTTAGAGGGACTGGTTGGCTAGAGAGGTATTACTTGTTTCACATGTAACTGCCTTCCCACCCCCAGAATTAGATTTTATTAGGCCAGTGTTTCAGAGATATGGCTATGATGCCCAATAAAGGCTATGGCAGCATTCAAACAAACCTTGTACTCGGAAGAGCACAATACAAGAGGCTTCTTCTCAGAAATATCCCATTACACACATACTCATTTTCAACTGAAACTGAATTAGTCAAAACCTATTGAATGTACCTATGTTAACACTATAAACCCCTTTGGATTGCAGATCAGATTGGCAGAAGCAGGAAGAAAAGGCTCACTCAGACATTAGGAACAATTCAGACATCCACACTCAAAACAGTTATGACTCAATCTGGCTTGATTTTCTAGTAGGCAGATTAAAATGCATTGTTTGTACCAAATAAAGTATGAATAATAATATCGCCTTTGTCTGCCTCTTGCATTGCACTGCTGCTAGAGCTGCAGGAGACAATCCGCCCTACTGCTGGTACTCACAAACAGACTTTACCTTCAGAGTCCTGCTCATAAGAGATTTTATGGTGGGGCAAGGCTGGATTCAGCAATGCAGAAGACTGTTCAAGTAGCTCTCAGCTTCTCTTTATCTTGCTTAGTCCTCAGGTCAGTATGGAGAGATTGTTCCTATTCTTCAAGTTGCTCTGATCCAACCACTCTATTTAAGAAATGACAACAAAGTAGTGTTCTTATTAGCACATTTGATGAATTACATTCTGAAGGATGCAACTCTGACCCCTGCATTCATTTTTTGTTTTGCATTATTCTTAGAAGAAGAAATAATAAGGCTGATTTCCTCACATCAGGCCAAATCACTGTAAGCATGCATTGTCGTTTCTCTGGCCCACTGGGCAGGATGCTGTCATCTTTTTGAAACAACAGGGATATTCTTAATTTATCCTGAAAATAAGCTTAACAGAAATTCATGTGATGTGATGCAATTTGGGGGAAACAAACTCCCTTCTATTTGTTTTGTCTCTGTATCAACTACCCACTCAAGAGAAGGTATTGCAAGTAATGGTAAAGAAGTACCAGGTATTTTTTGCATTTTAGCAAAAGGAATTTTTGCTTAACATACATAAATGGAACAGTCTGTGATGCAGAAACACAACTCTAGTCTCTCCCATAGAGAAGCACATGAACTGCTAGCCTACAGAGAGCAGCCTGATATTCTTCCACACTTACTCTCACACTCTGCTCCTTGTGATACTTCAATTTGGTTTGCATTTTAGCAGAGTTTCAGGGTAGAAAGGAATCCCGCACAGATCCACTCACAGACTAGCCTTTACGCTAACATTGCTGAATAAGCACTCTAGTCTTCTAGAAAAACAGGACTGACACTGTCATTTCCCTCTTTGCTCTAGCTGTGCTCTGAAAGGAAAGGACAGCAGCTGTTGTCAGGTATTCATGCACTGTTATGCAACTGGGAAGAGGAACACTTTTTTCTAATCCAGCTTTGGTTTAGGCAAGTCAAAAATACCAAACTGCTCAGAAGGAAAAGTTACAGGCATGTAAGAAAGCAGAAATTAGATGCCTAGAAACAACAGAGTTGGTATAATGAGGGACCTCTGCCAACATTTCCCAGCTGAGGTTACCTCATAGGTCTGGAGCTTTGCTCTCATGTCTAAGCCAAAGAGCAAGATACGGGCTTGTGAGTAGAGAATGTTGCTGCTCCTGACTATCTGTTCCTACTATCACACCTTGTCTAGCTGTATCTTGAATTAGAACTGAGTAACTTGATCACTCACTTGAACTCTCAACAAACTCCCCAAAATCCCTCTGCTACACTTTTCATCATTACTCGTTTCATTTCAGTGACCTGTGGACTATGTGTACCAAGGTGCTACTGCATTATGGGATGTGTAAAACTGCCTGTGCATTTGTTCCTGGGACCAAATTAGCTAACTGAACTGTTGCTGTACTCACAGTTATAAAGACCTGCTTTTCCCAAGCCTTGAATTGCTCTGCCTTCCTTTCACCCCAATACAGGAAGCTGACAATTGCACCCTCTATCTCCACATAAAATTACATCACCTCCCCACACCTTCTCCTGAGATATAAAGTCTTAGATTTTCCACCTTCCAAAGTTTTATTTTAACAGGATCCACCTACTTTATTTTTTTCCTCTACTTATGTTTCAGAAACTCAGGTGGTAAGAACACATCACTTAGGCAATGCAGAATGTCTCAGCACAAATAGACTGCTTTGGAAAATATAATTACTGGGTTGTAGTTTTCAATACATCTCTGAAAACATAATCTCTTATAATTTGAGTCCTGACTATGCTGCCACCTACTAACTCATAGAAAGAGTCACCAAGTGGAACTGCTCTTTAGTTTCTCCGTGATTAACACCTGCCACAGAAGTTGTGTATTTCCCAGCAGCTGTGTGCTAGCATTAGGGCAAGGTTGAGGTTTTTGGTGGTTTGTTCTTTTTTTTTTATTTCCACTGATTAGGAAAAATAAAAAGACGTAAAAAAACATACGAAGCAACATTTTTTCACTTTTTTCCCATTTCTCAAACACAAGAGGGATTTTTTTTTTTTCTTTCTTTCAGAATTTGCTTTTGAAACTTTGAATGCTGATGGGGAAATCTGTCACAACAATTTTTGGGGCAACCTTCCTTGCTATACTTCGTGTGCTCTATCAAATTTATTCTATGTTAACTACAAACTCTACACCCTGCATCATTAGGTACTTCCTAAAATATAGTTCACAGTTTGTGAAAGCTTTGCTGTAGGTCTGCAGAAAACTAGCTGATTTCATGATCCCAACAAGTTTTTGCAACTCAGTGACTTACCCAGGTAAGTACATGGAAATATCATCTTTCCCTATACCATGTTTCTGAGCATGCAATGGCAATTCATCCATGGGAAGCAACAAGGTAGGACTCAGTATTGCCAAGTCCCAAGTATTTAGGGCAAAATTTCTTGCTCCCCACCTTGCCAGTAAAGCTCTCTGGTAGAATCTAGTTTAGACAAGATCCTTTAATTTCCAGCTGTGATTCCAATCCTCATACAGCCATATAAGAGTGAAAACATGATGCTTAAGATTTTTGGGCTTTGAGAACTGCTTTAGTCTAAAACTAGTGCCTGATTCTGGGTTGGAGTATGTGGAAGAGACAAAACCGTGATGCTGCTGTAAAAAACCTTGTATCCATGCTACAAAGCATTCTAGTGAATATCTTAAGGTATTGAGTTCTGGTCATGGACTGATCTTGATGCTTTTCAGCTGTTTTGAATGTTTATCAGCTGTGCTGAAATATAAAAAGTCATTATATATAAAGCAAGTACGCATCTGAAATCATTCAGTGTGAGAGAGCTACTTGTGTTATTGTGCCCTCAGTTTCAAATACTCCTAATTAGCAGCTGTCTTCAATCTTTTAATGAGACTGTGACATCATTTAGTTCTAAAGCCACATGCTGTTCAGATTGCCCTTTGATTTTAATGTGAGTTAAATTAGGGTTTAACTTCTACTCATCTCCCAGATTTCTCAGCTGTAAATAATCTTCAGAATTCAGTGATTTGGCTGGTGTTTGTTACCTGTGCCATGCTGCTCAACTGCTATTACCTTTCCTAACAAGCTCTCTGCTTGGGCCAGCTGACAATTTTCTAAAAAGAAAACGAAAGGGAAAATGCAAACAAACTCTCCTAAGCATAACTGGGTGCATGGTGTGAAAAAACAGTTTACCTCATCAGCCTTTATAATTTTCAGGGATTAATTAAAGGATAATGTTTGCTGAAGATGAGTTTATGGGGCAATAAATAGCTTTTGTGGCTGATTAAAACCCAAAGCAAAGCTGATAAAGGCATCATTAAACTGCAAAAGGCATTTAGTGCCTTGAATACACATCTGCCATAGATGCAAGTCTTACTATATATCAGACCAGCAGGAGACTAACGAAACAGAGAGGAAGTCTCCATCCCTTTAGAGACCCTGAATAGGTAAATACATACATTCATAAGGCATGCAACTCAGCCCCAAATCCAGGTTGATCCTCACTTGTCAGGACACAGAGAAAATGCAGATGAAAACGGTAATTTTGTTGCTTCACAAACACTTCCACAGCACACAAGCCACCTCCTGGGGCCAAGCACCATTTATGGACCAGAAGGACTACAAAACCCTCTAAAACTCCTACCTGAGCACCCGGCACTCTCTGGCTTTTCCAACAGCAGCCAAGCAGTATTGCTGCCTCTAGAGGGAGGATCGCAGCTCAACCCACCTTGCCTTTGATTCTGAGGTGTTTTTTTGGAGGGGTTGCCCGAAAAAGGCATGGGGTACAACAACGGAGCTGAGAAGGGCGTGTGGAGGCCTGGTCACCTCAGGTGGTGGTGGTTGCTGGTGCCTCAGACGAAGGTGGGACCTATCAAGGGGAGGCCGTGCCATCCCTCCCCTGTCCCTGAGAAACGTTAAGTTACCTGGGTAGGAAGGCAGGCCAGGCCAGGCCGGAGCAGGACTGTTGGCTTCCAGAGGGCTCGATGGGTAGGGCAGGGCCGGGCCAGGCCGCCTGCCTGTGCTGCTCCAGTGAGCACTCTGGGGCTCTGCTGGAGAGCAAGTGTAACCCCTCAGGTCTGGGAACAAGTGAGACACTCGTGATTTTGAGTCCTCTTATTATTATTAATGTTTTTCTTTTATTTTGAGCATGAGGGATGGTGCAAGTATGAAGGCAGCCCTGGGTGCTGCATCCTGCAGCCAGTGTTGGGCCTTGGACCTGTGTGTAAGTGTTGTAGTTCCTCTAGATACCTAGAGCTGCGGAATATTCACAGCTCTTTGTGACTTTGGCTTATTTGGTTGCCTAGGCTGTCTAGTTTGCTTTCTCCTCTGGTGGTGGTGGTGGTACATCAGGCTCCTGCATCAGTGTCTGGAGCTACTTTTCCTGCCCAAGTGTGAAGAGGATGAAGCAGCACCCTATGCTTCCAGGGGTAAGGCATTCAAATATGTGGTGGCTTTGGGAGCTGTGACCACATGCTGGAGGAAGAAATACTGCTTGGGGGGAAAGTGGGAAAAATAAAGCAAACTGAGCCAGGGAAAATAGGCTGATGGCAAGTACATCTCCTATCCCTTCATCCTCCTTCACTTTCCCCCACCCCACACAGCCCATGTAAATTCTTGTGGGTTTGGGTATTTGTTTTTCCCCCAATCTTTTTGCTTTGTTTGCTGCCTGCTCTTCAGCTGGTAAATAACAGCCACAGCCAAAGAGTGATGTAACTTGTAACTGCGAGAACACACAGTTCTGCCTTTTATAAACAATAATTAACTACTGCTGACTGCACCTGCTGTGAGAAGCCTGAAATGCTGATCAACACCTTGCAGCTCTTCTCATGGCAGCAAAGAAAGCAGAAGTATCAACTTTGAATTCTGCCACATTGTCCCTTCCAAGTTGCAAATGAACTGATAATTTAATTGATGTGATGCTTAAGTGGGTGAGCACTAAATTAATTATAAACAAACACTGATGGGCTGGCATTGACATGGTTAGTGTGCATGGTGCTTTTCTCCACAGTGTCTTGAAAATCCATTCTCCTGAATCTAAGTATGGGCAGTATTTTAACTTTATGCACAGATATAAACTTTGCCTATGTTTATATAGATATTCAAAGCACCAAAATGAGCAGGAAATAGTACCTCAGTACATTTAGTTTGGGTGACAAGATTATTGTGTTTGTGAGTGATACTTCAAGACAGAGGCACCACGGATGAACAGTTGCAAGTGTTCCAGAAGCATTTTATAATTTGGACTGAGAGGAGAAGTAGGCAGCATCCAGAAATAAATCAAAATACAGTGCAGTGTTTTCCTAAAGTGACACTTTTTTTGGTAGCATGGAGTCAAAAGGCAATTTCCTCCTAAGTGAAGTAGCTCTGATTCAGAAGAGAGGCAAGAATTAGGCTGCATGTTTGTGTGGGGTTGATATCTTTTTAATGCCTTCCTTCTCTATCTATGGCAGAGATCACGTACAATTCAGCTGATTTTTTTCAAGCTCTATTTACTAATTTGCAGAAGCAGTTTGATTTGAACACCTGCATTATCTCCTCCTGTGGCTTATCATCACAGACTTCTATTTGAAGTTGTTATTTCTAGGATGCTAGGCAGTGACTGATAATTAAATTGCCATAAGTGCAGCATGAGTCATGTGAAACAGGGTCAGAATACATAAATGTGTATCTGAGAGAACAATACTTATTCAAAAAGAAGTAACACAGAAACAACAGCAAGACACGTACCACAGCTAACCACTCAACTCACTTGCTGGTAGTATACTGATAAGTACTCCTGTTTTCTTGATGGAGCATCTATGTAGCCAGTCTGCATAAACTACGAAATGTAATTACTGTGACATATGGAAAAATCTCTGGCAGGCACAGACTTGGCATGGACAGTGCAGCATCAAACTGTAAAGGCCCCTTGAACTCTTACTGGGGATGTAGCCAGTATGTTCTGATAGCTCAGCTATTTCTAAGCCTCTGACTGAAATGTAGATTGGTTCAATTTGTGGTGTTCCTGCTACAGCCCTTTGGCAGGATGCAGCCTATAACTCTTCCTTTCTCCTCATTTCTGCATTTCACCCTTCCCTACTTTTCCTGCAGTTTTGGTATCTGACTCTGAATTAAATGGGTTTGAAGTTGTTGCTCTGTGGATCAGCTTCTTTCCCTCATCTTGAAAAAAAAAAAATTGAGCAATAAACTTCTGTTAGTATGTAGAATTTTTCTCTTACAACATCTAATCCTAGTCTGAATTCTACTTTAAAGTAAAATACTGCAGATCATCATCTGTAAAAGCATGTTTGTTGATTATTTGCTAAATTAATGACAGACACCCAACACTGAGTTAGCTATCATAGGAAGTTCCGTGTGAATACACGTAGAATACATATACCAGTTCAGGTGCCAGAGCACTGGAACAGACTGCCCAGAGAACTTGTGGAGTCTCCTTCTCTGGAGATATTCAAAAGCCATCTGGACACACTTCTGTGTGACCTGGTCTAGGGAATCCCAAAAGCCATCTGGACACACTTCTGTGTGACCTGGTCTAGGGAATCCTGCTGTGGCAGGGGGGTTGGATTAGATGCTCTTTTGAGGTCCCTTCCAACTCTTAACGTTCTGTGATCCACATGATAGAACTAAGAAAATAGAGCAAGTTTTGAGCATGTGATGTTTTTAAGGCTTACAAGAGGGAAAAGGAAACACCTAACAAAAGTTCCTTAATCTATGTCTGAGTTCTTAAGTGTTATTTGGTATAAGTACTTTGCTCAGATATTCCTTTCTTCCATTTGATGTATTGAAGATTTGGCATAGTTTAGCCAGAGTTTGCATAGTGTTTCATATATTTCTATAATAAACCAGATTTCAGTAGCAAAATTTTAGTCAAAGTAAATTTAGTCTTAGCTTTGTTTGTGTAAGCAGCAGATCTACTAATTTTTTTTTTTTAATAGAATCTTGGACAGTTCATCTATGCAGGAGCTTTGGATGCTGAAAACCAGCCTCTCATCCCATTTAGCTGTATATTCCTCTGGTTTATTTTAATGGGAGATCAGTGGTGCACCAGTCTTGAGAATTATAGTAGTGTGTGAGGAATGACACATTCCAAGTACTGATTGAGGGTGACACCTTTCACTCAGCTGGTGTGACAATGTTAGCACTTGGGAGTCACTGAACTGGATGGGCTCTAATTGGTAAGAGAAAAATCTGCCAGAAACAATAGGAATGACAGTAGAAATAGCAGATCAAATCTTTCTCCTGAAAGCTCCAATAGTAGCATTTGAAATGTATCTTTTTTGATAGTTGTCTTCCTTTTTCTTGGAAGTATGTGTTAGTTTCAAACCTAAACTTGGTGGCTGGTATACTTGTTGGTTAACCAAGATATGAACATCATTCCTGACTTTATGAAGGACTGAGCAAGTAGTCTCATTGTGTGATGGTGGGTATTATTAACATAAGCACACTGAAAGCACCCTCCCCTTATCTGTGGAATTACAATATATGTCTGGAAAGCTCCAGGTAAAGGTTGAACTTAAATGTGGCTTCCTTGTGCAAGTACCTTACGACCACATGCAGTTCCTCCTTAATCTTATTAAATAAGATCACTTTTTTTTTTTTCTTATTTTGCACAGTATGATCTTAAGCCACACCTTTTGCTGCTCAGAAAACCCTTCTCTGAAAATGGCTTTTTTTCACCCTTCTGACTGCTTCTGGTGCTAACCATTATAGTACCTGGGTATCTCACTATCTCAGTTTTACAAATGTGTTGTGAAATGAGGAGGTGATATTTCTCCTTAAACTTTAGCCCTCCTCTGTTAAAGCAGTAAAAAGACAAATAGCCTAACCTAGGTTTGTGACATAAGTTACCAGAGACCTATTTTTTATACTGGCTACTCTGAGAATTAACAAATCATTGTTCCAAGAGACTTCAGCTTTACATGACAGGCCTCCCGGTCTTAACTCCTTCCAACAAGTGACAACAGAGACTTTAAATTGTGTTTCATGAAATATACTGCACTTTCTTGAAAACTCATTTAAATAAAAGTAGTACTAAATCTATTTAAAATATTTTTGTACAGTTCTACTAATAGATGAAGCAGATTTTTAAGTGTTTAAAATGTGGATGCTCAGGGGGTGCTGGTTTGTGCGGACACAATGCTGGCTGGGTACAACTTAAAGCTGCAGGTTTGGATGCCTGTGTCTCAAAGAAGTTAATAAAAATGGCATAACTTTAGCGAAGGACAACTATGAAGAGTTACTCTGTTGTCTTCTTGCATATCTGTTGCAGTTTAGCATTAAACAATAGAGCTAGTATACTTATTGGGAAAGACAAAAATCAATCTTCTGAGCCAATGACAGAGCTGTGTTTTTCAATAGAAAACAAAATAGAAATAAAAGCTAAATATATCTTTGGTTGCCTAATCTAGCTTTTGTCAATACAGAGTTGTTTC
Organism: Galbula dea; assembly: GCA_013399015.1. Taxonomy (NCBI): domain Eukaryota; kingdom Metazoa; phylum Chordata; class Aves; order Piciformes; family Galbulidae; genus Galbula; species Galbula dea. Next base: position 1,040,434 of record VWZX01010538.1, read on the forward strand.
CTAGAATGGACAGCTCTTTTTCTTGGTTGCAGGTTGTTGGGTTTTTTGGATGTGTGGTTTTTTTTGTTTGTAAAAGGCAAAGTACATTTTCTCTTTACCCTCAAACAAAATGTTGGGAGACCACAGCATACTTCAGCACTAAAGAGCATTTTCTCATCACTCGAGTCTTTTTAGGATGGGCTATATATCTTAGCTCATCACAGAATATTAGGAGTTGGAAGGGACCTCAAAAGATCATCTAGTCCAACCCCCCTGCCACAGCAGGATTCCAGTCTTGTACTTTTTACCTTTGCCCACCCCTGATCATAAGAATAGGTTTCAAGGAAAATTAGAGGGTTTTGAACTTCCTTGGTATTCAGTCAGAGGTCATTCCTGTTTCAAAGGAAGACAGACCCTGTTGGATGCACCACAGAACACTTGAGCTCTCTGTAAATTCCTCCTATCTGACCCAGCCACAACTACTCATTTTTCCTTCTATCATGTAGCTTCAGTTTTCTTTTTGAGGCTGTGTGTCTTGGTAATCTTTGTTCAGCTTTGCCCACATTTAAATCTTTTTTAGTACTTCTGTAGGAAGTACATTACTTTTAAAACCTATTGTTGTGCATTCATTGTGGAGGCCTTACAAATAAAAATGTGAAGACGTGCCTTTTCAAGGTTCCAGTAGTATGCCTTGCAAATAAATGCACAGCTGTAATTAAAAAAACCACCCCCAAAAAACCCCAACCCAAACCCACCAAACAATATCAAAAAAACCCCCAAGCCCTAAAAACCCCAGCTCTCTGCACTAAGAGCTGGAAGCATGTACATTAACAGAATTCATTGTAGATCATCACGTGCAAGGTTTTGGTATAAAACTTACACTTACAGAAACATTTGCACTGTACGCTTGTCCTTCCTCACCCTGAACAAGGGTAAACACATTTCCTAGTTTCCTCTTGCACAGGACTACTGCTACTGAACAGTTCTGAACATCCAAACGTGAACAATGTAACATCTAAGCAATGTTAAAATGCTGAGTATCAAAATGTTGCTTTCCCAAGCTCTTCCAAGATTTTTATTGCTCTAGGCATATGCAGTTGTTAATCCCAAGGCACTAAAAGGGTAACCAAGCTATCCTGTGAAGTGAAAGCTCTGTTACCCTGCAGCTGTGTGGTCTTCACAGGGGTGGCATCCTGTACTGGAGAAGGTAGTTTCATCTGTCTCACACCAATGGTGACTTTCTTCTTTCTGTTGGGCATAATGCCCCATTTCAGCTAAGGCTTGACTCTGGTTTTGGTCACAACAGTAGCAACTAGAGCTTGATTTCTGAACAGTGTTAACCTTAAAAATAAACAGTGTAACTGAACAGGTAATGTCCAAACCTGCTGTAAAAGAGAATACTGAGGAACTAGAAAAGCCACTAGAAGAAGCCAACTAATGAAGTTTGACACAAATGCAAAGGTCATGTGTTTTACTAGGATACTTGAAGAATTCAAATGAATTATCTCTATACCAATGCTTATACTCAGATCTCTGCCCTTGAAGTAATTTTTACTACAAAGCATCTCCCTGGTTGGCTTAAAGAAAAAAAACCCTGCAGCTTCCAGGCTTTTAATCACAAAGCAACTGAGTACTAGCCATAAGGCAGTTATTGCTGTGGTCCTTAGAAGATTTTTAAATTGTCCTATGCCAAAGCTTTATTTAACACGGCACACCTACCTATATTTAACACTACATTATTTGCCACGTGTAAGCAAGTTACTAAAACCTTACATCTTGGAAATTTTCTACAGTTCCTAACATGGCTTAAGTCACCCTACTTCAGCTTCAGTTAAGACTTAATAGATGTGCTTTCTGCCTTAGCAAGCTGTAGAACCATGGGATGTTAGTAAAGTTGGGGATACCACTAATGCTGTGTAAGTATTTGTCTTTAAATCTGGCTACCTTAAGGCAAAATACAAGTTTTCTGGAGATAACAGGCATCTAGTACAACGGGCTAAAATAAAAGACTGAATTTGAACTAATTTGAGTTAAATAGTAGGTATGCATATCCTGGTCTTCAGTGTAACTTTGATTTCAGCAAGTTTGGATAAAGACCTCCAAAGGCATTAGGAATCAGGGGAAAAAAATCCCCAAAATAGTTATAACTACAGCTGCAGAGGAAAAGGAGCTTCCTGCTTAAATGGGTTTCAAAAATGAGATGTGTGGAGAAAGGCAGAATTGTCTGATTGAATTCTTAGTTTAATAGACATTTCATAAAGTATGTTCAAACAGATTTGGTGCATGTTTGCAGAGAATAGTTTTCAATTTAGTTTCAAGTGGAATTTCACGTAGTCAAAGTTTGGTTGAAAAGCACAACCATGTACACAGCTGTTTCAGAGCAGTTCTTCCACTGCAGAAAATGGTCACCAGGAAGAGATACTTAGTTTTCACAAATCAGCAAGCTTTGAATCTGGGATGACATCATTAATTTGGACATCTGGTTTTGGTGATGACTAGTGTTCTTTTGATGACCTTAAACAACGGAGATAGGACTAGTAATTCAATGCAAACTACAGAGAATCCACCAAGCCTTGGGCACATGTGGCTCTACTCACAGGTCATGCTTTTGGGGGCCTGCAATGACTTAACTTACAGTCAATTCAAGGTGTAGGCTATGTATTCACTGAAAAGTAACACACTGCAGTAGGGGCAGAGCTGTAAAGCAAAATGTTTAGTGCTGAGAACCTGCCATCCCTGCACTATCTTTGAGTTACTTCAGCTCAGAAATAAAGAGCATCTCTATTTTATAGCCCAGACCAAGGTGTAGTTCAGCTGAATATCCATTAAACATTCCAAAAGCACACGCCTTGCTTGGGTTTTGCTGTAAGTGAACCGAGTTTGTCCACTGAGAACACTGCACTAACAAGCCAGATTATGGTAAATGGTCTGCTAGCTTGGAAAGTATAGAAAAGCCCTCAGTTAAATATTAAGGTAGCTAAATTATTTTTTATATATACACACACACACACACATTTAGTGTAGCATTCCTGCTGGTTTCCATTTTGAAAGTGTTAATACACAGAACACTTCAGGATTAATCCATACATATAATGATCTTGAAACCATTATTCTTGTGCTCCCCTCAGCTTTCCAGGGAGCAGGAGTCTTTTTGATGTCACACTCAAGAGAGCCATCACTAAAAGTAATAATGGTTGAATAGCAACCTCAATGTGATAAATAACTAATTTAAAGCAGTGGTTTGCTGTGTATTTCTTTTCCAAGGGGAGCCAAACCGTTTCCTACCACTGCAACTAATCAAACTTCTGAAGAAAAACATATGCAGTGTTTTATGACTAAATAAGAGGTTTCTTTATTCAAAGTCCTTGTTACGACTGGGCACTCTCACCAGATTACTGCTCCAGGTTATCTTAAAAACCCCAGAATTCCAAATAATTTCTCTGCAAACAGAACACAAAGCCCCATCTTGTTTCTTCCCCCATTTGAAGTATCAATTGAAAGAACAACAGACATATTCTGTGTATGAAAGTAGAAAGGAAGTAATTAATACTAGTAATCCAGCGGCAATTTCCAAAAGCATTAGTTTTTCACCTAGTCAGCTACAGTAAAAAACATCTTCTCTACAAAATCCTAAACATGGACATACACAACATACCAGTTATATATTCCCAGTTTTGTTTATTTTCATGGAATGCTAATTTAGTTACAATATGGCAGTTCATAACTACTGAAATGTGACATTAATTTATCTCCAATGCAGCAGAACAGTCTTGATTTATAGATATTGTTTTAAAACAATCTTATTTTACATAGTTGAGGTCTCTGATGGTTTTTAAGCTCCGATGCTTAAGCACACAGCAAGCTACAAACCTTAGTCTTTATATTTATTACATATATTCTATGTATTCAGACAACTGCTGTAAGTTATCTATAATTTAATATTTATAAAAAGTGCATATACTGGTACATATGCACATCTAGAAACACTTTTACTACTGCCTCCCTTTTATAAAAAGCTGTGTAACATACAGCCATAATTATTCTCACTGCTACTGAAGTCCTTTACTATTTTTGTTACACAATTTCAACTACTCAATTCCCTCAAACTGAATGTAAGTATTTCTATGTGTATTTTCTCCTAAAGAAGAGAGTCCTCCCTATTCCTTCAAGAAGCTTTAAAATCATGCATCAGTTTAGTAAACAGTCACTTAGCACGGATTTTAGAACCCTAGACAGTGTAAAATCTACTTCTGGAAAATGTCTGTCTGTATATTTAATTTCTTTTAGTTACAAAAAATATATAGGATTGAAACATACTGAACACATGCATCTCTCAAAGTGGCTATGTCCTAGCCTTATAGATAAATTAAAAAAGTACACCCCGCCAAGAGGATGCAAACATGGCCTCAAATAGGTCATTACCTGTATTTAATATAGCTCATTACATTAAAAAGTTCAAGTCAGCTGTTCTCTCAAGATGGTGGCAAAAGACTGAGGAGCATAATATATTTATACTCAATATACAAAGGTGGGTGCACATTCCAAGTGCCCTTTAATTATTCAATACTTTCAAGGCTTCTAGGCTTTGCCTCTGGTGATACAAGTCCTGAAATGATCTGAATGAAAAGTTTAATTTGAAAAATTTTTTTAATACACCATAAAAGCAAGTTGTGTTTAAAAGAAAATATGTACACTGAAGAACCTGAAGTACTAAAACAACTGTACAAAACTATTATAGATACAGAAAGAAATAATGGTGGACTTATCTTCAAACAGAAGTAACACTTGTTAACCTATGTAAAAACTCGCTTTGTTGTTCTCTTCTACCAAGTAAGAATTTGCAGCCGTTCAGAACACGTAAAATTCAAACCACCTCAATGCTTACATTTAAAGTTTTTATACAGTGCAAAGGTTTAAGACAGAGTAACTCCCCAGTGAAACAAGTGACACTACTCAGTGCCAGTCTTTTGAAGATTCTTCTTTCAATAAGTCTATTTACACGTTAAGCTAAAGGTTCACTATATATGCTTTGAAGTTTGCTGAATATCAGCAGAAAAATACGTGAACTAGCAGCAGTTGTATTATGAATATATGATGGTTACTTTAATGAATGCATAAAGTTTTCAAGACTATATTCAGTGTCATACTGTTCTTGATCCCATAGTTCTCCAAGGTTTTCAAGTACTGATTTCATTGATGCTTTCCCAGAAGAGGTAGAGGTATCTGCTTTTTCAGTTTTTCCATCCTTCACAAAAGAAAAAAAATAAAATCAGCTAATATACAGAATAATATATTCAACTACTAAATTCTTTGAGTCTGATGATTCTTTTGGGGAAGTATCACTTCCTCCTATTTTTCAGAGCGCTGTCTACCACTCATGATTCTGACTTCAGGTGTTGGTCTGATTAGAATTCACATTTCAAAGCAAAGCTTTTCCGAAAGCTTACTCTATTTTTGGTAGGCATTTGTAAAATGGTTCTTTACCTTGTCAAGAGTGAACAGATCAAGAAGCTGTTCTGTTCCCATGCTCTGTAGGCTTGTGTTTTCTTGGCTGATTACTGTATTAGCAATATTCATTTTGAACTTCTGAAGGCCCATAATCTTCTCCTCCAGAGTTCCCCGGGTTATCAAGCGATATACGTTAACAACACGTTTCTGAAAGAGAAATAAAGCACACTTAACAAAAAAAAGTCATCTTAGGTATTCAAGAAAGCACAACATTTTAGTATTCATCATGGACAGCCTGAAAGCAGTTTGGCTCGGAGTTAACCTTCAGCAATTGTACTCAGTTAAGTCTGACTGATGTTAGATGAAAACAGTAAGACTATGCCAGCATACAGTAGAGGTGCCTGCAACTGGAAGTTAAGAATTCACTGATTTTTACAGCTGTATAGTGAGACTAGCACAGTCACTTTTTCTCTGTCCAGGCATTAGAGAAAGACACCCCTGTGGAGCTTTCCCTTCAGTTCCTTGTCTCAGTTGCATGTCCTCCTTCACTGAATGGTGATTATTCCCTGGTTTCTCCTTAGCAGCTTGGGAAATACCAAAGAGAAGGCATACCAAGTTGGGGACAAGGAAAGAAAGTACACACTTCAACATCTTGCATATCTGCAAGGAAGCAAAAGGAACAGAAGCTTGGTGGACCCCACCCCACTGACATCGCTTACTATATGCTAGAACCTTATCCAAATTTGAAGAAACATGAGTTCAGCAAGTGAGAAACCTTATGGGAAATTAAGAGTTTTTACCTGCCCAATACGATGTGCCCGATCCATGGCTTGCAGGTCTCTCATTGGGTTCCAGTCATGTTCCACAAATACTACCGTATCAGCCCCTGTTAAGTTAAGTCCCAATCCACCAACATGAGTGGTGAGCAAAAGAACATCTATAGATGGGTCATTATTAAACCTGTACACAATAAAAAGTTAAGCATGGTAAATTTCATTTAAATAACAAATTTACAAACCTCATCTACTTTGAGGCAGAAAAAAGAACAATTTTGTGCCACATAAATAATACAGTTCTTTACAATTGGCCTTGTATTAGTTATGAAGGGCTATGCTTACCGTGAAACAATAGAATGCCTCTGACCAGCAGGTATGCTGCCATCTAGTCGTAAATAAGTAACTGACGGTAACTGAGGTCTGAGAAGGTCATGCTCCACTATATCGAGCATGCTTTTAAGTTGACAGAAGATAAGTACTCTGTGCTGGGCCACAACAGCTTCTGTACCACTTTCTGAAGATCCGCCATTCCCCAAACCACAGTCTAGCAGCAGCTTAAAGTAAAAGAGCATTAAAGCATATCATCAAATTGACAGCAGATTTCATGAAAATACTGACATTAATGGACTGGCAAAGTAGAAATAACAGAAAAACTACAGAAAAAAAGTCTGTAACTGACAAACAGTTAAATGACAAAGCAAAGTTTGGCTTGATGGTAAAACTATGCAAAGTTTAAGAGTTGTCAGAATTGTCATTTTCTTCATTTTGCTTCCAGTAGATTAAGTATCTAATGCAACCTAACTTTATCAAGCTAATAGTCTCCTGTAGAATAAATAGGAGAAACATTTTTTCTGTATGAAGAGGGCAGGAGTAAGAAACAATAAAGTAAGGTTTTTGACAGGGCAGCAAAAATTACGTAAAACATCACCACCTTGAAGAAAGCTTGTGCTTCCCCCTCCTCCTTAATACAAAAAATATGGCATATGCCTAAAAAAACCCCTTATACCCTGTTTAAGTTGCTACTTAACTAGTGTTTTTTCATATTGACAAAGTCTTGTTTAAGACTTTCTAAATTGTAACATCAGTAGACACACCCTTAGGAAATCTAAGGCACAACATGCAAGTCTACTTACTTGTTTTAATGCAGACAGCTTAGGTGCATGTTGGATATCTCGAAGGGATGAATTATGAGCTGCAAGCTGCTCTGTAATTCTTTTATATTCTGGATGTTGGGTTGTTAACACTAATGCTGGATGGTTGCATAGCTTCCGTAAGTATTGCAATGCCTTCAATTATTTAAGAAATAAAAGTTCAAAGACTGTTAGCAGCAATGAAGTTAGAGGAAAAGGAAGAACAAAATTTTCAAGTACAGGAGTTACTCTATTTATATTAAGAAAACACGTATTTCAGACTATTTCAAATAACTGCTAGGTGCATAGTGATCTTGATTTCTATTAAAGGAACAGTGCAAAATCTTAATTTCCCACACCTTTATGGGAGTGTTAGATACAGTACATGGGTTTGGGAGCTGTGCAGCACCTTTGAGAATTATTGTTTCCAAGTAGCCAAGACTTAATCTACATTTCTCTAAAACCATGAACCTTCATAAATTCAGATCTAACCTTACCGAAACTTTGTGGTTTAGAATCTTAATTTTGTAGAGTAGCAACTGATGAGAAGAAAACTAGTTCCCTTTCATTTAGGGGTTTTGCACTTTTGGGAAGTGGATTTTAACTGAGTACCAAGATCCACAAAACAGCTGAACACCAGTTGAACAGGACACATTAAAAAAAATTAATAGAGTTTTATATAACTTAAGACAAAACTGTAATTTAAGTATAATATTTATACACCACATTCCAGACAATCTGATCCAAAATGTAAAATTTACATAGATCATGTGGCCACAAATATATACATTGATTTTCATTTTCGTTTTTATTAAATCCAAAAAGTTACCAGAAATATATGAACCAGGCAGTAAAAATTACTGAAGAAATCTGTACCTGAAATACATGACCTGTAGCTTTAAGCTTTGGTTTTTCAGTTTCTTCATTCAGTGAAATTGAAGAAACAGTTTCATCAATATCACATTTGGCACGAGACTTGGCAAAATCTTCATATAGCTGAACCTGTAGATCAGACCCCAGACAAGAAACTGAGTACATTTTCCCCCAAAAGTAGCAGGATAGAGTCACTTCATGAATTTAGTTCTGAGTTGAAATCCTCAATTACTGTAAATCAAGCAAATTATGTACTATGTAGCACAAGGTCGACATTAACAGTGGAATCTCTCAGTTCATTTTCTTTCACTTTGGGAAGTATTCCTTAAAAAAATAAAAAATCTACAGATGCCGAGAAATTGTTCTTGCAGCATGAGACCAGAAATTAAGCTAAAAAATATTCTATTGCAACTACACTGAAATTAGGTTTTGAACATGTATTAGAAAAAATTTAGTTCTGTGGTACCAGAAAATGTCAGAGCTGACATGAGACTGACACAGGAAAACAGAAGTGGTTACTTTTCCACAGAACCACAGAATCATTACTGTTGGAAAGGACCCTCAAGATCATCCAGTCCAACCAATAGCCCTACACTACTCTTATCCCTAAATCATCCCCTGAAGAAACACATCTATCCTCTTCTTAAAAACCTCTAAGGATGGTGACTCCACCACCTCCCTGGGCAGCCTATTCCAGTACCTAACCACTCTTTCAGTAAAGAAATTCTTCCTAATATCTAATCTAAACCTACCCTGGCTCAGCTTAAGCCCATTCCCTCTAGTCCTGTCACTAGTCACAAGGGAGAAGAGGCCAACACCCGCCTCCCTAGAATGACCTTTCAAGTAGCTGAAAAGAGCGATAAGGTCTCCCCTCAGCCTCCTCCTCTCCAGGCTAAATAACCCCAGCTCCCTAAGCCTCTCCTCATAAGGCCTGTTCTCCAGACCCCTGATAAGCTTAGTTGCCCTTCTCTGCACCCTCTCCAGTACCATTTTGATCTTAACTGTGCAGAAAAAGCTAAGCTTCCAGCAACTTTTTAGGCATACCTGCAGAGGACTGAGAATACAATAATAATCTTGAATAATTTTGGGTGGAAGATCTTGCAGTACATCCTCTTTCATTCTCCTTAGCAGAAATGGCAGAACTTGGCGGTGCAGTGCTTCCATTGCAAGAACCCCTAGGGAAGACAAGAGAAGCAGTATTTTAAGGGAAAAAAGTATTCCAAACATTCAGCCACCCCTATCTCTTATGCTGGAACTAACTGCACTCTCTTTCCATTACCAGATCTCATTTAAAGGAAGAAAACATAAACCCCAAGATTTAATGGATGATCTTTGAGGTCCCTTCCAATTCTGACAATCCTACGATCCTTACCAGCCTCTTGTTCTCGACTTGAACTTCGGGCATCTCTGCTTGCCAGTATTGGCTTGCCGTAACGAGCTGCAAATTGGCGTTCAGTACCCAAAAATCCTGGCATCAGGAAGTCAAACAACGACCACAATTCTAAGACGTTGTTCTGAACATAAAAGAAACATTGAATTCTTTTAAAAAGTAATGATTTTTACAGGTTATCAGAAACATTTCCATACATATTTAACACTGCCTATAAAAGCCTTCAAATGTTAACACTTCGATATACTTCTGAGCTTCTGGAACCTGATGGCTCTTTCATAAGGAAGACCTGTACATGCACTTTAACATATAAGTGGAGTTTCTGCTGCATCTGATGTCTTAAGCCACACTCTGAGTTCTGGACAACAAAACTCAGGAGATACCAGTGGGCTTAGTCCTGGATGAGAGACATACTTCACAGACAAGCCACTAGGACAAAGCCCAAAATCTAGAGTTCTGGGAGTTGTTTCTTGCTAATTTTCTTCCCTGACTGCTACTTAAAGAACAAGTGGTAGAACAAGTCTTGTGAACTTCTGAGGCCCATTAGTACCATGGATCCTGCACCCTTTCCCCTATACATGGGTATACTGTGGAAGGAAAGACACAGGTTCAAGCATTTGGCAATGACGACCTTTTACAATGTACACATGTAAAATGTATACATTGTATGTATCATAATGTATCATTACATGAGTAAGACAATTGATAAAAACCACAATAAAACACACTGCAAAGAAGATCTCTCACTTGTTTCCTATGCCTCACCCCACTCCTCAGGAAAAAGAAAAGCAGTTACCTGGATTGGCGTCCCAGAAAGAATTATCCTGTAGTTGGCAGTCAGCTGTTTTACTGCTTTTGACAGCTTTGTTTTTCCATTTTTTATTACATGGCCTTCATCAAGAATGCAGTAATTAAACTTAATATTTCTAGAAAAGAAGAACATAGATTTAAATAGCACTTAAAATTTTAAGCTATTATAAACCTCAGAAAACCAATCAATTCTTACCTGAAGAAGTCAATGTCATTTCTTACAACATCATATGAAGCCACTATGAGATTGTGTCTTTTCACCTGGTGTTGTAACCTCAAGAAAAAAGATGAGATCATAACTAAAAAGCACTCCTTACATGTTATTATTTCAGCCTCTAAAGGTACTAGTTTTACCATTCCCACAAACTATGCTTCAGTAGTAGCAGTACAGTGAATTGGAAAATTCCGAGTGTGGTATTTTAGTCTACCCAAGTCGCAAATGCAAAATACATTACCTTGCTCTCTCAGTAGGAGGTCCAGTGTAGTGCAAAGGATTAAGATATTCTTTTGCACAAAATTTGCCCACTTCATCCACCCAGTGTCCTGTGAGTGTAGGAGGGCACACCACCAAGGAGGGAAGAGGAACACTGTCCACCAGTTTTGTTCTTGCGTATTCCTGAGCCCTTTAATATCAAAAGAAGTTTGAAAAAATTGTTTCTCACAGAATAGTCGAAGGGAAGAGACCCCTATATGTCATCTAGTCCAACCCCCCTGCTCAAGCAGAGTCACCTACAGATGGTTGCTCAAGACTATGTCCAGAGTCATTACCATAGATAAAATCTCCTATTAAAGCCTTCAAGATAGAATGTTATTTAAGCTTACCTTAGGCAATGATCACCTGCAAGAATGCAAATGGACTGCAAAGTTTTTCCTAAGCCCATGTCATCACAAAGAATTCCATGAAGTTTGTATTTATTAAGAAACGCCAGCCAGTTGACTCCATCCTGAAACCAAATTCAAGAGTGCCTTCGAAGTCAAAATGGGTTTTTGGCTAGTTAAGCTTCAGTTCAAACATCTGTATGTTCTATCATTCCTCACTGCCAAACTATGAGCTTGTTTCCCACCATAGATACATCTGCTACAGCCCATCACTCAAAGCAGATGGTAACAAAGCAAGGAACAAGTGGCCAAACAGCATGATGAGGCCTAGCTTTGTAGTGGTGAGCTGCCACAGCCAGCCCAAGCAAGGCACAGCCCAGTGACCATTCCCTGAGAAAAAAAAAGACAGAATCTGGGGGTGGGTATATCATTAAAGTAAAACCAGTATAAATGGCACCTATTATTTAATTTGTTCTTCCTTACCCAAGAGTCCAACATACTGCACAGCTAAAACCAAACTCACATGCAAACAACCTCAGCACTCAAACAACTCCTACCCTTCTGTAAAATTGTATTAGACTGGAAGTTACTGCTCTTTTAAAATAAAAGTGTAAGCTGTTACCTGCTGATATTTTCTGAGCTCTGCTTTGATTGGTACTGGAATTGTATAGTTCTCCAGTTTTTTCCCATCCAATAATTGCTCCAGAAAGTGACGCTCTTTAGCTTTCATTTGGATTAATTCTTCAGACATGTTTGGTGGATCTGGTATACCAGCCTGGGATAATATTTTTAAAGCAGTAACATAAGGGCTACAGTACTTAATTCTCACACAGACAAGAAATAAAACCTCATAGACATTTTAAACAAACAGATGGCAAAGACCTGCAATCTTCTCAACTATGTAAGTCCAAATTCAGTGCAGTATTTGTCTGATACCTTGCAAATCAACTTGTCCAGGGTTATAGGGTGCAAAAGAAACCCTGTTCCAAAGGGCACTGAAAATCTTGACACAATCATTTAGGAGAGGAGAAATCCTGATCATTCTTTTCTTCTAAGATTTTATAAAGACTCAGATATTCTACACAGAGTTTATCTGGCTGGCTAGAGAATCCTTTGACACCCATTTTCTCCTTAGCCACAATCTTTAATTAAATACTTTTAATAAGGTATTTAAGTATGTACATACAGATAACAGCCTACTTGTTAACTGCTCTTCCTACCCTCCCTTTTCAAAGAAGGGCACTGGTGCATTGGAATGAACAGCAGCATGCCAAAAATTCATTTCTACTTTACTCACTTTCATCCTTTTGAACAGTCAGTGTAAGCATACAGAAACTAAGTGCTCCACTTAAGGCAGACTGCTAATTATATTACACTCTAAAGTGCTAGTATGATAAATTAAAAATTGAGATAGAAGATACTAACCCACTAAACTGACTTTATTAGAAACACACAAATTCTGAACTGTCTTCACTACCATCTGGTGGTGAAAATAAGTTACTTAGAAGCCTTGTAGTCCCTGAAGTGCAATTATTAGATTGCACTTAAATACTTAACAAAAGTCTGAGGTATGGATGTTGTAGGATGAGTGAAAAGCTGACGCCAATCTGTACTAATTAAACACTACTGGCTCATAATACACAGTATTTTGCCCAAAGCTGTAGGGTGGGGCTTTTTGATTTTAAAAACTAGGAATAAATAACTATTTTTTTCTTTAAACTATTTCTATTACCTTTTCTCTTGACCACATACACAACAACATACATACCTAGGGAGAGCAGACATGTAACTCCTAAGAGTTTTGAGCCAAAACTAGCAAAAGCAGCATTACATGAAAATTAGTGAATATACACTTGAACTTCACAGTTGACATCATTTCCTTATAAAGAGAAATTTCACTTGAACATTAATTTAGAAAATTACTAAGAGTCTAATTGTACACATTTTACATTATAAAGGACACATCTTCAATTATCTGATATGGTCTCAACGTTATCAGTGCTTAATAAGCCAGAAGCTTGGATTTGTAGCTGGTGAAAAATGCATACAGGACAGTTCACATACTCTATGTACTTACAACTTCAGCTTACCTCAAGAGGCATTAGTCTAATCAGCGTTGCAAAGCACTGAGTGGCCATAAAACGTACACTGTTTGTCTGATCACTCATTCTACCCAGAACTGGAACTACTAGAAGAACAATGTATGGAACAATACCAACATCCAGCTGCTCCATTACACCTAGATCAGTTATTAAGGAAATAGTTTTTACCAATTCCAGATTGTCTGACATCAAAATATATCTGTCAGATTTCACACTCACTAAGTCATTAACAGATTGCGTTCAGATGAACAAGATTTCTACTAACAGAGCAATGCAGGGGAGGAGGAAAAGTCTGATGTACCAAGTTACATTTAGCCCAGGCATCCTGTGATTTGAGAAACAATTACTCCTGCCAAAACTTCATTTGATAGATAAAACAAAGACAACTGAAAAGAAGTTTTTACTCTTTCTTGTCTACAGGATAAGAACAGTTTAAATACTTTATTTCATTCCTCCCTTTTTTTTTTCAGGCAAAAGTTTGTTCCCCTAAACTATGCAACTGCAAAGAAGTTTTTACATTTTTGAATACTGAAGCAAGGATACATGCAAGTGCTTCAATTGCACCTTCTTGTTTGGTGTTGTCATCTATTGCTCCCAGCCACGGCAGAACTTTCTCTAGAAAGATATTCATTGTTTCCATGGTAGCTATTTTACTCATAACACCTACACAACGAGCAGCCATGTGTCTCACTGCAGTGCTGGGATGTTGAAGGCACATGTAGAGATGAGGCAAATGCTGTATTAACTAAATAGAAGAGGGGGAGGTTAATATGAATTATAAACAAGTTACTGAACTATTTTGAAGTTGTCTTTTTAAGACACTTATCTCCCAAAGAATGCTTGAAATGGCTCCTTCACAAGATCCAATTGTTTAAAACTGAAAGAATGTTTCTCATGAAAAAAGATAATTGAACTTTGAGTATTACTCCCCAATACAGTTAAAAATCAAGTAATAAAATATGTAGGGTTTTAGTAAAAATGAAAATTAAAAGGCCCTTGACAATAAACAGTGTTTCATAATGCAGAAATATAATACTAAGTACTCAGAACTTATTAAAAAAAGACTTATTGCTTAAGTACAAATATATACATTAAAGAACTCAAGAACTCCTTCCAGCTTGCAAACTTGTCCTAGATTCACCCCATTTATGTTTAGGCAGATGATTTATCTATACTGGGAGTCTTATTAACACTGTGTGACAAAACCCCAGAAGGAAACAAACATCTTCCAAAGAGGAACGAAGGTGTCTACATATGTCTGTTTCATCAGCACAAATAACATTTTTATGTCACATATGTATTAGGAATTGCCTAAATATTAACTTTGATGAACCAATTCCACCTTTGACTATTTTTTTTAAACTTATATACAGTATTTGCACCCCCAAAACCAATCTACGCATTAACTACCCACCATATATATGTATATATGTAAAATGTACATATAGATATAAAATCTTTCCATGTCATATGCTAAATTCACTCAAAATCACATTAGTATTTCATTAAAATAGATAAGAAAAAATTCCATAGGTTCCATACAAATCTTCTCCATCTGCTTAGAATTCTACAGCCATTCTTTATACCCATTCTTCCTGGACAGAGTTCTGGCCTACTTACTCCTTGCATAGAAGCCTTTTTGTATATTTTTATCGTCCTGTTGCCCTTCTCTGTACCTCCACCAGTGCTACTATCTTTACTCTGAAAAGTACTGCAAATTGTGTGCAGATGAAAACATAATGATGCCTTTTTTGTCCTGGTTCTTAATTTCTTTTTCTTTTTAAACCAGCATTTTACTTCAGCCTACACTTTCACAGAACTATTCTAACTCCGGGATCTCTCTCCTGAGTAGAAATAGTCAGTTCAGAGCCTACGACTGCGTTATACACTGAGTGGTGGGTAAAAAGTAGTCTTTCAAATAATTAATCAAATCCAGTCTACTTGGGGATAAAGTGAAGTCTCCCATGACTATTGCATTCCCTGCACAGGAAGCTTTTCTGACAACCTTCAGCATGTTACACAGTAGTCAAGCAGTAAACTGTACAGTTTTTTTAACACCATTTGCCCCCCTACTCTAGCCACACAAACTACACGTCAGTCTATTCAGAGTCAACCCATTTCAGTCAGCTACAGAATGCAGCACAACATTTTTTATCTGTACTTTAACAAAAAAGAAAGCATCACATTATCAGTCTGTTTTCCAGATTTAGGAAATCTGAAATTAGAATAAAGCAGAGTTGAGATATGATTTTAATGTAATCCAACTCAAACTCTGGACACAATGTTGTTTGGGCATCTCATCGAGAAAAGAGTAGGCCAAGGCTAAATTGCAGGTAGGTGTTTGATGTTTTTTCCCCTGCAGCCT
The DNA here is from genome assembly GCA_013399015.1 of Galbula dea. Taxonomy (NCBI): domain Eukaryota; kingdom Metazoa; phylum Chordata; class Aves; order Piciformes; family Galbulidae; genus Galbula; species Galbula dea. Next base: position 1,056,126 of record VWZX01010538.1, read on the forward strand.
ATATAAATATAGAGAAAGAGCTTTAAAATGTAACAGCTTAACTGCTAAAGTCAGATGGCTATGTCTTCATTTTATCAAGACTAGGATACCGAACTTGGGAGAACAGGCAGGCTGGCAAGTAAGTAAAAACACCATTTGAGCAAACTCAGAAAAACATCTAAAAGAAAGCCTTACAAAACAGACACTTATAACAGTAGCAAAGAACAGACTGAATTGCTTCATACAAAAGCTGCTTTGGAATATGATTACCAGAGGATGTAGCTGAGTATCCATTGAAGCTGCTGTAGTTTCAAAAACCTGCAAAGAATTTACTAGCTCCTGGGCAAGAGCATCTCCTTTTTCCAGTATGGACTTCCGGTCTGTTAAAAACAGAAGAGGTTTCAGTTTAACACTGACATACCACCCCCCAGCCTATCACCCCCTTCAGCTTATATCAGAAGTGTAATTACCAAAATTATTTATCTGAATGTTGTTCCTTAATGAACCAACCATAGCATCCCAGAGGTGTGGCAATCCTGTTGCCATTTCAGCACCAAAATGTTTAGCTATAGTAGATAAGGCAAATTCAGCTCCTCTTCTCTGTACAACATAAGGTTTCTGAGCCTAGAATTAAAGAATATTACGAAGTAGAGAGACATTTAAAAGTAACTGTTTTCAAGGAGAGCACCACTGTTACATAGACACTCAGTTCTGATTGTGTTTATACCTTCCTACAACACATTTGCTGGTCATTTTTTTTCTTTGTATATTATTTACTTTGTAAAAATAAATTTGTAACAGATTGTTTAAAGCCACATGTACCTCCTAAAGCCAGTCATAATTTCAAATACTGCTTCTAATGCTTTAGAGCATCCATTATGCATCAAGATGACCAACACTACTATGGGTAACAGGAGATTAGAGCATAGCTTATGGAAATCCATTTGCATGGATTTATATCGAGATACCCATATTCTGTACAAACTGTAAAACATTTCAGGAGTTATTAATTCTCTTAATGAGACAGTGAAGATTTAAAACAACAAGTAAATCCTGCTGGCAAGATTTTATGCAACTCAGGTCTCTCGAAAAGATCCTGGACATCCCTACTACAATGCTATCCACTCCAGAAAACGTAAAGTAACGTAAGAGAGGGGAGGACCTGCAAGTTGCAAATGCAAGTTTCTGAAGTTTACCTCATCAAGTTCCGTAGGAATGCTTCCACTGCTGCCAGTGGGGAGGTCTGCAACTGGGGCTTTTGGAGCTTTTGGAGTAGGACCTCGCCGACTTGTGATGGCAAAAGCAGCTTTCTGATGTCTGTACAATGTAATTATTCCCCTGTGCTTAGTAACTACATGATGCATCCCATCCTTATCAGAGTTGGGTCCTGAAGGAAAAGAGAATTTGCTGACAATTTAAGCTGCAGTTGAAAACACAGGTGGAAGTGACAGCTAACTACAAGTCATCTGCAGATCTCAACATCCTTTAAAAAACACCAAACTTGTCACTGTCCTCCACGATTGAAAAATTTGAGTACAGTTACTCTGTTAAGAGCACATTACAGATTTGGCATAAAAATCTAAGTGTGCAGGCTGCCCCAAAAATTCTTATTAAGCAAGAAATACAGGTTACAAAACTTGAGTCAAATATAAAAGGCTTGCAAAAGATCTTTTCATATAAACCAATACATTATGGTCTACAGTTTAAACAAACATTGTGTCCTTTTACGAACAGTTCAAGACTTCTATCATGATACATTAGCAGATACCATCAGTATCTTTGCATTTGCTGATGTTTCTGTTTATGCTAATCAGCTTAATTTTCAACCATATATGAATGTCATTCTCTCCAAGAAGTACGACAACACATTAACTAAAAATAAAGTGTATACTGCTCAAAATTTAAAGCAGGCTAGAATCCTCGAGAGTATGAAGGCCTTAATTTGTGTTGCTCATTCAATCCACATATTTGAGCAAAGGACAGTCACTTAAAAAAAAAATCTATGACCACAGCATGCACAATATTATTTCATTATTGTTAATTTTTAACACTGTCCTCACCTTTTGTATCTTACTACTAGCCTATGGAACGTAACACAAGTTAGACTCTTTTGTAGAATCATAGAATGTTTTAGGTTGGAATGGATCTTTAAGGGTCATCTAGTCAAAGCTCCCTACAGTAAGAGGGACATCTTTAACTAGATCAGATTGCTAAGGGTCCTGTCCAACCTGACCTTGAACATTTCCAGGGATGGGGCTTCCACCACCTCTCTCAGCAACCTGTGCTAGTGTTTTACCCTCCTCATTGTATGAAATTTCTTCCTTTTGTAGTCTAAATCTACCCTCTTTTAGTTTAAAACCATCACATCTTGTCCTGTTGCAACAGGCCCTGCTAACCCCAACTTTCTTGCAGCCCCCCTTTTAAGTACTGAAAGGATGCAATAAAGTCTCCCTGAAGCCTTCTGTTCTCCAGGCTGAATAACCCCAACTCTCAGCCTGTCCTCATAGGAGAGGCATTCCACCCTTCTGACGATTTTTGTGGCCCTCCTCTGGGCTCCAACAAGTCCATGTCTTTTTTGTGCTGAGGACTCCAGAGCTGGACAAAGCACTCCATGCGAGGTCTCTCCATAACAGCAGAAGTGCAGAATCACCTCCCATGACCTGCTCATCGTGTTTTTTTCTGAAGCAGCCCAGGATATGGTTGGCCTTCTGGGCTGCAAGCACATATTTTGCTGGCTCATGTCCAGCTGTTCATCTACCCCAAGTCCTTCTCTCAAGGGCAGCTCTCAATCCCATCATCTAGTCTGCACTGAAACCAGGGACAGCCCTGACCCAGGTGCAGAACCTTGCTCTTGGCCTTGTTGAACTTACTGAGATTCACACAGGTCCACTTCTCAAGCTTGCCCAGGTCTGACAGTCTGCTCTAATTTCCATACTTAGGAAGCTTTACATAAATGACGTGATCATAAGTAGATAATTGAACAAGAGTAAGTAAATGAAAATTGGAACTAAGAACTTTTATACATATTCCTTCTAAGAACTATACAAACCATTAGTTGCACACAATGCATAGTTTAAGATATCTACATGAGATAATTACTAATAAACAAAGACTCCGTTGCTGGCACTTCAAAAACACTGAAAACAAGACTCAGTCAGATACTCGAAAAACAGTTCAAAGACAAGCACAGACATTTTAAGAATCTTGGCAGACTTAAGTATCATACCTTTTGAGTTTTCACTGCTACTCTGAGGCTGTGCAGGACATGCTGCTAGTGGGGTAAGATGTGGATCCACACAAAGGGAGTTGCAGAGATTTTTTATAATCTTTGAGTTGGGACAAGGAGACCTTCTTGTACACTGCTGAAGTAACTTTGCTATGCATGAAGCCACATAGTTTTGTATAAGTGTATTCTCCTCTTTTTTGATAGCTTCCATTAAGGGTTTTATAACAGGATTTAGTTTTTCAGGAAGTTGCTGCAGGTTCACAACTGCACATGCAGCAAATGTATGGACTCGAAGATGCAACACTTGCCATTCTTGATTTGTTTCTGTAACAGTCATTTGGACTTGTTGTCGTTTACTGTCCAACTGCTGTAGAATTTTAGGATTCAAAGTAAAGGATGATGTTACTTCATTGAAAACAGAAGTAACCTAGTAAAAAGAAAGAAGAGTTACAAATGTTTCATATACTGCAAAATGGGAGCTCCTCTGAAAAACATGGTTTTCATAGCAGAATGAGTCACCCAGCTATTATCACCTCAATTTTCCCAACAAATAGCAGGAAATAGTTTAAAATGTAGTTTCTGAAATCTTGAACTGCAGCTCAAGGGGAAAAAAGAAAAAAAAAAAAAATCAGGTGAATTATGAACATTTCTTCCAAAACTAAAACAGGAGTTCACATACACCTCCAAACTCAGTTTGTCCAGTATCTGCCAGACGCATAAGCACATGACAGACAAGGAAAGGAGAATATACTACAAATACAACAGGCCAAAAAGCATGCACAAGGTCCCACACATGAAGATTTTTCTAAGCTGATATTCCTTTGAAATGTCACTCACAACTGGCTGACCACTGTTGCTTAAATCTTTCACAGGAGAGGGATTAAAAGCAACATGGAATCATCAAAATGCTGAACTTATTCTACTGCTAGAATAGTTAGGCTAGTACAGAAAAGATGACAACTGATGAGAGGGTTAGTCTCAGGGTGGTTTTTGGTTGGTTGTTTTTTTACTATTTACTTTTAAATGTTCAGGTCAAGTGTTTAAACTATCAGACTTGTACTGCTTCTTTTATAGAAGAATGAACCTCAAGTTCTACTTCACTGATGAAGCATGCAAAATATAAAGAGTAAGGAGGAGCCCAGGGGTTTTCCATCTATCGTGTGAAGACCCATATTACAATGCAGAGTAGGTTTGTTATCTGTATTTCACAAAAACTTGAAGAGTTTAAAAATAATGCAGAAGGGAGCCATTGAAAATAGCAAAGTTATTGAATGAGTCTTCTAATCCAAAATGGCTATATTGTGGGGGAAAGCCAGAACAGAATACAAACACCAACAAACCAAAAATCACATTGATCAAGCAGCCCTACTACTAGAGCCAACAGGACACAGCTGAGGTCTATGAAAACTCCTGTATTCCAGATTATGAGCTCACATGACTCTGTCTTTACCTTAGGAATTTATTCCTTTTAGACAGTAACCATAATCAGACTGGCTGCCAAAATCCCCCCAGCCAATATACACAGTTAACTATAAAGATATGTTGACATTTCCGAGTTAAGCTACTGTGTATTACTACATAAAAACTACCATCTGAGAATTTCAGGATCTGTCATGGTACAGTCATCATGGTCATAATCATACAAACTTAAGCCTTCACATATACTCAGCATTCCAGCTGCATATACAAACATATCCAGGATCCTAATCCCTCTCCTTCCCCCACTCCAAGCTGCAACACATGCACACAATTCCTTCATCCACCCAAATCTTCGCAACCCTCCCATCCTACTCTCCTTTTATTTTGGGGGCTCCCAAATCCACAAGCTCTTCATTTACGTCCTACCTTATCTGTGCATATTCTTCTATCTTCCTGCTTAAAAAGCCAATTTGGAGTTGGCAGAAAAACCTTTTAACTTGTTGCCTCAACATTATCAGCTCTATTTTTGCTTAGAGAGCTTTTAAAGTCAAAAGTTACCTTATATTAGCACATCTAAAATATATGTTTTCCAATTAAAATATACAAAACAATTCAACAGCCAAGAAAAAACCAAACTTTAAACCACAACCCTGTGGGGTTGGCAGGGAGAAGGTCTAGAATTTACCGTTTACTTACTAGCCTTTTGACAATGGTTTTGAATGAGTTCCATGCTTTGTTTTCATCTGTGTAGATTTAAGTAGTGAATCTACACTTGGAATCATAACAGTGTCTATTTTTTCTCCTGTTAAGTATCTACCTTGCATGCTACTCAATTTCTGGCATAATCTGTAAACAATGCAGAGGAAGCTGTAAGTATCTATTACAGATCCTTTGACATGAAATGTGTAAAATCACTGCATTATTTCTGAAAGTTACTGTCTGTGTAATAATTATGCTAAATACGTATTCCAAGAGACAGCAGATCTGAAGGATAGGCAGGCATGCCTCCACTTACCAGCTCATTAGCTTGATCTATTGTAAATACACTGCAGTTTACTCTGTTTCCAATGTCAATGTGTGCATCAGCTAACAATGAGATGAGTTGTTTACATTCATTCTGCATTCGTGTAAAAGGAACAGCAATTTCATCATAATAGAGATGTTCAGAAAGGACCCCAAGTAATCGAGGTTGCACACAAGTGGCCACAGCTCTACACTCCTGCAACAGGAAAAGAATTTACATTTGAGTAATCATGGTTTATTTTTTTGTTTGGCTTTGGGCACTAAACAGTACAATGCAGCAACAAAAATCCTGTTTCCAGAGGGACCATTAACACTTAGAATATTAAAGATTGTGAACAAAGCCTTCAGCCTGCCACCAGGACAGCAGCAATTGTGAATACAAGGAAGGCAGTCACGCTAAAAGGATGCATTGACCTTAGATAACATGCACCTTGAGAACAGATTTATTTGTAGACGGGTGAACACGTTAGTTCTGACAGTTGTCATTTAGCTACTGAATAATGTATTCCTCCATTGTTTAACAATCAAGGCTTTAGTAGCTTTTTTTTTTTTAACTGTGTAAATATCATTTTGGCTTATCAACTGAAATTTTATTTTAAGCTAAGCTGCAGACAACAAGCTGGGGATTAAGATATAAGTAAAACTTACTTTTGCTGCAGAAACATCCTACCTTTTGCAAGGCTGCCCACTCACAGATTACTAATGCAACACTAATCCTCTGCAAGGCAGATTTAGAATTCAAGTGGAAGAGCAGAAGCTGAGCTAATGATTCAGCTGGCTTTATTTCTTGAGTAACAGTATTTACACCTGGATCACAAATGCAGCAACAAAGTGCTCCCAGCAACCTGACAAAAGGAGAAAGAACAGTCACTTCAATGTTACAATTATTCTGCAAATAATGATTCAAAAATGAAGATGCCAAAAAAGTCTGGCAAAACCATTATATAACAAAGATGATAAACTGCTTTTTTAAGATTTGCAGTAAACTGACTTTGCTGCCATCATCCGAGCTCGCATGACAACATAATCCCTGGTTGCTGGATCTTCTGCAATGCTGTCTGCCCCAGCAATGTATTCCTGAATCACTTCCTTATTCTGGGTTTGACCTTGACGCAGTTTAGCACCTGCCTTTTCCTGTGGAATAAAATTGGGAGAGGTTGAGAGTAAATATGCTTGTAATAGTAAAGATGAATTCATATTCTGTAACTTTTCCAATAACCACCATATCCTGCAAAAGGTGTACTAAGCTAGAAAGTTTATTGGGTTACAGACTTAAAAGCAGTTAATCATTGTGAATCACCTCTCTGCTAATAGTATTCTTTAGTCCTACTAAATGTATGACATGATTCCTTCACTGTAATATTAAAATTAATACTCAACATGTAGCTGATAAACTGAGTCCACAGAAAAGAAAAAGGAAACCTCTTCCAGCATGTTTTCAGACATAACACAATGCTTTTAGACTTAACTCAGTCCTGCAAACAGACGGTTTTGGAACCATGTAAATGGACTTCATAAAAGTCTTTTGACATCTTCAGAATCACAGAATGTTAGGAACTGGAAGGGACCTTGAAAGATCATCCAAGCCCAACCCCGCTGCCACAGCAGGATTCCCTAGACCAGGTCACACAAACACGTCCAGGCAGGTTTTGAATATCTCCAGAGAAGGAGACTCCACAACCTCTCTGGGCAGCCTGTTCCAGAACTTCGAATTGTCATATATAACTTGACAAAAAGTATTTTTGCTATACAGACTTAATGTTTGGAAGAGAGATTACTTTTAGAGTTACAGAAACGCACCACCACTCCCATTTACTACATGTCTTTATATATACAGTTCATCAATTTCCTTCTTTCCCCAGAACAGTTAGCAAGGTCACATTTCACTTACTTTTGATCTGGTTTTTACTTCTAGCAACATGTTTAAGTCAATGGGTAAATGAGATGGCTGCATCATTAAGCAGAGCCAGGCTCCCATCCATGGACATGCAGCTGCAACCACATACTGTACAGATGCTTTGTTTAAAAGCTCCAGCCATACCTTGGGAAAGAAACAGTGGAAATCATGACAAATTTTGGATGGTCTACATAAGATCATATATGTGCTGATAAACTGTAGGAATCATCCTATTCTCCTTCACACTAATGCATCACCTAGGCTACCCACAAACTAATTAACATGAACACAATGTTCTTCATGTGAGCAGAACTGCAGAGGATGAGAGAGCAGGATACACAAACACTACTTATTTAGGCCACCAGTCATGCAAATACCTTGTGAATAAGATCCAGAATTTCTTGGTTGCTTTCTAAGATACAAAACTGAAATATGTGCCTCAACATGTCTTGCAGAATTGGAGTTAGCCACGTTGAAGAGCTCTGAAACAAGGATATCATCATATGATCTAGCAGACTCCAATATTTATCTCAGAGAGTCACAGAATATTAGGAGTTGGAAGGGAACTCGAAAGATCATCCAGTTCAACCCCCCACCACAACAGGATTCCCCAAACCAGGTCACACAGAATCACATTAAAACAGTAGTAAGTAATTCGTACCTGGTCTTGGGTAGACAGCAGTGTGAATAATGTTTCCAGTGCTGCTTTTCGCACAGAAGATATAGTATGATGCAAGAACGGCCATACACGTGGGACCAAAACCGTGAGTGACTGCTGAATACTAGTACATAAAGGGGAGACAAAGGCAGCAACAGGGAAAAACAAAACAAAACACCAAAACACACAGAGCTAAGTTAATTTTGTTTATCCTCTAAGTTTTATTCAAAAGAGAGCTTTTTAACAAACATATAACCAAACATACTCTTGGCGATTTTAAAAGAAGGATCAAGTTACTACAGCATAAACATTTAAAATTGAGTCAGCATGTTTTTTCAGGAAAATACTGTTTTTTCTTACTGGTATGAAGAACTAGTTGATTCAAGCATGTTTTTTACCTTGTTGTTTCCCAGATTATACTTACGGCTTTGTTCAACCCTTTAGAAAAGGGTTGGTATTTTGTTTCATTTTAAATTTATAACAAGGTATTTATCAGTTTAGAAGTAACTACAAACAAGCTTGAATCTTATGTACAAGAACTTACACCTCAACTGACTCAAGTACTACATGCTGACTTAAAGATGACATTAGTGAAAGTTTCATTCTTAAATTTGCATTTGGGCAAAAAATAGCTTCAGCAGTGACATACAGGACGAGAAAGATAAGATGTGTAAAGCATCCATCTACCTTAAGTGCAGATACACATACATGCGTTTTTAATGCACATAGTTTGCTCTTGTTTTGAAGTCTGTCAAAAAGATGATGACGAAGAAGTACTTTGTGGGCAGGACTGCCATGTAAGAGGAGCTAATATCGTATACGAAAATACCCAAGATGAATGAAGGGGGAGGGAGGAAGTCATATAAACGTTGAGTACCTTTTAATTATTTTGTAGCCTTTTACAAATGTAATGGAAATAGAAGCACTATCTTAACCTAACAGAAACAGCGTCTAAACCTCACTTTAAGGAAAAGCAAGTTTATATTGATTTAAAACAAGCATCAGTTTGGCACATCGTTTGAAAGCAACTTGGATTATTCCAATTTGTAAATAACTGGGCAGCCAAACTTATAATACTGAAGCAATACTAATTAAAAAGTTACCTGCATTTGCGGACCTGAGGGTAAGTCAGAAGGGAAGAAAGAAGGATCATGATGCTGTTTGTGGAAGCTGTCAAGTCATCCAACTCCAGAAGTGCATCCCACAAGGTGTTAAGAATAAAAGGCACCTAAACAAATAAGCAGAAGAGGTTAAGAAAAAGGAAACTCACAAGTGCTGCCTCTACATATTATTTTCTTCACTCAGACTAGAAGAGAACTTTTCAATCAGAATTGATGGAAAACAATTCAGTCACCTTCTGAGACTGAAGCTGGACTAGGCTTTCCACTACCGGTACTAAAGATGCTGCAGCAACTGCTCGGACATCATCATCCAGATCTTGGAGACCTTCAACTATTGCAGGCAACACTTTAGGCAATAAAGTGTTGATCATGTCCTGCCAGAAAACATCAAAAGCATTTTTAAACTTAAAAAGCATGCCCCAAACTACTAAGATGTACTCTAAATGTGTGAATAAACCTGTTACACAAAAAAGAAGCTACAGGTCCAAGGGTATAATCTAAATATTCGAAGTTACTATTCATGAAGTAAAACCTAGGTTATAAATTGAATGAACTCTAACTAAGCTCAGTTTTGGTGCAAACAAAACTCAGTGTTTGCAGAATAATACCACCAACAGACTAAACCTCTTGTAGCACTCAGCTCTGCTAACCTGGCACATGAAAATATCAAAACGAGGCAAACTTAGCCTCCATTTACAATGTTTGTGCCAGTAACTTATAAAGTTACAACATGTCATCTTTAAGTTACAACAGCATAATATTTTACTATATACTGGCAGATTACTGCAGCCTGGATATAAAAAAAGGGAGTTACACCACCCATATAAGAATGCAAGGCAAGCAAGCTTGCTTTATCATACCTATCTAATGTTCAGTCACACCCTCTACTTTGAGTAGAGCTTCTCGTTCCAAAGCTCTCTGCAATTTATCCTGAGAGTTATTACCTGACGTACTGCCAAGGCGTACTTTATTCCTAGGAGACCACCATGTCTCACTTCCCACTGCTCCTGCGTAAGCAGCTTCAGGAGAACATCCACAGTTTTATGAACTCCAGCCTCATTCATATGTTTCAAAACTACTCCCAAAGTCTGAGCACAAGTCTCTCGTACTGGTGCTACCACCTAGGATAAAGCAGATGATAAACCAAGATAACTCTCAATAAAATTTGACTTAAGAAGAAACTATACGAGTAGAGTCACATAACCAGAACTGCTATACAAACAAGGTGAAATTTATGTATTGGCTACTTTGTAATAAGCATATGCAAGCACAAGAACAGCCACATGCATTAGTATTGTACAGAGCATGGCCAGTCTGCTGCAGTATCTCCCGCAGAAGCTTGCTGATGCACCTGTTCACTCAGAGACAACTTACTTCATCTGAAACAAAGTCTCCAAATCTGTCTAATGCAAACACACAAAGAAGTCTAATAACCAAATCTTCTAGCCACTCTTGATGCTGCTGCATCATCTGCAAAGAGAAAAAGTGAACACCTTGACTATATTTATTCATGAAGGATTTCTGATATTTTGCCTTAGCTACAATTTATGAGATAAGAAAACATGTTTAACTGAATACAACTGAATATTGTCACCACGCAGTCAAGACAAAATAGCACTAATTCAGCTCAGCTGGCTTATTACAAACTATTTTTTTCAAAAACACAGTACCTTTGCACCTTGTAAGGTAGACAAGTAATTTTATCCCTATACACAGCATACAAGGTAAGATCATTCAGATAATCTATACTAACTAATTTCAAACACAACCAAAGCAAGTCAACTAAAATGTCAGAAGTATTTACAAAAACAAATTACAAAGCAAAAGCAATCTAGATCAAGCTTGTTTTGAAGCTCTGGCCCCTGTTTAAATTAGAGACCTAAACTCAGAGCAGAAGCTTGGCAAAAGCGACTACTTGGACATCATCTTTCTAACCTCCATTGTTCGCCTACCACATCACCACTTACACGAAAACTATCATTTTAACAAAGAAGTTCTCTTCATATTATTTATTTCATATTCCCATATATGTCAAAGAATTATAGCATAAACAGTAGCCTTTGAGGTTAGCCTGGAGTACACACACTCTTTCTATAAAAAGTTAAGAAACTGTTTAAAGTCTCTTATCATTACAGCATGTGTTACTCTTACCCGCAACCTCCATGGAACAAATACTACTCCACACAGAAGCACAGAGGGGCAGAAAAGACATTTCTCCTCAGATGCCGACCATTGAAGGGCATGAGAAGAAGAGGAAGAAGAGAAGGGAAGAACTGACCCCCAGTTTATACACTGAATATGACATATATGGAATGGAATACTTAGTTGGTCAGTTTAGGGTCACCTGTCCTGTCCGCTCCTCCCTGAAGGTGCAGCTTTTACTCCGCACCCCGCAACATGAGACACAAGATTTAGCAGTGACCTCAGCTTGCATACCAATCCCTGGTTGTGAATCTAAACATCAGGTCTTAACACTGCTAGAAGCAGGCAGCGTCTGCAAAAACATGTTAGTTTCAGAAAGTGCAGTTTCTCAGGGAAGCGTTAGCTGAAAAAGTAAAATCATTGAACAGACGTAGTTCTGTTTTAACCCAAACGAGGACACATTAAGTCTACATGAATGAAAACTTACTTCTTCTAAAGAGCTATCTCCCATTTTACCACCACTTTTACCATGGGCCTTAAGTATCTCTCTCAGTCCAGTACCTGCACCATGTCGAACCTAGAAAATTGAAATTAGAAGTCCATTTAAAAATATTTAGGAAGAGAAGATGAACACCACACTAGGTAACTGAAACAATACTACTTTATTCTTAGAGATTTCAGGTGCTGCTGAGTAAGCAGTACTTAGCCTTGTGGTAAAGGGCAATATTTTATTAGATCAAATCATACACATAAATATTAAACTAAGCTAAGCAAGCAGTCTCAAGTAGTCATCCAGGCTGCCTCTAGACATTGCAAGAAGATGCCAGAGGGCCATGTTATAAACATGTATTTTGAGGTAGTTTAATCTGTTTTTCATCTAGAACATACTGTAATAATGATTCTGTATTGATCTACTTCCTTAATTAAGGTGCATGCACCCTGTATCAAATGCACTAAAAAAAGCTATTAGAATGTCTGCATTCCAGAAGACAAGTGGATTCTGGCTTCAGTTGCAACCAGCCTGCTTTGAAATAAGGTGAGGTTTATTAGCTCAGACGCAGTAATGTGCCACACAAATATAATTATCCTTGTTTTGGGCCCAAAATAATTATGCTGACTGCACGTGATCTATCTCTGAGTTTCCAAGTTTGAGGACAGTATCGGCAGAGTCAACTTCCTATCACTAAAACTGTGCTACAGATATACCTAAGTATGTTATAGATGGTGTTAACATTTAACATTTCAAAGATCAACTTTTTAATTAAAAAACTGAAGTTAGTTGACAACATTTATTTCCATCATCTGCTCAAGGAAGAGAGACTACTGTCAGCTACTTCGTATTTGTGCTTGGAACAGATATCAAAGTTTGTGGAAAATAGTATAAGGAGTGAATAAAAGGGTGAGCAGAACAGGTTTTGAATCTTGACAATAAGTTAACTAGGCAATCAAATATATAGATTTTGTAGTTGGTATTTACTATCTACTATCATTCTAAAAAACATTAGAAGTTTGAAGAGAACAACTAATGATTTGTAGCCTACCCGTTACCAAAGGAGTAATTTTCTACTAGCTTAGCATTAGACAAACATGCTACTGTTGTCAACAACAAACTCGTAATATTCCTCAAACTCTTGATGAATCCAAGCCTATTTTATTTGCTTAATACTTTTGGCCATAGATTCATGTGCTTTTATTTGGCTTGAATTTCAACACTTCCAGAATTCTCACTTACAATCACTGCTTTCCATATCTTTCCCACTCTCCACTAATTACATTACACATTTCCCTTTAATATAGTCTTAAAAAAAACCACTCAAGTTCCCTAAAACCAGATTTATCTTAGCATTGCAATCTATATTTGCAATTGATGTAACTTTTGACATCTAGCAAAATGCTTTTAAGTCCTATGCACGTAATTTTTATGCTTCTGTTTAAGCCTTTTTTTAAATTGTTACACCTTAGATATTGCATGTGTCTTACCTCCCAAGAAGGGTTAAAGAGATCATTGCACACCTCTTCACAAAAGCTTTCCAGAGGCCATTCATTTGCCTAAATTAATGAAAAAGTACAAGATTAAAAGAGAAATGCATCAAGCAAAGACTTCTTATGTTGTACACTACTTAAATACATGAAGATAAAGACCTCCCAAAAGCTTAAGTATCTTTCTTTCTTACTGGATAGAATTGAAAAAAAAAAAAAAAAAAAAAAAAACAATCTTCCCACACTTCAGAAACTCTGCTGATTGGCACCAGATCTTTTAAAAAGCTTATGAAGTTTGCCTGTTAACAGTATAACCTCTTCTGTGTGGTAATTAATCTTGATGTCCGGGAATTCAGCCTCCCTTTAGGAAACATGCTAAGGCAGAAGCAAAGCTTCTTGTGCTCCCCAGTGACTCTTTAAACGTATGGACTTCGCCTTTAAAGAACATAACAGGCGAGTCTCAGTTTGAAATTACATTACATAATCAAACTGCGTCAATTAATTCAATAATAATTTATCACCCTTTTTAAAACACATTCAGCATTTTTAAAAACCAGAAGCACATCCACTATCCCAAATTTTCCTGCAAGGAAACAGATATGGCTGTAGAAAGCAAATTATGATACTAACATTACTAAGTTCACACCATCACAATCACAAAGCATTTGAACGGCTAGCAAGCAGCAGCTATTCAGCCTGCAGTTATCAATCTTGAATTTATTTCCAAATCATTGTTTTGTAAATAAGAATTACAAAGCTATAAGATATGTCTGAAAGAAAACCTTGTTTTTGTAGAAGACTGACTAATCAACATAAAGACTCTCCAAATAAACTTCTATATACCATTTGTATTCTTGTACAGCATTTCTTGAAATTTTTCAATTTTGCAGCCTATTGAAACAAAAGCCAGTTTTTCTAAGACTAAGGCAATTGTTTAAGTTTTCAATGACTACAGATAGAACTTAATTCTAAATTAAGCCTAACTAAAAGAAGGCAAAGATTAAATAGACTGTACATGAACATTTAGATGAAATCATTTATGGCTCAGTGTAATCCTCTCATTTCACTATTTAGCTCAGTTTTAAAGTTTAAAACTCAGGTCTAACACCTGGAATCCTCCCATTCAGGTTCATTTGGGTTACAAACTGCATTTTCTTCCTTTCACAAAAATGCATTTTCTTCCTCAATCCTATACACAGTTCGAAGTTGATTTGCTTCACTATGTATAAAAGCAAGCTGGTAACAGCATTCTTTATTCCATTTCTCTTAATGCTAAAATGACTAATGAGTTTGGGAGTATAAAAGAGCTCTGCTTTACATTACTCTGCTAAAAAAGTTAACTATCTTTTCTGCTAACAGCAGACCAATACATCGTACCTCTTCTGGAACATTTTCTACCAATGTTTTTGAGTCTGTCGCAGGCTGGTTAATAACAACGTTTGCAACTTTTCTTCTCTTTTCTTCTGGTTCCCCATCAGTGCTATCGTTGCTGAGAAAGCACAATTACAAGTTTATGAACTGAAAACACACTTTAGGGGAAGTAATTACTTCTACAACTGAAGTTTGCAGATACAGTAAAGTGTGGCAAGAATATAAAACAGAGGTTTAATTAACACTGAAATGTGCAAAATAGGTTAAATCTACATGTAAAATAATTCATTGAGGAGATAACTGCAGTCCTTCTCAGACTTTTCCAAGAAATACGGAAATTCTTAAAACCAAGGAAAACATTTTCTTTACTGCCGTTCCAATTACACCAGGTACAATAACAGGTCATTATAAACTACAGTGAGGAACACAACATATTAGAAAGTTTTATCTTCAATTTTTAGTTACTGTTTATTTTCTTAAACTCTTCATTTTCATGCACTATTATCAAGTTATATTTAAAAACATGGACAAATCACAAATTTTAACTGTAGTATCCCATTATTTCAAGATCCCTTTGAAGCCGGGTCTTTAATGAAGCTCTACTGGCAACAAGTAATGCACACGAGCTTTTTACTGTCAGCACAATTAGACAATAAAAATTAAGATGCAAAAATTTTAGGAAGTTTTTCAACAGCTAAATAAAATTACAATGCCACCTTAATGGAAATAAAAGCAAACCAGTTCACTAGTATACCTCTTCTCGTTAGTTTCCACTGCATCTCTGGACCTTTGCTTTGCAAATAGCTTAGCCATTCTTTTGGCTTTATTCTTTTGTCTACTGCTCATACCAGCTCGAAATTCTGAGTCAATTAACTCAGCAGCCTGAAGAGTCTGAAAGAGAAGTCATTCACTGTCAATTCTTCTTACAATGAAGGTCCTGAAAAATTCTCAAACACATTACTGCTCTACAACTTCCCCAACACTTCATTTCAAACTCAAAGCCACAGTTTGACATCAAATAATATTAGCATGCAACAATGGGGTGTAAGAATTCAGGAAGCCAAAGTATACCACATCAGTCATTGATGATCATGCTTAAAATAAAGATTATAACTGCAGAAGCACAAATAAATCAAACCCACTGTATTCCTTGTAGCCAGCCAGCTCGTGGTTTTACCTACAGGTTGTTTGTTTAGCAGTGAAACTGAAGAAGGAGAATAGTCCAGATCTTCATCATTGAACAGATCTTCAGTATTCATCCCAATTGCAGCACCCATATCTAAGCCAAGTTTCTTTTGTAACAGTTTCCTCTGTCGCGCTATCCTCTCTTTAGGATCAATTTCACCTTAAAAAAAGGTTTAAAAAATGAAAGATGGGTCAGATTTCCAACCAGGTGTATTACTGAAGACTTCATCAACGAAATAACAAAACAAAGCCAAATGTTATTAAGTTGTACTTGGCCAATACATTGACACAATCTTCTAAACCAAATCACACTGATTCCTAGGAAGATCTTTGATGCTGCTGAAACTATACTAGTACTTAAACTTTGGGAGCACCCACAATTACATTAAAAATAGAAGATTTCAGTGCCCAAGTACAATAAACCTGCTAAGTAAACAGCTGTCACACTCTTTTTCCATGTGTGGTACGAAGTCAGGAGATTGGACTTTTCTGGTCAAATTTGTGCACAAACTTAAGTAGGTGACCAATACTAGCAGAATTTTGGTGTTAACACCAGGCTGAGTAGTAATTAACAGTTAATTATTTATCTATACCAATAAGCCTTTTTCTGTTTTAAATTGCATTTAACTGACAAGCAGAGAAATACAAAAAACCTTCAATTCTCTAGAAAAATAGTTTTCCTTTCATAAGTTCATCTTGAAAGAAGCATCAAAGGCTGCTAATTCTAATGGGTATTTAACTTGCTTTATATGTACGATTACGTTGGCTATTTACTTGAAAAGGCAAGCTGCTACAAAATGCAAAAGAGAAATCAGCCTCTGTACATTTCCTCACCAGTTAAAAAAAGTAACTGAAACTATTTTTAGTTTCATTTTTAATTTTTTTAATACATTATTTTCCATTTATTTTGATTTGTAAAACTATTTACATGCAATTATACAACACTGAGATAAACATCAGATTTCTGTGAACTCAAGTGTCCTATTCTACCTGTTCAATTTCTGAACAGACACGAGTTTCATTAGGAGAAATGAAACTTGTACATCATCTTATTAACTTAGCGTAAAGGATAGCAAGCAATAAAATAGCAGCCAGACTTAACAGACAGGGTGCTGCTTAACTGTCAGCAGCCATAGGTTCTGTTCCTTGCTGGGCTATTGATCTGTGTACACTGCACAGAATGTGATAGAAAACAAGTGAATCAGGGCTATGCAGTCCAAGCAGATTCTTATCTATAGCATCATTTCATTTAGTGCAGAAACTGGAAGACAGACGGGAACTAGACCAAGAAAGTACTGTAATAGCAAAAAAAAAATAAATCTTAGATTAAAATAATTCAAGGCCATTACACTAATACAAACCAGCTAAAAAGCTGAAGGGTATCAGGCAAATCACTTGAAAGATGACATTACCCAGGCAGATATTTGAGCTTCCAACTTGACAGTTTTATTACAGTATTTTTCATGTGATCCTTCTGTATTTGAAAACTTTAAGCTTTTCAATAAACTACATCTTACTACTACATTTGGGAACATTCCTTTAATGAAGAACAAGAGGTGACAGTTCTTGCACTTCTTAAAGTCTACAGAAATACTACAGAAACCTTTAAATTGCCTTTTTTGCCCTGTCTTCCAGCTTTCCACTCTCCTCTTCCTCATAATACTGCCACAACAAACCTTCAAATCAGTAAGTTTTCTTATCTGCAAGTAAGATAGAGATATACCTGATTTATCATCCTGGACTTCAAATTCTGCACCAGCAGATCCAAGAAGAGATGCACCATGTTTTAACAACCGACATATATCAAATCTGTCAAAACGCAACCGATCTGTTGAAGGTGAATCTTCCATAAGACTTTCTGAGCCTGGTTCTAGATAGGACATTGAAAACATTGAGGACAACATGATGAAATTTTTGTTCAAAGTTCTGGAAGAAGTTTAAGGGAGATAAAGAGGAAGAAATCATTTCTCCAAAGGAGTCATCAGACATACAGCATTTAGCTTTTTAGAATCCTGGACACTGACACACCACCAGATCTTCTGTGTACACATACAGCCAACTTGCAGTTTGAACTACATACAGCTCACAAATAGTTCAAACAAGTCTCATACCAAAACCAGCCAAGCATCCCTGTATGGAAGCTGGAGAGTAGTCTCAACAGGTATGAGAGAAAGTCAGCTATGAAGGGCTACTGAAAACTAGTTATCAACTCTTGTCAAATCCAGCTGCAGGAGCAGCAGTTCAATACTGATACAGAAAAGATGTTCCTCTTCTTATTTCCTGGTTATGAATTCACTTCCAAAGTATTCTCTTCCCTCAACACTTAAAAGATTAGCACGTTTTGTGGCTCCTAGTCATGTCCAGCTTAGTATCTAAAAGGACTGGCTGTTCCTACATAATCCACCATGCTCACATCCTGAATTATGACCAAGAGCATAAATACAAATGTTGCCTGTAAGAAATACAGCATATAGTTTCGTGTTTCATCTCACACTAACTTAGGAAAGCTTGTTTATTTACAGCAGAATGAGTCTAAGCGCAAAACACAATGCAAAATAATCACCATCTACATTTCTTCAGACCTGAAGTTAACATTTCACCATACATACAAAAAGGTATTTACTGCAAGCCTAAGAACCTAAAGGCAACCAGCCCACTGTAAAAACATAAATTATTTGATGTTGTAGTCAAATACAACTAAAATACAACAACTATCTGCACAGCCAGGTATTAAGTTAAATGGCACTTTTTCCTCAAACATGTCATTACCTTTTAATTTTCTATCTGATAGGCAAATAAGCAAGAATGGGACAATGCATTTGAAAGAGCTACTGTACTTGAAGACTGAAAGGTTGCCCAATTTCCATGTACAAAAGGAGTACTGCAAGTAATTCTTGGAACTACATCAGTGAAATGAACTTCTATCCTTGGTAAGACAGTAGTCTAAAAAGTTAAGTATACGGATAAATATGATTTTTTGGGAAAGGGTCAGAATGGCTCCCGAAAAAAGCCCTCATTAACCTGATTATCAGTGTCCTTGAAGAGCTCCAGGAAGTGGATAAAGGGGATACAGAAAATCTTAATATATTCAAAAGCTTTTGGCAAGCTTTCATATACAAAACTTGGAGAAACTAAGTGAAAACAGAATTAGGGAAAACATCCTTATATAAACCGAAACATTAAAGATATCTGTAAAAGGGAGATAAAAGTTAGCTTTGGAGTCCTTCAGGGATCAGTGCTGGAACAAATTCTGTCTTTAGCAATGGAAAGATATCACTATGCACTCTTCTCCAACCATGGAGATGACATTAAGCTCTTTCGGGTAATCAAAAGTCACAGTGGTACTAAGGAATCCAGGAGGACTCTCAGAACAGATTAATAGAATCATAGAATATTAGGAGTTGGAAGGGACCTCGAAAGATCATCTAGTCCAACTCCCCTGCCACAGCAGGATCCCCTAGACCAGGTCACCCAGAAGCGCATCCAGACGGGTTTTGAATATCTCCATAGAAGGAGACTCCACAACCTCTCTGGGCAGTCTGTGCCAGTGCTCTGTCACCCTCACTGTGAAAAAATTCCTACGTGTATTCACACGGAATCTCCTATGCTTCAGCATGCAGCCACTGCCCCTTGTCCTGTCACTGGGCTCCACCGAGAAGAGCCTGACCCCATCCTCCCAACACACACCCTTCACATATTTAAAAGCATAGATGAGCTATACTGTCATGGGCAAAGAAGCAGATAAGGTCCAAAGTGCATAACCTAAACCACACCTACAGAACACTAAATCCAGAACTGGCAGTAAACATTCAATAAAGATCTTGGAGGCACTTCTGACAGTTTTCTGTCTTCACCAGCTTATTGGGCAGTGGTAGGCAAAACAGCCAATTAAGTACTGTGCATCATGAGGAAGGATACTGAAAACGTGACAAAAGTGCAGCACTGTGCTACTATGTATAAATATCAGTACTCTATAGATGCACAGAATTGCACACAGTGCACCTACATCTCGAGGTCACTAGCATGAACACAGAGAAGGATAAAGTTATCTAAAAGACAAAGGAGCTGTCTTGTGAGGAAAGACTGAAGGCTGCAACTTTTCAATCTGGAGAGAAGCTGTTGGAGGACAGCAAATGTGAGTTTACAAAAATCATAAAAGCAGTGGATAAGACAATGCAGAAATTGACAAACCCTGTAACAGCAGAAGCAGAAGGCACTGAATGAAATAATACAAGATCATCTCAAAACAGAGTTTCAATGTTTTGTTTGTTTTGTTTTGGGGTTTCTTGTGTGTTTGTGGGGGTTTGTTTTTTGTTCGTTTATTTGGGTGTGGGGTTTTTGCTCATTTTAAAGTTAGTGAATTTCTGGAACCTGTGCCACATACGGTTGTGAACATGGACAATGTCAATGGGTTTACACAATCAGGGAGGAGGTCTGTAAGTTGACAATAAAAGCAACTCTAACATCTCTAGCAATTTCAGATGCAAAGTCAGATGCAAAGTGACTACAAACAATAGACTTCAGCAAACTACCATTTCACCTCCCTCAAAAAGGTGCTTTGAGCAAGGGAACAGAGAAGAAAGAGCACCTGCAAAATATCACAACAAAGTTGATTTATGGTTAAAAGTTTTGCCACTTTACTAGTTAGTACTCCTTTTATTTTTAAAAGCTTTATGAGGGCACAGAGTACAAGCATGGGAATCTCAGAAGAAACAAAGGTCAGGCACATCATTGTAATTAAATACAAACACTAGAGCCAAAGTAGTTTACTACAGTCCATGCATATAAAAATGTCTATGCTCATAAAAAATACCAGAATGATATAGTTGCCTTAAAAAGTTTCATATCACAGTCAGTTTGCACCAGATAAAGATGGAATTTACATAATTCATTTAAGCAGCACCTTGTTTTGATCTTGGAGTTGGATTCCACTCAGGTACATTTTTCACTATTGCTTCAACAGCCTGGCCAGCTGCAATACGAGTATCCCAATTCGTACTTCTCAAATACACTAACACCTTTAAGAAGACAATAATAAACAGTTGCTTAAAATGTACTTTCAGAAAATCCATCAACTCTTATGCTCTATTAAAGCACACTTACTTTTAATGGTATGGGTTAAGACAACATGCATAACAAAGGGACAAGAAAATAAACCAAAGAAATGCAAGCAGCCTTCTCTGTATTGCTCACTGCTTAGTGGAACTCTTGCCATAGCCAGACGTTAATAATTTATAAGATCTATTTATTCCCATCAGTCAAACTCAACCTTGATTTCCTCCAGGTACTGAATAAAACTTGAGACTTCTCTTTTTTTTTGCTTTCTAAAGGAAGTGTTCAAAAGAAATTAATAGACCTTAAAACTCTGAAGTCATTTAACCCAAGAAGAGAGACAACATGGGTCATTTGAAGCAACATATGCTATTCTAAACTAAATTACCACTATGTCTCAAATCTGGAAAAACTATTTCTTTCTCTGGAAGTGGTTCGGTATTCATGACTCCTTGGCCACTCTGCTGATACTATCAACTGTGGTGAGGACACCTGTTCAATAAGAGCAAAACTGAGGTCACTCGGCCATCTCCAGCTGTCAGATACAGACTATTTTTGGTGGTTTTGCTAGACTTGGCTAGATTGAAGTTTCAAACTAATAGAAATCTCTTCCCATTTTCCAGCCCTTTTAAAGACATGCAACCTCCTATAGTTTTAATGCTATATCACACAAGTAACAATCTTTCAAGTCAGGATCAGAAATTTTTGAGGCAGTAGAGCATCTCTTTATAGAAGAAAATCTAAACTTAAATTCAGTATCAAAACTGAATGCAAAGTAACCATTTCAGAGACTGACAAAATAACAGGTTTATCAGAAGCAGTCTCCTAATTTTTGGAGAACACAACGCTACTGTGTTGCTGCTACTTGCTACACAACCCACACCTCTTTAAACTAATTTTATTTTCACCACTAAAGTACCCAAAGAAAAAGAAAAAAAAAAAAAGAGATGCTTACTTTAGATAAGAGATTATTCAGTTCATGAGGATGCAGTTTCACTACTTCCCCAAGTTGCTGTGCAGCTGCTTTTCTCGTTACTGGTGTTGTACCAGTGTCCAGTAGTATAAAGAGACGATCAAGCCTAAATACAATTGACAGAAACCGAAAATGTTATTATTCATAGCTCAGCTGCCCATTTCTATTAATATTCCACAATATTTTTCAGCTTATGTAAAAGCAAATGTTAAGAAATGGTTGCCTGAAGACTCAATTGATGAGTGAAAAACTTACTTTTCTAATAGCAAGCACAGTTTTTCCAAAGGCACATTAATTTGGTAAGCAAAAAAATTAAGAAATTGTTAGAAATACTTAAAAAAACCCCGGCAGTTACAAGAAATAAATTACATTGTTCCCTTTTCTGTAATATTACATTTTAAACCCTGAAAAATAAATACTCATAAGCTGTAAATTATCTTATTCAAATTCTGTCTGATATAGAAAGCAAAGAACTCAATGGCTTGTATTGTGCACTATCATTTCTTCTGAAGACATAGCCTGAAATCTGTAACATCAAACTGTTTTTCGAGGACACTGCAAATTTTTACTATTTCCCCCTAACTACACAGAATATACAAACCCAAGCCTGTTGTTGTAGTCACAGCTTTGAAATAATCCAATACCTCCAGCCTTACCATGAAATACAGGCATTTGACCAGCAGATCTGGTTTCACAATAACTCTGCATTTAATGAAATAAACCCCGATCATCTATTTTCAGAATAGTTGGCTTATCTCTTGCTTAGTTACAAAATGAGAAAGTCATCATACAAAAAAACACATAAAAATACAGACTACCTAGATAATCAAATCAATGATGGAAGTTACAAATGCTCATTACTCTCTCCACTGTAAGTGGGACAGTCAGAACTTTTCACAAGGTGCCTAATTTATCCTTTAGTTATTGAGCAATATAAGGTTATTACCAAATGTGAATCCAGAATCCGTCCACACAGTGTAATAGCAATTGTCCCTTTAGTCTTAAGCATAAAAATACTCCTCCAAATATTGCAACAATATGAAGCTGAAATTTATAGGTGAGCAGTGAAGCTCACCTACATCAGCCTAACGATAGGATATGACATGATATCTATAGGATTCAGGTAGTCTGAACAACTCCCCTTCCTCAAACAAGTAGCCTAGGTTTGAGCAAATACAAGGAAGGATGAACATTTTGTCTATTAGTCTCTCGTTCCTAATTACATTTCATGAAAACTGACTTTTAACATTAGCTACAATAATTAAAAAAACCCTCAGCTCTTCACAACATCACCGGATTTTGTATTTTGACTCCTTTAAACCACGCATACTCCTGAGAATATCTTCTAATGTGTCACAACACATTAGAAAAACCAGTACTACAAAGCCAAGGTAGAAATGTCACTGAAGTACTGCTCCAGAACACAAATGCTCTCACAGCTGTAGGTAAATATGTATAACAAGAGTATTTCAGATCATTCCAGTATTTTGGAGATGCTTGTGGTATCTGTTAGCTTTGAAGTAATTCTTTTCTGGCTACTAAAACTGGTGAGCCCATTTCAATTTCTGTAGATAAAACTGGAGTTTCCATTACTATTATTTACAGTTAGTAAACTGTTCTAAAATTACATAAAAGTGAAAATCTAAACATATCTAAACCAGCAGCTGGCGTGATTAGACAGTCAAGCAAGCAAAAGCTTTACAAATCAAATTCTTCCAAATCACTGATAGTGGCCTAGCCAAACAGAACATACCAGATACTTAGTTTTGCCAGTATTTTTACCTTGGTACATGTGAAAATACTAACCCAGCCAATATGCTAGCTTGCAGACGCTCTGACTTGCTTGTTCTCTTTTTCTTCAACTCAACCCTTTCATTCTTCATCTCCCTGCAAAACTTCACTGTTCTATATTCAAAAGGCTCACCACTTGGCACCACCCACTCAAAGTATCTTTTTTCATCTCCAAAGTCAAGAACAATGTGCAACTTAGACCACTTCCTCAGCTAGAACTCTTGTTCAAATGTGCATGTGTGAAAAACAGAGGAAACCACCACAACAGCCTGCCCTCAAAAAACCTCAAGTCTAATCTCAATCTTAGTTATAACACTAGATCTTCACTCCTAAACCCCACAATTTTTTGAAGCTGTATTACCTACAAAATACATGTTTGTTTGGGTTTTTCTAACCTGAAGTATGTTTGGTTTGTTATTTGTGAATTTAAAATTGTACAAACGCAAAATAAAGCAAAACAAAGTGTCTTGCCATTGTCTTACATCTAGGAAATTTTCAGTGTTTAACCCCAGAAAAAAAAAATGGAAACAGGATTAGCAAATACAGCTAACAATATGTGACTAACACTCCTGGTCATGCTAACCATTCTTCCTTCTCCTACCCCAGACTTCCCAGATGTACAATTCCCAAACAGTTAATATTCTGGAGATAACAGGATTCTTTAAAATTTTGGTGTTGCTGCAGCAGAGTATGGCAGATCCTGAATTCTCCTGCTCCAGTTGGAAACACAGCAACTGAGAAAGCTGACGCTGATCATCAGTGCTAGGGGTTTTTTAAAGTTTTAATTATTAGTTTCATTAAGAATGAAAAAAATATTAAAAATTCTAAAATTTCATATTCATTTTGAGGACCTGCCATTTGGAAAGAAATTTCCCAAGTTCTGACAAGGTTTTCATTTTCAGAATGAACCAAGTCTCTAAACTAGTTATTAACATCAAAAAAATGACAGCACTTTGGTTCTCTGCCACTCATGCTAGACAGTGCCATGGTGCAAATGTAACACAAGACCGAATCACTGTGGTAGAGTGAAATGCTCTACAATGCAGATTAAATTTTTAACTCTTAGGAAAGAGTTCAACACAGACTATCAGAAAACTTTGCCTTCCATATGTTTACAAACAAACAAACGGAAAATACAGGGAGTACTTAGAGGAAGAGATTTATGAACTGTTATGAAAAATCTAAACAGTAATGAATGCTATAAATGAAATTCACTCTTAAAACAACTTCTCCTGTGTCTTAACTGCTGAACTCGGAGCTTAAAAATACAAAGTCCTTCACTTTTAATTCATAAGCAATGGTTCACATAATCCTTCTGACTATGATCTTTCAATCCTGAATCAACTACATCTCAATATGACAGCAACGATACACCATCTCTGTGAATTCGTGACAAATGAGCTCATCACAAAGCACTAACTTGTTCAAAGAGGCAGACAGCTTCTTCCTCTCTCTTGAGAGCTTCCAAGATTTTTCTAATCACTGCTGTGGTATATCAGCAAGACACAACTTGGAGAAGAAATTCAAAGTTCTTATGAAGAGCATTACATTTAAACTTTAACACCGACAGAGTTCATTAGAAATGTTTCTGACACAAGACGCCAATTCAGGTGCTTAAGAACAGGCATCTAGTAGCATTTGACACACTTCAGAAAGAGTCATCCACATGGCTTCAGCAGGCATGACAGGATGCAGGGGATCCTTGTCATTCTGAAGTGGCAAGAACACATTATACCATCTAAACTGGCACTAGAGACCTAGATGAAACAAGTGAATCCTCCCCATGTAAATATTCCAAGTAGGCAAACCCAGAGCATTTCATTAAAGCACACTAGTTTTGAAAAGACTAAACCTTTAATTCTTATTTTCAGAATAGAACCACCTGAGAGAGACTAAAGAATAATCAGCAGGTCTGTGATCAGAATATCGACAGGAGTAGCCATCCCAAATTGGACAACACTCTTCCACCACTAGACTATTAACAGTCAATTTAATTTAACAGTAACAGAATTCTTAGGGAAAGATTGCAGGCAAGAAGAATCCTAACAATTAGCAAACTTGCATTACTATTAATCAAAACAGCAAGACTGGCTGTCACAAGGAGGAACATTATCTCTCTAATCAACACTTACACAGAATGATTATGCATACACGCTCAGTTCAGTTAACTAAAGAGGGGGTTTTGTGAATAAAAGTACGGAAAAACTATTATTGACCCCAGTCACTAAACATGTCATCTCCTATTGCACTGCATTACTGCAGCAAAGACAACAAACAAAACAGTAAGAACAAACAAAAGAACAAGTACTTTCAAAAAAGCCACAACTAACTCAGTGGCACTCTCCAGATAGCATGGCAATTCCATGTTCTAGCCACTGCTTTCCAGTTTCACACAATCAACATTAAAATAAGTCAGGGTTGTTTTTTTTTTTATTTCAGTGAGTTGAGGCTTGAAAGGAACACTGGACTAATCACTGCTGACAATTAAGTGATCTGTTTGGATTCTAGGTGCACCAGGATGTTTAACTGGCCAGAGACCAGTCTGACAGTAAAGGCAAACCAGTATAGAAAACCTTGTAACTATCATAGCATATCCTCCAACCCACTAAAATTGTGTGACTGCAAAAGAAACCTCAGTGGTGTCCCTGAAACATTCTAATGTCAGATCTGCCTAGAGCTCTTTGGAGAACTGCTAGTTAGCACCCATTAGAAGGCAAGAGAATAGTCAGGAATTTACAATATAAATCAATACCCAGGAGCTTCTTCACAGGCACTAGTTCTTCATATATAAGTAGCCCAGAAACCTAGAGAACATCATTAAAGTTTTGGCAATGGTTGACACTCATTGTGAAATTCAACCTAAGTTCTAATAGAGATGCCTTAGCTTTCCTTGTTGACCTGATGATCCTTTGGTGGTATTTCATCATCTGGGCAATTCCCAGTTTGGTTAGTTTCACAGCTCAAAAATATTCAAGACCCTTCTGAAGCACACAAATGGTTAAACAATCAAGTAAACAACTTTCCAATGTACAACTGGCAAGTGAAAAATCACTCAACAAAATTCAGAACATAAAAAGTGTGATAATACAGAAAGAATGGATTGTGATTTTACTTCTTATAGGTGAGAGCCTGTGGAGTAAATAGTTATGAAGGTGTGGCTGTGGGCAACAGAGAAACTATTGTTTCCTGAAAAGGGAGCGAAAGGGACATCTGGAATGAAAAGAATTGCATGACCGCACTGGTCACAGAATTATATACTGCATATGGAAGCCAATTGAACGCTAAAATTCACATAATTAATTCCATATGGGATCTATATTACATATAATACATGATTTGTAGTATCAGGCTGTAAAAGTTCTATTTGAAAGTATCTGAAACTATCTGAAACTACTACTACATGTACACCCAACACTGCAGCCCAAAGATGTATGACCAACTACATTACAAAAATCATGAGAAATAACAGGAAATTAAAACAGCTGTAAAGACATACTAATACAAGAAGTCCATCAACAAGTTATATAGGGAATGCCTTGGTGAGAATTCAAGTTCTAGCTTCTGGAGCAGGTCAGAATTCTTATAAGAATGCAACCCTGACTTTCAACTTTCATTTCAGTCTGTTAGATGCCCAAGAAATTCTGCAGCTCTTTCCCATTTGGGCAGTAGCACACATGCTATTTCTGCTTCCCCCTTTACATGACCGCATCAACACTCTCCCACAAAGAGCAACACGGAAGACAGCCCATTGTTCTGGTCTTCAAGCTAACCACCATCAAGAAAAGTTATACTACTTTCCTCCCTTCCGAGTCAGAACACCTGTAATCACACTGGTTATAGAGTGTCTACCTACCTGATGGTACAAGGCATATGTCTTTACGTAGTAGTGAAAACATACACCTTGCTCAGTTTAACTCTGGCTTTTCTTGGAAGAGGAGACATAAGGTACTAGCTTGCTTGGAAGCCATAAGTTGAATGATTTCTTTAGAAAGTTTACAATAACCTCAAAAGAACACTTCTAAAAAGGTACACAGGGCCTACAAAAGAGATCTTGGATAATTTTAGTATCTTGTAAGAAAGGTAAGAATACCTTTCAATTATGCAGTATTAAACTTGAAATGTTACGTAAGTAATGATGCCAGCCAGTGCAGCCACTTGTTCTTGGGAAGTCACAGCTCCACACTTGAAAAGGCAAAAAACTTATGAGGCCCACTTACTTTCCAGGAACTTTACTATCATAGCATTCTGACACTATTACTTATTTTAAAATAAAAACTAGATTCCTAATCTACATATTGCTGATTTTACAGAAACTAAAGTGAATGAAAACACTGAAAACTTCAGAAACTTGTACTAAACTTACACAGACCAAATCAAGAATGGCTTGGAAGAGCAGAAAGTTGTTATGCTTGCCCATACTTGCTGAAAATCTATCCTGAAAACACTGTGAAAAGGCTGTAAGATATTTCAGCATGAACTTAAAGATATACCTATTAAAAAACAAAATGTTTCTTTTTAATGCATTTTGCTAGCTTCATGCATTTCATCACGTTTTAAAAGCAATTACTTAATTGTTGCTCTTCATACTGTGAAGGCTCTCAAAAACTGGACAAATTTATTTACAGCCCTTGGTGTTGGAATAACAACATGAGATTGTTTTAAAACATTAAAGAAACTGGAAAGAATTTTTATTTGATATTGAAAGGGACTATCAATGCTTTTTACCTACTGGAACTCAACCACCCTAAGGAATCTATGAGTGTTGTCATTTTCCATAAACTGGAAGTATTACTTTTTCACAGAAATTATCTCAAAAGATCACTAGTGAGCCATTCATTGTATTTATTCACTTGGATCATACACTTTGTAGGAATGAAGCTGAAGCAAAACTTTTCGCTTCCTTTTTTTCTTCTCAGTTCCACTGTCAAGAACTACTTCTTTCATTAGCTATGCAAACATTATACTACTTCACATATACTTTTAAGACTGGAGACAGGAGATAAAAGCCTACCAAATTAGACTGCGCATTCACAGAAAGAACACAAACCTTCCCACCCACCTATACATATTCTGGACGACAATGTTCATTAGTTAGTCTTTTCAGCACTGAGCTACCGGAGATGAGTATATAAAAAGCAACTATTCTGCAGCATCTTCTGATGTGAGGTATGTGCTGTTAGGTCCGTTTTCTAGTGTACCACCACAAAAATGTTTTACAGAAGCCTGTCTTCAGTCCATGTAAACAGCAGAATCTGATAAAACCAGCATGTATACATATAATGAAGAACCTTAAATACCAGAATCTCTTTTGTCAATAGATGACCTCATTAATAGCAAAGCTGCAAATTCTCAGCCTAATTTTGAGATATTTTAAAGCATTCCCCAGGGCCTAGGGTTGTGAGACATGTTTTCAACTGGCCAAGCAGCAGAAACTAAACTTTAATGGGAAAACACCTACCTGATAATGTACTCTTGAGAACAGAAAAATACCCCTCCCCTACATCTAAAAATGGCTGTTTTTTGAATATGGTTCCAATACAGAACTAACCCTAAGGAAGTTTTCTGTTAATATCACTGTTTGTTATGCACTCAGCAAAGACTACAGTCCTTGAATTATTAATTTGAATCAACTTCTCCCTAATTCTCCACACTTGGGATAGTTAAAATCATTCAAAAATTAAGTATTACACTAGTAACTTCAAAAACTGGTTCCAAAAAACTACCTACCTAGAGGAGAAGTGCTGAACTCTACAATTAAATGGAGCTGGAACAACCACATCCTTTACAGAAACATTATTATGTGGTAGGTAAACGTACAAAACCATTATTTGTAATACATCTGAAAGGACCTTAGAAATTCAATGTTCTGAAGTAAAAAATGAAGATGAGATTTCTTTTATGTGGAAGAGCAACACTGACACTGTATCATTGGTGTTCCTGTGGTCCATCCAGCAGCCAAACAGTCCATTTGTCAAGAGATACTCTAACTCAAAGGGGTATGGGACAGGTTTTGTAGTATCTATTAAAAAACATGCATGAGGTCAAATTTACATAGTGTCACTTCTTACAGTTATAGAAACATTGGAGTTTGCCAGGATTAACCAAGAGGTTACAGCACTCCAAAACATGTAATTGTTTTAGTTACTTTACATGTGGAATTCAAATAACCCTATACCAACTCACAAGTATTATAGCACCTTTACTGAAGTTCTATACTGTATGTTCAACTCTTATAACATTTTGATCTGAAAACTGTTCTCTGAAGCAATGCATCACACATGACATTACTAGCATGTCAACCTCTTTAGTGCTGCACAATGAAGCTTAGAATGAGCCTTTTCTACGAGATTTTTTCCCCCGTCAGTTACCTGACCAAACAGCTTATTAGCTAAATCTCTGCATAGAGCACTACTGCTTTTCACTAAAGCCCTGTGGTTTTACAGAAATACCAAAATGTTGGTAACTGAATTTGAAACCAATCTTTACAGCAGACAAAATCTCAGAATACAGCTGAAAAGCTGTATTTTCATATTCCTGTTAGCCTCTATATCACATGTACTTTAGTTCTGTTAGTTTAGTCGAACTAAAACACCTACTAGAAGTCATAAAATATATATAACTATAGTGGTGTTATAAAATTTGATTAATAATGGATTTTCATTATAAACGTACACATTTTTACTTTTCTACACAGAACTGTAACCTTATTAACACACATCTTCAGAAACAGAATTTACTTTTGATATAGCACTTCAAAAGTATAGAGATACTACAAACACGTGACTTGAGGCTAATCTATCACAAGGTTAATTTGGATTTATCGTTTCCTTTCAACTATCCTATTAGTAAGCTTAACACGTCCATTTCACACACACACACACAAAAAAAAGGTGGGAGGAATTTGTGCTCTGCATTTTTTATAAACCAACTCGACATACCTATGTATCTGTGAATACTTTAAATGCTGGCACGCCCCAGCTCTCATGTGTGTAAGCAGATACTACCTAATATCTTGAGGCAGAGCCAGAACACACTAATCACTTTTCTCCATGGAAGCCTGTTTTATTCCTGTCACTTTACAACTAAGGCCTCTGAAAGGCAAAAGGGTTTCTTACCAGTTTTTGAGACTCAATAGCATTATCCCCCATTTCCTAATAGTTTAACTGGAAGAAGGACTGGCCAACAAAAATAAAGTGCCGAATTCAGGAGGAAGCCCGAGACGCCCCAGGCAGAGCCCCTGCGGCCCAAGGAAGGGAGGGGGCTTCCCTGTGCGCCAGGCCAGGAAGCAAATCCATGCGGCGGAGCACGCAGCCACCCCAAACCCCACTGAGGCGGCTCATTCTATACCGAGGAGTGCGGAGGTTCCAGCGAGGCCTCCGCATGCTCTCAAAGTGAGAGGAGATGAAAACCTGGCACCCCTCTTCACCACCGCACCCCCCGATGCCGGACCACACAGAGGACCGGGGACTCCAGGCCGCCGCTGCCAGCCCTCCTTCCCCAACCCTTTCTGGCTCCTACCGACCTGGAGACGGCCATGGCCGCCCGGAGCTGGGACTCGCTAGAAGCGAGCGACGGGTCAGCAGGCGGGGGGCGCCGGCGCCGCTCTCCCGGAAAGGAGGGCGCTGGGCCTAGCTTGGGCCTCTCCGGCGCCGCACCCGGCCTCGGCCCCGCCAGCAATCCGCGTGAAGCGGCTGAGCGCAACTGTAGCCTGCAACGGTCAGAGTCTCGCTCCCCACGGCGGGGCAGCGACAGCACAGTCGGAAGCGGTGCACAGCCCTCGGAACGCAGGTTAAAGCGTCTATTCCTCCATCGCTGGGGCGAAGCCCGATGCCTGGTTTTATACGAGCAGCCATCTTGTATTTATTCCCTTCCTCCATGATAGGCGCTTCCTGATTGGCAAGAGCGCCCGGCCGCAGCCAATGGAGAGAGCGCTTCTAAGAGCAAGGAGGGAGGGCGCATGGCGCGCCCGGACTGAGGAGGACCGACCATGGAGGTTGCCGAGTCGGCTAGGGGTGGGCCGGCCTCCGGCGGGGCGTACCATCTGCATGGGGGGGAGGCTCATAGGACAGCGCCCCAGGTGCCTCACCGCGGGGGGAGAAGCATTGGAATGCGAAGTACACGCGTTTCCTTGCCAGTCCACCGGATTGTGGCTCTTCTCTCCCGCTAGGATGACGAGGAAAGGGCCGCCAGAAAGTCGGCGAGCTCACGCCACACTTGCCACCGGCCGAGGTGCGCTGCCTCTTGGCTTACACCCGGTGCTGCGGCGCGGACGGTTGGCCCGCGGAGACTACGGCTTCCGGCGTGCAGCGCGCCAAGCGCTGCGCCCGCTACGAGGGGACGCAGCCCCGGCGCCGAGGAAGGGCCGGGCCTGGCCGAGGAGGTGTCCGATCACGTTTTCTGTTCCTCCCCCTACGCTGCTGCTTCGGCCCCTCCCCGCAGGGAGATAGGCACTCGGGGCTGGTGGTGGCCTCACTCAGGTTCATTTTGGTTGCTGACAGGCACTTATAAACTGGCACCAGCATCCCCGACGTAGAAAGGCGGCATCTGAGCCGCTCCCCGAGGCGCGGCCCAGTTACAAACGGCGTTTCCTTCCATTGCTTATCGCCTCCTTCTTCATTGAGGTGGCTACCCCGTGTTCCCGGCTCGGTTGGACTCCTAGCGGCCTGCAGAACGGCTTAAAGATCCCAAGGATCCCGCCCAGCAATCTCCCCGCCGGGCATCTGCCCTGGGCATCTGGCCGCAGTCTCACTTAACTCTTGGGAAAGAAAGACAAGCTTTCCAAGTGCATACTATCAGCTTCGGTCAGATCCAGAGAAACACTGATTAAGGAAATTGGCCTTCAACTAACCCTTCAATTAATGATCTGTGACAGAGATGCAAATTTATCTGATGTACGTAACTTTTCATGTGATAAGTTCACAATTACAGATTATTCTTTCGTGGAAGTGAGCCATTAACTTGCATAAATACATGAATTTGCATAATAATGTACGATGAAATTTTTCCTTTAAAAAAGTAAAAGCCCATTGTGAATTTCATAACCAAACCTTTCTACAGGGATTTCTGCTTGCCCCACCCTTTCTACTGGATTGTTTCTCTTTCCCTATAGTAAACTCTCCATGTATGAGTTCACTTACTCATTCCCCACTAACATACACATACTCAAATACACATAGTAATGCCATCTGCATGTTCACTGTCTTTTTATACTTCTATAAACTAGACACTAGTACATAATACCTCAATTAATTCTTATCAAGTGCAGGTCCAGTCTATACTTGAGTGCTTTAGAAATGTTTGTCGCAGATGCCTCTTTCCTGTCTGTTGCCTGTCCTTTGGTAGGACCTCTGTGGTGACTAGGAGTTGGAATTAAAGTGGCAACTAAACACCAGAAATACCAAGGCATCTGTGTCACACAATGTGGCCAGAGCAAGCTACAGACTTAATTTGCAGTGGTACAGTTAGTTTTTGTCACAGTGCTACACACAATGACCCTTTTCCCTGTCATGGCTTTGATCTAGTAACTACTTTAGATAGCTCAATGTGCCTCCTGTAGCAGAATACACCAAAAAACACCCTAAAGTGTATTGACTTAAGAGAGCTTTTACTGAAGTACTCCAAAACTGCATGCACCTTCCTTTCTGCCACCATATGGTGCAAGTGCATCTATTTGGGTCTCTGACCCATGATCCAAGGTGAATGTCTACTGTCCCATGTGTCCATGTTTTCATATAATGGGGTGCCTACTCTTTAGCCACGGGATGGGGAGAAATGGCAGAGAGTTGGGGTAGAGAGCCACAAGGAGCAGGCTGAGAGTGGATATGTTTTTCTTGCATGTTCAATATTCTTGACATGGATGTATAGCAAACATCCCTGATACTATTTCTGCATTTGTTTAGCCAAATTAGCAGCCATCCTGTCCTGCTGGGGGCATTATTGAAATGACCCTCAGCTACTATTTCCTAACACTCTATTTCTTCTTAGGTTCTTTAAAACATTTTGTGCACTGTTTTTATAGCAGTCAAGGCTGAAGACACATCAAATATGCAATAAGAGTTGTTTTGACAGCTCCATAGGGGTTATTCTACCTGAAAAAAAGTGCTGGAAAAATATTGGTGGTGGGTCTTATGCACGGAGTACTTGCTGAAATGATTACAAACTGAAATCCATGCAAAACAATCTGTAAAAGACAGAAAGAATTATCTGTTATTTGCCTAATAGTAGGCATTTCAGGCTGAAACACAATTTATTCTAATCTCATATATATTTTTGTATTTTGATGTGACATTCATCTAAAGCACATAGTTACTTAACTATTCATCTCTGCTGTTCAATCCTCTTTCCTACACCCTCTGAAAATCAGTTCTTTGTCCATGCATCTGCTCACCTGCTCCATAAGTTATACAAATCCTTTTTGAACACTTGTTTTCTTTTGACCCATTTTTTTTAATGAGTAGACACACCTTTTAAGATACACAAAAAGAAACAGGAGAAAAGAACCTCTGCTTCAAATCTGTTGTGTGCCAGCATACTCTCAAACCTACTCCTCAATTAGATAAAACTCATTAACTTGCAGTCAACTGGTATGTTATGTTCGCTACTTCCTGCACCGATCTCAATTTTATTTTGTTTTCCTCCTCCTGCAAACTGTGTCCACCTATGAACTCTTTTTGCTTAGTCTGCAGATTTACAGCAACTGCAGCTTTCTCATTTGCTGTGTATGCATACAGAGCCTAGGGGAAAAACGGTGCAGCCTCCAATTCCTACAGCTGTGCAAATAGTAGATGACAGAGGCACAATTTTCCTGGTTGTCCCTTCTGATTAGACATGACATACCATAATCTTCTACATGTTCTACTCTTCTGGTTTTATTTTTCCAGTCAGACTTTTGTGTCCTGAAGGTTTGTAGATTTGTATTGTTTAGGACCACACTAGCCTCTCTGTAACTGTAGGTATACCACCTGATGCTTCCTAGTCTGGTAAAAAATATTATTTTTGTAATAGTTTGAGCATATTTTAGTGGCTCTTTTACTTGATTTCTAAATTCCCTTGAAAATAGTATCTGAAGAGACACTAATCTTAGAAGTCTAGCAGTTTCATCAGACATCTTCTCTGCTTGTGTCTTAATCACTATCATTATTTTGATTATCTGTACAAAAACATACTCTCAGATAACTTTATGTATTGTGATCTTACACAGGTAAGTTGTACAGGTTCTTTGCAACATGAATTTCTTAATGATGCTTTCTGTTCTAAGGTCCGCAAACTAACCAGTTATCCTGTAGGCTATTTCTTACTTATTGTTATATACTCACTTTACTTATTGGTATATACTCACTTTACATTTCTTACTTATTGTTATATATCTAACGGTTTCTTCTTCATCTTCCTAGTTTTTATTTATCTCTGTAGGTTAGGCCCCTTTTACTGGTGTAACTAAAACCAGATTTCTGATTGCTGAAGGGTATTTTTTAAGCTTCCTTACAAAGTGGCAGCTTGTACATGATCTTCCTCATAAGTTCCTCACTGTAAATGATGGTGGCTGAAGGCTGGATGCTGACTGATAGCTCTCATAGTCTGAAAAGCATCTCAGAGATACCATGAATTCTGAAAGACAAATAGGAGCAAAGGCACTGCCACCCACAAAACAGATTAGCAACATTTGGGAAATTTCTCCGATTTCTCAACATCAAAAAGGACTGTAATAACAATCAGTTAGTGAAAATCACCAACATCTGAGATTCCAAAAGTCACCACAGCTGTACAGCCTCAATAGATTTCATTACCTCTGATCTCAGTGCTCTCAACATCAGGGCCTGGGTTCGATTTCCGGTCAGGAAAGAATACTGCTGTGGCAGGGGGTTAGACTAGATGATCTTTCAAGGTCCCTTCCAGCCCCTGACATTCTGTGATTTTGTGATTATATGTGACATTGTACATTCAGGACAGTTTTCCTGAATGAGAGGCTCCTGATATGATTAATATAGAGAGAAAATTTGTGATTCAAATTTTGTGATCTTCTTTTCCCAGGGATTTTGTCTCATGAGATTGCATGGACTTGTTCAGAAGTGGTGCTCCTTGGCCATCTCCATTATAATCAGGTATTTTTGTACTAGTTTCTAATTAAGATCTATTTTCCATCCTATTTTGCAACAGATGGAAGACTTAAATTACTGATATTCTTTGGACACACTTCAAGTATAAAAACTGGAAGTTTCTTAGTTTTGTCTTGCTGTTAGCCATGCCCCTGATTTAAATAAATCTTTTGTAGTTTGCATAGTTTATTGTTCCTGTGGCATGATTTTTAGGAAATGGTAAAATCTATCCATTTCATACAGTTGTTCTTTTTTCCAAACTTTTATTGTTTACATTTAAATCCTCCCTCTTTTCACAGGGTGTTATTAGTAACTATACCACTTCTTATGTCAAGAAAGTGACTAAAGTACATGTACATTCACTAGATCTAGCTTATGAACTCTGAAATATTAGAAGATTAACAATAGTAACTTACATGGACAATTGCATCTTTATACCTGATCTCTCACTGACATATAGGAAAGCAGAGATCTCCATGCATATATATATATATATATTTATAATGCACATACACATGCATTTATACATAGATGTACATTCTTATATAAGAATGAGTTTAGTATTTCATATCCAGAAAGAATACTGAAGGGAAGAAAAAGCTCCTGTTAAGTATCTAAGTGGGCTGTTTTGGATCAAGGTAACAGGCAAAAATGAGCCACAGTTAGAGACAAAGACAAGTGGAAATAACGCCAAACTCTTCTTGTAAATCTGCAGGTTTTTCTATGTAGGCCTGTGGAAAAACGCCACATGAAAATAACATGGGAAACAGGCTCTTTCATTATTTAAGCTTGTGTGGCTGTAAGTTTTTACCCTTTAATTTCATTTCAGTAGTCAGATTTTTCTTTTTCATTAGATAAGGCAAGAGGGACATTAGCCTAGGCAGTAAAAAAAAAAAGTGCATATAATTCCAGTGTGAACAAACTGAATACAAAGAGCATAAATAGAAAAGCACGACATAAGGATTCAGAAACACACTATAATGCTGAACAAACAGGGCCAGAGGTTTCACATCTAGTCCAGCTCTTTCCAAAAGCTGTTGTTTTTCAAAGATAGAAAAGAAAGCTAATCTGTAGCCATCGTCACAAGTTCTGCTACAGTTAATGAGTTTAAATTAGATTCCAAAACAAGTCTGGTGAACATAGCCTTTTCTGTCTCTTATTATAACATCTATTAAATTAAATGCTATAAAACAATGTGTTTGTTTTGTTGTTTGGTTTTTTGTGGTTTTTTTTGTTTTTGTTTTTGTTTTTTTTTTTTTAATTTGTGAGCCCTGTTTCTCAAGTAATATTTTAGGCCTGTTAAAGATTTCTGGTATGTAAGTTTTGAAAATCAGAATTTACCATTCACCGTATACCAAAACTGTTATTAAACAGCTCCAACGTCATGTAGATACCAGGATATGGTGGTCATCTGGGGTGTGCAGACAAGGATGAATCAGCTGTAGCATTCACTTTGCAATACAGTTTATAATTTTCTTCTATTTAATATGCACATCTCAAACAAGGATTGAAATATGATTAACAGATATCAACAATCTCCTTAAAGGGTTCATTTCATTGTATACACTTCTGTTTGGTAGTATAACTTACAAAATAAAAACCTTTCTGCCTGTGCTAGAAGAGGTCCTTTGAAGGAACAATGAGGATCATCCTCTCATCTGCATCAACTTTAAAGTTTATCTGAGGGGCTCTTTCATCCTCCTTTCTGGAACATTCAGTCCTGAACATTCCTCATAACGGAAGAAAACATCTGCTTTCAGTATGACTCTGCATTGACTTGTTTGTTGTACTTCTTAAAAAGAGGCGGTCATTTCAGATTTGTTTGTTACTCTTTAATTTATAACTGCAAGTTATGTGCGATGGGTACAGTAATAGCAACATTACAGTTTGTTTTGATACTGTCCTGAAAGACTGCAATAAAACAGATACGTATTTGTAATAAATTGGATTTCTCAGAATCCTCAAATGATGAAATTCCTGGTAGCAAATAAAACCTTAGCTTGTTTTCAATGCATGAAACAGATTTGCAGAGTAGTTTCTTACTTGATTGTCTGAAATTCTGGAGGGAATATCTTCAGGATATGATACTAGACATAGACTAAATTTAAAGCATAAAGGGAAGCCTTAATTACTTTTAATATCCACATGACTCTATTGCAGGATTAGAGGTCTAAGTGGTCCTGTATTTTTTTGATAACTATTATTTACACCAGCATGGTGCTTACACTGAGCCACAGGAGCAGCTTAGAAGACTCAGATAAGCAGTTGCCAGGACCAACTCCCCCAACATGTGCCCTCTTTTTATACTCAGTAATCTTTCACCAGCTTTTTACACAAGCATTTTTTTTCTACATTTCTTCCCTCACACTGATAACTCTCTCCCCCTGATATTTTAATTTTCATGTTCCCTCCTCCTTCATTTTTCTCTTTTAAAGTTTTTTCCTGCCCTCCCCTCATCCCTCCACTGTCTTCTCACCTCAGGAAGAAAGAGATCTGAATTGCCTCTTTGCCTGGTTCCTTTTTGCCATCTCTTTTTTCTGACTCCTCCCAAGAAGAAAGTCATCTGCAGGTTTGGTAATTGCTGTCCACTAGAACCAGGTAAAGCACGGTCCACCAACAACTGGAGCAAGTATGAGTCAGCCTGGAGAGGAAGGAAACACTAGTGGTTGATAACTACAGGAAAGCTATTGCTTTTTCTTTTAAATAAACTTCTGTTCACAGTGGCCAGAGATTCATATCCCCTTGCTGAACTCCAGAGAGGGAATACAATTCTTTCCCCAGCACTGAGCAGATTCTAAATGACAAATGATCTTTGTGTACCTGCATTTCTGGATGCCCTTCTGTAAGACATCTTAAGAGGATACCAACCTTCAGAAGCTAGTGCTCTGGTCATTTAAACACTGGTCCTGGCACACTGCTTGTACTAGTCCACCCCAAATTTGAATCTTAACACATCACTGATCACTTTTGCACATAAAAAAAGCCTATGGCTTCTTAGCAGTTATTTCAGAAGGAAATAAACAGGAAAGGATCCTAACTGTATTTGTGGCTCCTTGTAGGTCATTTACCTTTTGACCCAGGTAAGGGAAAAAGACACACATGCAAACATTTCTAGCCCTTTTTTTTAGATAACTGTTTACTCTTCACACAAAACACTACATTAGCTGTACGTGTAAAGCAAATCTCTACATATAAGTTTAATTGTATCCATTTTCTAGTTTTCTGCTGGAGCTGACCTCTCTATTTTCCTGAAAGTCCTTCCTGGGAGTCAGCCTCTTGCATAGAGCTCATCTGAACTTCCTCCCAGCACTTAAAAGAACCACCTGAACATTTCCTAACCCATACCTCAGGGAATGCTGGCCCCATGACTTCACCACCCAATAAAAATCAGGCCCCCAAATAAATAATGACTTCAGGACAGCAACAGAAAGTTTTCTGAGTTCGGGGTTCAATAGTTACGTATATTATAACTCTTGTAATAATTACAATTCTTTGTATTTCCTCTGAATTGTCTGTACCCTTGTGTTTTTCTTCAAGATTTCACACTCAAGGCACTGGGAAACCAACACTGTCCATCCAGGTCTTGGTTTTTATTGCTCTGAGATAGAACAACAGCTATGTCTAGGTTTGCTAAGAATACTTACAAAAGAGGCCAGCAAGATTTTATGCCATTTTTGTGGAACTGTGAAATAAGTAAAGTGTAGTGTCTTTGTGTGATTTTTTTTCTTACAAATTCCACTGTAATACAGCATTAGTTAAAAAACAAGAAGCATTTTACTTCATTTGATTTCATTCTCCCCCATGTGGGTCAATTAGTAATTTAATACTACAGATGCAACTATGCAGTAATGACTCAGCTGTGGAATTTGAGATAAATGTCAGTAACAGTTTGTAGTGTATTATGTGGGTTTAGCTCTGCTTCATTCCACTAGGAACAAAAGGGTGGAAAAAGCCTTATCCTAAATTGTAAGAAAAATACAAACCCTACTTTAGCTATTTTCATATAGTGATCTCAAAGCCATTTGTGGAAAACGTCATGGCTATTAATTTTACTTGAAAAGAGAAATCCAACATAGTTATGAAAGTGATGTTTGTCGGATAACAGGACCTACACCATCTGACTATACCTATCTGAACACTCAAACGGTCCTGCAGGAAGCAACCAACAACTGGTAACAGCTAGTCCTAATCCTAACTCCTTATGCCACGTTTCTCTTTGCACTGAGCTTTCCAGTGCACTAGCTTTTCAGCTCTCCAGGGAGTCTAGCACCTCCAGTCTGAAGTAATAAAGGACTGACTGTAGGGTCACTTCAAACCTGAAAATCATAATTTAAACCCCAAAACAAACTCGAAGGGCAACTATTTGCTTTTTATTCACTTTATGAATACTGTGTACATAATATTAAAAAAACCCAAAATGGTTGTAGCATCAGATCCTAATTCTTAGATCCCTGCTGGAGCGTTCCAGGAATGTGGGTTTTTTTTTCGGTGGTGTGGGGTTTTTTGTGTTTTTTGTTGTTGTTTGGTTTTGTGTGTTTTGGGGTTTTTTTTTAAGAGTCTAGCAAAACAGTAGACCATGTTTCAGATCTTCCTTGCCCCAAAATAAAGAAGCCTAGACAGATTTTCAACTTACCCCCAATTTAAATAAATTTAAAAAAACCCCAAACCCTGAAGGAACAAATGCCTTTTTTTAACATTTAGTGCTCAGTTCCACAACCAGTTTATACACAGCTTCATTCTCGAGACCATATGAATGAGACTCACAATCAGAGATTTAATGAGAAATACTATTGACTAGCTGCTGTGAAAATGAAAAAACTATTTACTTCGTAAAATGAACAAAGTCAAAGTTGTTCTACCAGTTGCAAAGCCAATGAAGCATTTACAGTTTGAGTTTACATCTACAGAATCCTTTGATTTTGGGAACTTTTTGCATGTATCACAAAACAACAGGATTTGCCAGATGTCCCATGCTTTCCAAATCTAGTCCTTATTTAGTAGTCATAGAACCAAAAATGCAGAAATCCGGGGTTTATGCTGCTGCTAAATGGTAAAAATGCTCTGTACATTCTGACTATAAACACTTTTTTTCCTCCAGTTTTCTAGTGTATACCTACTTTCTCTTGCTTTATACTTCAGACCTATGGCACTTTTGAGGCAATTTCTTAATTGCATCACTTACGTATCTACCATTCATTTAAATTGTTTATTCTAATCTCATGGTCTAGGTTTATCCTTATTTACTGTAATGACTTAAAATTATTTATTATATTATAGCTACTGTGCAGCTACTGGTATGAATTTAGTTACCATTTATTGCACTACCTTCTTGAGATTCACTGAAGTGGCAGTTCAGAGGAGACTGTTCAAAACATGACTTTTAAAAGTAACTTACCTGAAGAGCTTATTTTTCTGTTCTGATTACATTGCTCTGCTGTGCTGTAAAAAGAAACTAGTAAAAAATAGAACTGCAGAGTTAATACGCATATGACTGCAACAAGTGCATCAGTATATAGGGACCAGTGACCTTGTCCAGTTGAGACATGATACATGAGCTACTCATTTGGATATGGTGCTGAGAAAATTGTGAAATTTACCTCCTCTGTGCTGTTCTGAAACATACATAACCTACAAGAACAGGAAAAAAAAATATACCATGAGGATGGCATATTCAGATTACTGCAAAGCAAGTTTGACATTTAGAGTATTCAAACTATTTGCTGCTGCGTTTTTTGCAATCTGGGAAAAATTCCACTATGAAAAAAAAGAGTGCAACCAGGTCAGTTCAGCTGATGGTACAGAAAATCTGGAATTAAACTGCAATGCTGCAGATATTGTTAGCAGTAATTCAAACTGCTATATTCAAATTAAAGGATGAAGTGGACATAATTTTGCTTCATTCATTTCATATTATTTTTTCTATATTCTCAATGTTAGTCTACCTGATTGTGCGCTATTTTATTATGACTTTTGCATACAGAAATTACATACATTTTAAAGAAATGTAAAATAAAAGACAATTACAATCACTTTGGAAGTTTCTTCTTAAGGTACAGGGCTCCAATTTCACTAAGAGGAAGGACGGCTTTAATTCCACGTGTACTGAGACCTTGTCTCCAACTACACTTAAATAAACCCTAATAAATTTAAATTTGAAGAGCCAAAGATCAGTAGAAGCTAATCTTACAACAGACACCAGTTCTCTGCTACTGATATTTGCATTTTCCTAATTTGTTTTTTAAAAAGAAAAGAGAAAAATTTGTCCACATACAAAGTAAAATGGGTAAAAGTAAGAGCAAACATTGTTCTTTTCATTCAGTTCCAGTTGTAGCGGTCTCTTGCAGGTGAATCATAATGTGCTTGCTCCTCCTCTTCAGGTCCATAATCTAACGGCAGACCATAATTGTAATCAACTGTTACAACTGGTAATCTTTTGCTTTGTTCTGTCTCCCTAGTAGTTTCACCTTGAAAAGGTTTTTGCTCATAGTCTATTGAACTATCATCTTGGGGTACAGATGAAGATGGGTGCGTTGTTCGTGAAGAATATGGCGCAAATCTATTTTTTCCTCTATTAAATTCATCTGAAGGATGCATTCTCCTATTGTCTTCAGGACAATTTGGCCGATTACTGTAAGAAGAATAAATATGAACAGTGAAATCTTGAGAAATGAACAGCTGATTTATTACTGGTAGCCACCATTAGAAATTAAACTTGTTTAACCTTGAAAGAACAATTCAGACCCTCGTTCTAGTTTTTAACCTCTGAAATTGAAATCCTCTCTACTGGATGTCGCAAACTTGTTTGTATTATTTTTTCAACTCTAGTGATTAAAATGACAGCACTTTATAGTAACTAATTCTACTAGAAGATGTTTTGGTTCAAGTGCTGTTTCTAATTAAAATTCCCTGCTTACTGAGGATTTCTTTACCTAGGGGCCATTTTTGTTTGTAAGCCCATGTTTCCATGTTTTGTGAATAATATGTAATAGTAGCTC
Source organism: Galbula dea (assembly GCA_013399015.1). NCBI lineage: Eukaryota > Metazoa > Chordata > Aves > Piciformes > Galbulidae > Galbula > Galbula dea. The sequence goes on from VWZX01010538.1 coordinate 1,099,033, forward strand.
TCTAGTACATTGTCTCAACAAGCAATAATATACTTTGGTTTTCTAGCTCCAAATATTTTAACTATTAATTCCTCTGCAATAGAAGAATCACTGTCCTACAAGTATACATATGGAAGGATCTAAAAATGCATATGTGATATGTATTTTTTGTTTTGGATGCTCTTTACTCTCAAGTACCTTGCTTTTTAAAGTAAGTGGTGTTTAAAGACAACTCAGAACAACCTTTGTAATTTTAAAATCTTCTCCCTCACTGAACCGTAGATTAATTTAGACTGGAAAGGATCTCTAGAAATACCTAAGGCCACCTGCTCCAAGTAAGTCTAATTAGATGAGTGTGTGCAGTGGCCATGTCCAGCTGAGTCCCGAGTATCTCAAAGGATGGGGATGTCACAGCTGCTCTGGGCAACTTGTCTCTGTGTTTCACCATCCCTTACATTAAAACTCATTAACTTGTTGCAGACAGCGGTTAGGAGTTCAATACAGCATCAGTGTTTTGCTTTTTTGCTTAGTGACAATAGCTTTTCACATTTTGTAGTACATTAGCTTGAACTGTGCTTGTCATGTCAATGACTTCTGTCAGGGATTCTCAAACTATTTCATAATGACACTCAAACTCAATGCAGATGGACCACAAATTAGGCACATTATTTGCTCAGTGTTCACATTCAACAGTTTAAACTGCAGTTAAGCAAAAATATTAACATAATGTTTTACACTGCGGTCAATTTGTGTTTTTTAAGTCCCAATTTCTCATCTGCACTGGTGATCTTAAATCATCTTGAGTCTGATGGTCATGAAATGGTCTTCGTCTTTGTCCAGGCCCCTTATCAATAAAATCAAAATCTCTGGTAAACTTGGGGGGTAACAGCATAAAGGTTAAGTCAGAAAACAACTTATGAAATCTACTATTTACCTGTAACTTCTGTTAAGGTCATCATTATCGGACCCATAATCTCTGTGAAGTGAAGCAGATGAGGAGAAGTGAGGTTCTGGTACATTTTTATGGGAAGAAAAAGACTGACTTCTGCAAATAACCAAAAGAATTACGTATTAAGCAGAGTACCAACAGTTGTTAAGCTTTTGAAAAATAATGCATTTATCAAATGAAATAATATTTTTACTTTTAATTAAAACTTACTTAAAATTTTAATAGAAGCTATCTTAATTAACAGCTCAAAATGGTATGCTTCTTTGGAATCATATCCTCTGTTTCAGCAGTACAATGGAAGAAATTAAATCAAAATTTACTTGTCCAACAAATTCTGAAATACTACAAATATTTTGAAATATGTCAGAATCTAACACATTTACTAATAAGTGATACATGTATTTGGGAGAATATGATGCAAGTTCAGAAGCAAAGGGATTTCTAACAAATTAACTCATGGAATAAACAAATGCAAGTCAAACTTCCTTGAAGAATTATTGGTTATTTCTGGCTGAGGACATATATAAGATTTCACATCCTCTTCTGTCTTGAGGATTGCCTTTTAAATTTAAGTTTCTATACAAAACAAAGTGGAACAGAGTTTTGTTTCAAATGACTCTACATAGGTAAAGGAAACACAAAAAGGTAAAGTAGCACAACTTTTTAATTTAGGAAATATTGACTTTCAAAGCTGCTACTCTCCAGCTTACATCAAACCCTTCCAGAAGTCAAAATAGAGTTAATTAACTGGTAATCTATATAGTATTTTAAAAAGATGATTAATTTGAAATTTAAAAGTGCTGAGATTTACACTTTTACTTTCTAATTCTCATCTCACTGCTCAAGGATGTTTTACCTGTCTGAACACCATTCACGTGGCAAGTCATCATGACCTGGATGATCATGAAAAGGTCTTGGCCTTTGTCCATGCCTTCTATTAACATAATCAAAATCTTTTAACTGAGACTGTTCCTGTAAATCATCATAAGGCTGATGGCTGTTAAAAGGTCTGTGCCTTTGTCCAGGACCTGTATTATCATAATCTTTTAGTTGCATCTCTGTTTGTAAGTCCTTGCAAGTCTGGTGATCATTGAAAGGTCTCAACCTCTGCCCACAGCTCCTATTAACAAATTCAAAATCTCTCAATTGCACCTGTGGCTGTAAGTCATCACGTGACTGATAGTCATGGACAGATCTTAGTCTCTGGCGAGGACCTTTGTTGACACAATCTAACTCTTTCAACTGCATCTGATTCTGGAATTCATCATGAGATCGGTGGTCATGGAATGGTCTTTGTCTCTGGCCACGGCCCCTGCTACCAAAATCAAAATCCTTTGACTGCGTGTCTTCCTGCAAATCATTATGAAATGGATGGTCAGGTAAATATCTCTGCCTTTGTCCATGGCCTCTGTTAAATCCAACGTCCCTCAATTGTGTCTCTGCCTGTAAATCATCATGAAACTGGTATCCATGTAAAGGTCTCGATCTTTGTACAGGTCCCTTGTTATTGAAGTCTAGGTCCTTCAGCTGCATGTCTTCTTGATAATCCTCATAAAACTGGTGATCAGGAAAGGGCCTTCGCCTCTGTCCTGGTCCCCTATTGTAGTCCCAATTTCTCATCTGCATTGGTGATCTTAAATCATCTTGAGTCTGATGGTCATGAAATGGTCTTCGTCTTTGTCCAGGCCCCTTATCAATAAAATCAAAATCTCTCAACTGTATCTGTCCTTGCAAATCATTGTGAGAGTGGTCATCATAAATTCTTAATCTCTTCCCAGGCCTGTAAAAAGTTTTAATCTTAAATAGAACATCGTACTTATAAGTGCTACAAGTCATTAACAAAAACAAGGCTTTTTTTACCAAGAATTAATATTAAAGACATTGCAAATATGTAGGTAAAAAAGCTACCGAGAATCCAAACTGTTAATGTCATTGAGAAGCTGTGACATTCAATTGTAAATCTATGGTGCTTGTTAAATAGGCAAAACCAGCGATTCCGAATAAAATTAATAATAACTGCAGATTAACGTAGAATAATAAAGGAGGACAAAAAAAGTGAAACTCTAAATTTTTGCATTTGTGAACTAATTGCTTACAGATTCTTAACAGCACACATTCCCTTTCCCTTATCTTTTCACTGTTCTGTCAAATTCTGTAAATATCTTTTGCATTACTAGGCTATATTAAAAAAATACAGAATCACAAAATCATTACGGTTGGAAAGGACTCTCTAGATCATCTAGTCCAACCGATAGCCCTACACTACTCTTATCCCTAAATCATCCCCTGAAGAAACACATCTATCCTCTTCTTAAAAACCTCCAGGGATGGTGACTCTACCACCTCCCTGGGCAGCCTATTCCAATATCTAACCACTCTTTCAGTAAAGAAATTCTTCCTAATATCTAATCTAAACCTACCCTGGCACAACTTAAGCCCATTCCCTCTAGTCCTGTCACTAGTCACAAGGGAGAAGAGGCCAACACCCGCCTCCCTAGAATGGCCTTTCAAGTAGCTGAAGAGAGCGATAAGGTCTCCCCTCAGCCTCCTCTTCTCCAGGCTAAACAAGCCCAGCTCCCTAAGCCTCTCCTCATAAGGCCTGTTCTCCAGACCCCTGATTAGCCTAGTTGCCCTTCTCTGCACCCTCTCCAGTACCTCAATGTCCTTCCTATACCACGGTGCCCAAAACTGCACACAGTACTCAAGATGTGGCCTCACCAGTGCCCCTTCAAATTAGAGTACTTCTAGTATTTTCAATAAGAAACAATTATCTTCCTTTTTTTTCCTGTCTTTTAATTTTGTGTTTCAGCCTATTACCCCTGAAAATCTTCATTTGGGAACCGCTCTGCAGGTCCTTCCATTGCATGTGGTGGGGGAATAATATCTTCATCTGAATCCCACACATCCATTCCAAGGTTACTAAGAGGAATAAAAACATCTCGCATAAGTTTCCTTTCTTAAAACAAACTATTTAGAGAGAAAAAACACCCCACACATAAAATTCTTGAGCTCAGAATGACAGAAATTTTTGTAGGTTAAGTTAAATTTATAGACAATCATGACTTAGCAAATTTTAATATCGTAAATATATTCAGGGAAGGGCTGCAGGTAAAGCAAACAGAATACCTAAAAATCATAAGCATGAAACAATATCCTAAAGGATGTAGTACAAGTACCATACCTCATAAATCTCACATGGGAATAACTTAATCATGCACAGACTATAAAACAATGATAGCGGGAAAACAAAGGGCATTCTATTAAGGTAAAAAGATGCAAAACAGTCAGGTATTAACTTAAAAATCAGTTTACTGCTACAAGATGTCATTGGCACAAATAACTTAGGAAGTTATAGTAAGTATACATAGTAAGTATAAAATTCTTACACACCAGGGATACAGCTACTATGAACACAGGAGTTCAGAACAATCTTCCACTTTCCCATACTTTTTTATTTCTAAAATTGATCAACATTTTATTTTGCTCTGGTTCTACCCATGCCAACAGAAGGCAGATCATGGTTTATAAAGATATCTTTGTAGCAGCTTCTTTCAGCTTATAAGGGGAGAATGCAGACTCTATACTTGTATAAGTATGACAAAACCACAATAATGTTCAATAGTAGTTGTCAGATTAAAAAAATCTTTTAAACAATATAAATTCAAAAGATGACAAAATGCACTGCACTTCATGTTTTTCATATCAGAAGTCTTACAGTATCTGTGCAGTTGCACAAAGGTTTAAGAGGGGTTTATTTTGGCTTATGACTGGAAGTGAACTTGTAGACACTGTGGGAAATCAGAAGCATATAACCAAAAGCTTTTCTTTACCTTCTCATTGGCTGCGTTCTGAGATCTGTGAGATACACAAGACCATCCATGCGATGACCTCTAGCATCACCAAAAGCTACAGAAAGAAAACATACAAGTCTGATAAACTGTATGCAAACCTGAGCCACAAAAATGTGAAAGGCAAGTTTCTGTTCAATGGGAGATGCTGAATTTGAAAAAATTTTAACTTGATATTAAATACTTTAGCAAGTTGGCACCATTTCTAAGCAACTGACACTAGTAGTGGTAGGAACCTATGACTGAAAACCCTTCAAAGCAGAAGGAAAAAGAAAAGATTTTAAGCACCTGAAACATACTCCTACTATGCTGTCAATTTGCTAATGCTCAAGTCTTGCTTAGAATAGAATCAACAGTCATAAAACCTTTTGTGGAAGTCAGCACTTCTCTTAAGATACTAAAATAGAACTGTAGTATTTGTGAATATAATTGCAGTAATTGTGAATTACAACCTGACATGTGACTTAATTCAAACTGTATGAATACCTTGGATTGCTGCCTCTGGATCCCAGCCTTCAACATCTATAAGATATCTGAAGAAAATATGATTAGATTATCGTCCCAAAGGGATTACAGATTAATGTAAGGACACTATTCTCAGTGAACAATGATTGCTATTTTTATACAACCCTTACCTACATATAAGGTAGCCAGTTCTATTAATTCCATTAGTACAGTGAACACCAATGAGTTTCTCTATCAAAAAGGAAAACACAGTCTTTTATTAGTTCAGAAAGTAAAATTACTAAAAAATTAGTGCAAGACATTAAAAACAGCAGTACTTTTCTAGCAAAGTTATGATAAACAATGCTTGCTATTTTTACAAAGTTACACTGTCATGCCTGTAAAAAAACAGACACATCCAGACTTTGTCCTCTTCATGCTGGATTTCTAGCAGCAGTTTGCTCACTACTTCCAAACCTGTGATGACAGACTAACTCTGCAGAACATAGGAAAAAAGAAAAAGGAGTAAGGAAAGTGGCTGGCCTCATCCAGAACTGCAGTAACAGAGGAAAGAGAATAAAATACAGTTTTGAAAACAAATCTAAACGAGCAAATGTAAAACTGAGAAAATTAACTTAGAGATTCTTGCAAAGCTTACAAAAAGGAGAAAAAAAACCACTTAATGCTCCTAGTGTCTAGGAATATGAAATACATGGAGAAGAGATGCACTGGTAATCTCTAAAGAAATCTTGTCCTTTTAAAAATGGTTATACTAATCAGCTAAAGACTAAAAAGCAGAAAAACTTACTATTACTAGAGTGTTTAAACCAGGTATTTCCAACAGAAATGGAGAACACTAATAAGATCATGCAAGCCACTGATAAAACCTCATCCAGAATATTGCATACAATTCTAGTTACCCATATTTAACAAGAAAGAAATCAAACTAAAATGTGTACAGAAAGGGCTATTATGATGGTCACAAAATAAATTTATGAGGAGGGACCTAAGAAGCTTGTTTTATTTAGTGTGTAAAACAAAATCTGAGATACTGAATATAATAATGGCAATAGAGAACAAGGGCAGAGTTGGCATAAGAATATATGTGTATTAACTGAGAGTTTTAGGTTAGCTTTTTGAAGAAAAACTTTAATCATCAGAAGAACAAAGTTGTGGCAGAGACAAAGTACAAACAGTCTTTGAAATGAGACTTTGGCAATTTTTTTAATGAGATATTAACTCTTTGCCACAGAACAGGACAGTCACATTGCCATATAAATTTATGAAAAGTTGGTGTCCTGACAATTCAGACACTAAAGCATCCAGCTTCTCAAACATTATTTGTAAGAAGAATCCTGAGAAATTTTAGAGGCCATCTAAAACAGGGGACGGGTTACAATAACTAAGTTAACATAAAAATGAAAGTCCTCCCATCTCTGAAGTTACATAAAGCCCTTCTAAAATGGTCTTACTATCTGGAACTGCAGGTCTTCATCCAGTTACAAATTAGGAGTTGATTCTCTCAATTCTGAGAATGAGAAATAATTAGGTTCAAATACAGACTATTCTTTGTCGCACGAAAAATCACTAGATCAAAGTCAGAAGAAAACTAATAATTTCCAAGTAATTTCTCAAAGCCAAAAAAGAACAAATGAAGAACTTACACACTAACTTCCTGAGCAAGAACAAAGTCTTCTAATTCACGCTTTTATACCTGAGATTTTGGTCAGAGCTCTTTAACAAAACAGAGTTCACCATTCACACAAAACCATAGTTACGCTCTGCAGCAAAAACTGCTCCTGGGCAGTTAATACATCTACTTTCTCAAAGAAAATGCCAAAGTAACCACAGCAAATAGCATGAAAAAGCTTGAAAGAACAGTCCTTCAATATTGGATAGACAAACAATTAAAATCTGCCTACAAAGAATCACTAGCAAAAAACCCCAAAAATACAGTGAGAAACTAAAAGCTGCAAATAGGCTACAGCAAAATACACACAAATTTATTCCCACGAAGTGCCTTCTACCATCTCAGCAAGAACTGTACTGTGACATAAACACTAAAATAGCAGCAGAGACACACTGTGGAAACAGACACTGTGTCTGTAATACAATTTTTAAGAATTGCTAGGATATGAGGGAAATAATGGACTCCCAAATAAAAAAACTTCTACATAAGACTAAACACACTTAAGTGCTCACACAAATCAGTGCCATCAGAGGAACCCTGTGCTATTTAGAACCTTCATAAAGGGCTGGCAGCTACAACACTAAGCTGGTGGTAGACAATTTGGGTCAGACAAATGAAAGCCTTGTTGAAGTTACTGTGACATGTAACACAACTATAATACTATTAAGAAGGGCATTTAAGTTACTCATCATTTTTGAAAAATACATGTTTTGAATGCAAAAAAAGAATGTAGTGGCTCTCATAACATATGTTATTATGATAATGAAGTAGAAAGTGCTATGGAAATTCTGAGATCCCCAGTATTGTGAATACATAAAGGATACAGTTAGCACTGAAATAAAATTGGTTTTTTACAGCATAAGATGCTGCTATTTACCATTTCCTGCATTTTCCCATAGAAATTTTCTGACCCATTTTTTGAACTGTAGGATAGTAGCATTATCAGGGACTTCAAGACCAACAGTATAAAGCTTCTTATACTGCACACTTTTTGGTAAATCCTAGCAAGAAGAAGAAGAAAAAAAAAAAAGTAAAAATCATTGAGGTCTTGAATCAATTAAAAACCTCAAGCAGTACCTAACATAATTTCTGTGTAAAACAGTAGTTCAGATCCCCAGTTGAAAATGAAAACAATTTTGACACAATTCGACATACACTCTCAGAAACTACTATTTACATTTCCACTTTAAAGACCTGATCTCAAACAAAGAACAGTTTCTACAGAAGACTTATTATCCCTAGTATAAGGTAGCCCATTAACTAAAGAGAGCTGATTCTGGCAATTCCATTCTAACCTATTTACAACTACTAACAATATTCATCCCACTCACCTACAGTCATATATTTGACTGTATACATTCACATATTGACCCCCTTAATGCTACAAACCCATATACATTCAAAGATTAGCATCCAGTTATAACACAACTATTTATTCTCCTTTTCAATAGGAGGCTGATTAATCACAATTGTTTGGATCATGCTGGTAAGCATTTTTAAATTGATGAAGTAGTTTAAGAATGCACACTTTGTCAGTGATTCCCCTGAAAATCAGTAAAACATGACTCTAGGAATAAATGAGAATGTCTTTAGGACAGAGCGCAAGTCTTCTGCATCTTTTCTGCAGTGTCTAGCATTCATTACTCTGAGTTACCATAACACAAATAAGACACAAATGCAACTAGCTGGGAGAAGGAGTTATTTCCTCTGTGATAAAACATTTAGTTTCTATTGGAGACACAAAATGAGTCTAGATGGCTCATTTGTGTATTCCAATTCCAAGTTAGAAAATGTGTAAATACTTTAAACCAAAAGTTTCTGAAACGTTGTTGTTATTATACTTACATATATATTATACTTTTATTACCTTAACTTCATAGTATCGTGTAGTATATGTTAAATCAATAATTAATCCAAGCTCCACATTTAGGGCTTTCATTGCAGCAATTAAGTCTTTTGGTGTAAATTTCTGGGTTGGGGTAAGCCTCTGGTTAATTGCCTACAATGAAAATGGAAATCTTTTTAAGTTTTAATAACAAAACATTTGTAATATTCAGCTGGTTTAATTAGGCCTAGGAAACATCAGTATTCAAAAGAGAATGCTTAGAGTGTCAGAACCACATCCATGTATTGTAAGGATAAAAGGAACCAAATAAAATGAAAGCAAGAATTTACTGTGTATTCCCATTTGGATGAAAAAGCAAGATGTGTGAGAATTCCCACTTGTACAATGTTAACAAATACTAAAGTAGGCACTAATTTGACAGACATAAAAATCCTGTAAAATACAGCATATATATAATGAGTTTTAAGTAACTAAACATAAGCAAAAAGCAATCATCTTTCCCTCAACCGTATTTTGTCCTGCACTGTAACATAAAATTAGCGGTGTATTTCATAAATAACATTAGAAGCTGTGATACAAGAGTTCATTTATTCTAAAGCTTTTAACCTTCTCCCCACAAATGCAAAGACATTTTTATCCCTACTTCACCTCTTGGCAAAGTGTACTTGCATGTCATTTAGCACTGGGAAATATTAAGTCAGACTAAAATACAGTGACTAAAAAACTTACATGTTGGTGGCTAATGAACAATTAATTTCATTTGACAGAAACAGTGGGAAAAATGTTTACTCACCCTATTGTAGCTCTGTTTTTTGAAATGTGTTCTTCACTTTAAGTATGAGAATGCCTCACACATGCAAGACTGGATTTTCTCTGAGTAGTGCACTTGTCCATTGTAACAGCCTTTTGACGCAGGCTCAGCCACAACCAGTAAAAACAGTGGCAAAAGATGCAGCAGCCTCAACCACCTCTCAGTTCCTTTGTCAACAAGAAATTCAAGCAGACTGGACTTTTATTTCCTGTCTACTTGAAGCAAGGACTTTGAAGAGTTAATTAAACAGCACTTGTGTTACTTTATACAGAAGGGCAAATTTGCCCTAACTTGCCCTGTGACTCAATCCTCCAAAGAACTGAAAAAGTCTAAAAAGGCAGCCTCCACGCTTTGTATGGTCACAAAGAATCAAAAGATCTGATGTATTTAATAGATTAAGATGGCACTCTGTGTTAGTAAGACTATAAAGGAAGTACTAAGACAGTAATAAAAGACATTATGAAGACTTCATTTTGAAATACACTGCACTCCTCCAGATCACTGAAGCTTTTTGCTCCTTTCAGGTAGTTGTAGAAAGCAAGAGGGTCTCTTCTGAGGCTCCTCTTCTCCAGACTAAACAACCCTAGCTCCATCAGCTGCTCCTCATAACACTTGTGCTCTAGACCCTTCACTAGCTTTGTTGCTCTTCTTTAGGCACACTACAGCAACTCAATGTACGTCTTGCAGTGAGAGGCCCAAATCTGAACATAGTACTCAAGGTGGAGCCTCACCAGTGCTGAGTACAGGGGGACAATCACCTCCCTAGGCCTGCTGGCCACACTATTTCTGATACAACGCAAGATGCTATCAGCCGCCTTGGCCACCTGGTAATCTGAATCTACAATTTTAAAAGTACTGCAGTGGCTGATATCCTTTAGTGAGGGCTTGATATGTTATTGATATCATAACACCTTCCTATGATTTTCTTACAAGTCATGAAAAGATGTTAAATAAGGTAATGAATTTAGGCCACTTAATAGTCATCAAATGAATTGTGCTGGTTGGAGACTTTATGATTTTTAAAAGATAAATAAAAAGAGTAATATGAAACAAAAATTTTAAAAGAAAGAAAAAAAAAATTAAGACTTATGTAAAACAGCCACTAGCAGATGACTAGAAAAGCCAAATCTGAATAAATTATTTTTTCATAAAACTTTCCTGAAGTTCACATGAATATTCATGCTATTCTTCATCGCTTTTGCACTGTATCTAATGAAGCCAATCTGTAGTTACTTTTTATACATACCCCTTTTAAAGGTACTTTGAATGCAATGAATCTAGTTCCTGGTATAGGCTGTCCAACTGGTGTCAAACTCCGCCATCTGCAATGAAACAATTAGTTATTTTAAAGTATTTTCAAATGACATGATTCAACAGAAGACATCCACAGCTTCATGTTTAAAAAAAAATGGTTTTTCTTTTAGGATTAAAATTTGGGTAAAACAAAAGCACATAATTATGCTCCTTTCAAATGATAAGAACAGTTATTTCAAACGTCTTTCAAGGATCTTTTTAGAGTAACTATGAAGATTTGTTATTATAAATTTCAATAAAATTAACAGGCCAGCAGAATATCAACAGAATACTGCTACACCACTGATCAGGGCAAATATTTAGATATTATTTAGCACACCACACAACTTAAATGAAGACATTTTTATTGTTGCAAGTCTATGTTAGGAGCCATAAAAAAAGGAGTTTTCTTCTCCATAGAGCACCACCACAAAGAAAATATTTCTTAGAGATAACGTCTGCGATTGCTGTCACAATATCATACAGTAGAAATACTTCCCCACATCTGCAATTATTCCATGTAGTAGTTTCAAAATACCATTAGGACATTTGAAAATAGTCTTTTTCCTTCCTCCTTCTTCAACTTCCAAAACATTCCTCCCCTCAAAATGGTAGGGGAGTATTTACAAACAAGTAGCACCCAATATGAAGCAAAGCAGGTAAGTCCAACAGGTAAAAAAAGTACTGTTCTATTATAGTTGGTGGAAGTTATTCAACTTGGCTGAATCAAACATCTTTAAAAAGTTGTCATACACTCACATCAATCATTTAATTGACAATGAAAGACAAAGTTTATTTTCATTAAAAATGCAAAGCTTATAGATTTTGCAAATGTGTTTATACTATGCTGCTTCTTCAAAGAAACACCTGTCTGAACTTTGAAGAACACAGAATATTCCATCACACCAAAAAACTTAGCAAAATACTAGTCATTCCAAACCCATAAAGAACTGGCATTCACAGACTCCATACAATACTGAACAAAACCTCTTGATGCATCATATTTAATAGATTTCAGCGGGTTTGGGTGGGTTTTTTTTTTTTGAAGTATGAGAAGCTTTATCTGAAGAGAAAACCAAGTTAATCAGCAGAAAAAACTTTACCTTCAAAGAGGTAACTAACTAAATTTAGGGCTTTTATTTCTTCTCACATGAGGACAAACTACCTCTACAACCTCAGAAGATGCAGCTGGATACTTAAAATCTACACAGTCTTTTTGAATTTTCAGCTAGTACCTCAACTATTAAAATACATTTTTGCAAGATTTTTTAGCACTGGTGCCCATTCACTTACAATTTTCTCAATTAATATTTAATCTCTCCCGTTAAAGGAAGTACCCAACAGCTTCTAGATTCCTTTCCAATTTCCATAAAACCACATCATTTATGAAGTAACTAAATATTCTATTTTAAAATAGATTAACCACTGTGTAATTTTACTTTGTCCAGAATTCCCATATGGGACCATAACAAAAACTAGATGTTGGTTGGTGAAATTTTCAATGAAATATCCATGACGCTTGTCATACTATATAAATATTACTGTTACCATTCACAGATGCTTTGAAGTAACAAAGGAAACATTATGGAAACACATGGTGACCAGAAGCATAACTGATACTAACAAATCATGTAACAATCTACTACAACATCTTTATTGCTAACTTCCCTGTTTCCTCTTCATCATGAGCTAAAGTACAGGTTGGGGCTCACAATGTGGCCATACAGATGCTTAGTTTAATGGATAACAAATGAAGTAACAAAGGAGTAACAATAACTCAATAATAATAACTCATTAGTAGGCTGCTGCAAACAGCATGTCATGTAGAAGACATACAACGTGAAAAGGTAGAAAGGTAAGCTAGAAATTAAATCACTGAGAGGTGTTTGTAGTAAAACCTTTTACTGAATTCTGAATTGTTGCAGGAAACTTTGTATCTCATAATTGCAATGAGGGAACAAAACCAGCCTCCTCCTTCATATATTTCCTTAGCTTAGAATAGCTGCACAGAGAAGAAAAAACCAGAGCACACTCCCAATAAAGATAGTTTGAAAAGCACTGCTCAAAAAATTATGTATCATGTATTACAGAAGAAAAGTGTTCTAATCTGAGAAGTCTTCCTAAGTGAATTTTCAAGCCAGTGAACTTTGGAGTTTGGTAGTTGTAAAATATGAAAACACAAATCTGAGACAATGTTCCACTTATTTAAGATCAATAAATTGTATATGAATCAATTAAGATCACAAAGAGTGTAAACGGACTGAAAATACTACCAAAGCTAATAAAAGCCACAGCACAATTAAGTATCTTAGTTGCAAGAAGCACTCACTTAGGAAAAAAAAAAAAAATCTACAGCAAAACTGTGAAATCTACCCTGCACGTAACCTAATTTTATCTCACTTGCTTCATCTTAGAAAGGTACTAAATGCTGTGAACCTTATTTAGTTGCATATGTAATCTGAACTACTGTTAAAATTAATGACAAAGTCAGGTTTAATAGCAGCTCCTGACACTTGTTAATTTTAACTCTGGAAATTACACTTCTTTATTTAGAACAAGGAAATAAGTCTTCCTGCTTTTGCTTTTAAACTTCCAAATAGAATTAGAAAATGCGCTATATCTATAGACACAAGAACTAGTGCACAAAGATAAAATAAAAAATACAGTATTTTTTCTTCAACCTAGTTCAATTACTCTTACTTAATTCTTTCTTCCAGAAAATGTACAAAATGCTTTACAAAGGTCGGACTTAATCTGACAGCCAGCCATATTCAGATATACACGATTAGAAACATCTTGAAGAAAGGCAGAATTAAAAAATCCCAGCCACAAAACACAGATTATTTTATGTTGTAAAACAATTTAAAAGATGCCATGAATTAGAAATTCAGATCTTTTATAACCTGCTTTCTCGTGGAAAACAGTGAGTGGAAATCTACCATGATTATCACAAATACAAGCAATTAGAAGCCAGTAAGAAATGATCAAAAAAGAAAGGCTTAAAGTCTTATTTTCTTTGATTAGCAATATAAAAGAAGCTTCATAAAAATTTTGAACTTTTTTTCACATTAAGGGATTAACAGAACAATGCACTAGGATTGCACAGTTTGTTGTCAGACTGTAATAAATTGGTGGGTTTATTCTCCTGTATTTAAAGCTGTGTAAATCCTCCCAGAAAAAAAATCTGCAAAATCAGCAAGAAACTCAAAAGCTGCTGACAGTTCTATGGTAGAAAATGAGCAGAAGGCACTCCTCATCAAAAAAAATAAAGGGTATGTGTTCCATGTTTTCTTTAAAATGATATTTAGAAAGGAAATTTTAGAATACTGCAGCAGAACTAAAAATTATCTTAAATTAAAACCAGCAGTCTGGAATTAAGCGAAGATTGGCTAAGGAAATTAATGCAAATTTATTCTCTTGCCAACAAGGGAATATGGTTAGGAATTATAGGTGACACAGACTAAAAGAAAGGACAACTCTTACAGAAGTAGTCTAGATAAAAGCAGAGATGACCAAAGACAAGTGAGCTCAATTGGTTACATAAAACAAGTTACAGGAGAAAAGACCTAAATAAGCATTTTAACAAGCATGAATGAGAATTGTGACACGTGATTTATGTTCTGCTTGAACATTTAGAGGAAGAAAGAAAGTCAGGAATCAAAGGTGTTATCACATGACTTGCCATCATCATCATTCCTGTATCAATGACTAAAACACAGTAGATTATTGAGTGAAAAACAAGCTTGACATGAAGCAGCTGAAAAGACAACAGGAAAAGTTTCCTGAAAGAAGCAGTGGTATCTTACTGAGATACAGACATGAAATTTATTTCTATGACTAGAAACAAACCCAGGCGTTTGCAACACAGAGGTGACAAGTCTGGTCACAGAACAGATGGCATTCACATTAGAAACACGTTGTGGTAAGAATCTAAAATGGAATCCCATAAGTTCAGAGAAACACTGCAGCTTCCCAACACAATAACGATAATAGTCAGGAGAAGACATATCCAGGGAGAAACAAACTGAAGTCTGAGAACTTCTGTGTAAAACACAATGGTTGTGAAACTGCAGAAAATCTAGGTCAGCACACATTAAAGAAAACTATCATCTTAAAATCTATGATATTTCTGATCCGCTTATAAAACAAACCTCCTTCAGAATCTCAAGTATGTAAAAAGAACTGCAAAGCAAACTCTTCATTTTTCATCAAAACCCCAATGATAATAGGCTTTTATGGGCCCAACATGGGAATTAAATTTTTTTCTGAAAACTATCCAAAGCAAAAAAACCTCCAGAATTTGTATGTACAAACAGAAAAGTAATTAACAGAGAACAGCAATTAAATAAAAAGTGATATATTGTACACACATGATATATGTTCAATTACAGGTTTTTTTGTCTAAGTTTTCCAACAGGTAAACAATCCATGGACTACATGCAGATGAAGACTTGAATATCAACATAACATATATATTAACCAATTATTTAACTATTTAACTTTCACGGTTCCCACTTCTCTATCATGTTTTCTCTTCATTACTGCTCAACTACCACCAATTATCTTAAAACACTGGCAGAATTTTGCCTGCTATACTAAACAAAAGAATCATTTCTTGATTGAGACAGTGTTAAAATCAAACTAAAAAAAATCCTCCTTTTCTTCTGAAATCTCTGATGCTTGAATGACTTCCAGTTAAATTAATACAATTATTACTGATACTACAAACTCTATTTAGCTGATCTGTTAAAGGTTAAGTGTAGTTTACATGAAAATCTATATTATCCTGCTTACCCATTTTAATTTAAATTAAAACCAAACATGCTTTACTGTCTTTTTATTTAATCTAAATATTTCAGAAATACTCAGTAAAATAATAGAAAAGAAACCTGCTTCATGCATGCAAGCATAAGCTTACATGACATACATTTATATAAGTTTTTAAACATACAAAACTACGTATCAATGAACTACAAAACACAGCACAGACTAACTATGCAGTAATGTTTCAACACAATTTTGAAAGAAAACATTATTCATTTGATATGAGCATAATTTGTAGTTGTTAAAGTAAATCTTACTATGAATCAGTTGTAAAACTTAGAAAATTATACTGGAAATTATAGCTACTATATGCCCTTAACAGAAATGTTAAACTAAAATATGACAAAACTGTGTGTTCCACACCCAGCTCTACTAATCAACTGAAGCAAATATAAACAAACATATTACTATTTATTTTTTCTGTGACTTTTTAAAACAAAAATAGCGTATTTCACATAAAGAGCCTATATGCATTTTTAATGGCAAGCTAGACAAGAAATTATTCATAGGTACAATATGATGGAAGCACTAAATTGTAAATAATTTGCAAGTTTCATGTCTTTAGCTTGGCAGATCTCAGTGACAGTTATACGAACTGCCAACAGATACCCTGTAAGTTCTTCATGGCAAACAAAACACATCGGTCCTTCTGAAGCCTAAACTCACTTCAGATTGCCTACAAAACTGGTGTTTACATTAGCATAAGCTTAAAATCAAAAAATCCCTATACTGTAATACCTTTACAAAGTAATTATAGTATTTTAACAGGAAAATTATTTCAAGTATAAAAGGAAGTAAAATCTCTTATCTTACATTTCCAACTGGATAACATTCAGTTCAGCAATAACATAACATGTTCCAGTCCTTCAGAGTAAGAGAAACTAGTACTGAATTCAATGCATCAATTCAGAATGATTTTCATCAAAAGCTACACTAGGTGGAGAAGTTCAGCAAACAATATCAGAAGCTATAAGAATTCAAGGGTTTCTACAAGTCCAGAGCCCCTCATTGGCATCTATGATTATGAAGCAGTTAAAAGTTTAGAACTTACCTGGTGAAGTGAATTCCAAAACACCCTGAAAGAATTATTATTATAACACTAAAGAGAAACTCAAGTCTGAAATACTGTCAGCAGTAGCGAGATCATTTAGAAAATTCTACTTGGAACCTCTTCTCTATTTAGGCTACTGATACTGCATGATAGACACTCAGCTTTATTTTCCAAGTGGTTCTCATACCTCTGCAGACACCAGATTCAATACTATTCTGTTGAAATACTATTCTGAAGAAAAGATAGCTGTACAAAGACCATGACATTGTGTCAAGACACACAGTGAACATATCAAAAGCAGAAGAGAAGGAATATAAGTGGGATATAAGTAAGTCACAGCTTGTAAAAAAATAATGTGGATATAAAGCATGGGAGAAAAGTTTCCTTACCATGTCAATAAGTAATTGCACAACTTTGTACTTGTGGTGGTGTATTGTAACACAAGGTATTGGCCTTCAACTCTTACAGCAATGCTGTAATTACTCTATTGTAAGAAGCAATTTCTCTCCATTCCACATTTTTATACATAAACATTCTGTGCCTGATTGTATGACGTGCTTTTACGTTACAAATAAAACTCTCACCTTACAGTAACCCTTCTCTCCCATCCACCCTTGAATACGCAGAATCAGTTTTGCCATAATCTTTAACATTCCTGTCTAAAGAAAATGCTGATGCTTTTAAGCCTGTAGAGCAATAATTCAGTTAAACAAGTATGTTTATGGTGCAGAGGCAGAAATAATTCAGCTCTGTCCACACAATAAAAAGATCCTACTCCTGTTATTTTTTTCAAATAATTTAAGGCAGACATGCCAGAACCTAGTTTTTCTGCAGATGCTTTTCAGAACTCAATCTGAGTTTAGGATATTATGCCCACAGTAGGATTTTAGATGCCGAAACACAAATACTATAAATCTGTTAAAACATCATAGTATTTTATGACTGTTTGTTATGTAACCTAAACTCCTTTTACTGGCTGGTTCTCCAAACATCATAGTATACAACTATTGAAGGACGGTACCATTTCAGAATGGAATAAAGAATTGAGGCTGTAACAGAAAGACAATCTTAAAAAGTGTCTGTATGTGGTGTGACATCATTTCTCCTACATTATCATTATCTACATTATCCTAAAGTATCACCAAAACCAGAACAGTTACTGTCAGATTTATTACTACTGTAGTACAGTGGTATCACTGAGGTTGTACTTCCATAGTATGCCAATGTCTGGACTGTTCCTTAAATTTTAAGTATACCAAAATATCACTTCTGCCAACAACAGCTATTTCTGATACCAGGAAATTGTTTTCCTTAAGTTCTCTTTCAGGGTTCACTGCTGTTTTTTCCTGGTGTACTAAACTAATTCACAATGAAGGACTACAACATGCTGTACTAGCACAAGATGACAACAGTATACTACTGCATGAGATTAGGAGACTGTCTTTAAACTCCTTTACTGCCAAAACCCCAATACTGTGGAAGTGTAGCTTGATTTATTAATAATATAAAAAATAAATAATAATATCTGGAGAAGCTGAAGCACTTCAGCTCACTTCATGAGCTTTGTCAGACGGTAGCACTAACTTTACAACCAATTACTCCACAGCAGATGTTTCTCTCCTTGAAAGATACACAGGTATTACCTCCCAATCATCGAAGCTGAAAGTACAGTCTTCTTCTGCACTTAAGATATGCATGTAGGCTGAAAGCTGCTCCAGTTCAAAAGCAAAGGGGGGAAAACAAGGGAGAAATGAGCATCTGATTCTCAAAGTTTTAGAAATCATTTCCAAGTATGGAGAAGACAAGGAGGATAGTTATTCTTGTAGGCTTTCTGCATTACTACTTGCAAACCTAACACACTTCATTTAGCTCAATGTTGTCCAACTCATGCTTAAATAGCTTTTCTTAAATTTTTATTCTTATTTTAATCCCTGAGTTTGTCAGCTATGAAAAAAAGTTATTTTAAAAATATTGTCTTTTGTTTCTATTTATTGCTTTTAGGGCATTATTTTGCAGGAGAACATGCCTTTTGTATTTTTTTTGCTTCTCCTAATAATGTTCTTAATAAACTTATTTAACACTCCCCCTGAAACGAGGATAATGTCACCGTTTCCTTGAATAACATATAACCTGCAAGTTACTGTCTCACTACAGTGTGCCTTTATATCTTAGCACACCTTCCTATCCAAGAAGTTTGTACTGATGTCAGTAGTAACACATAGGTTAGACTTCTAAACTGGGACTTACTCTTTTTTATTTATTTTTTTAAAGTTTAGAAGAGAACTGCATCTGCTTGAAATGGGATCATTCTGTGGTCCCCATATGCACTCCCAATCAAGTCACTGGAAAGCCTGTATAGTCCATTTGGGGTTTTTATTACTTTTGCTGAGAAAAACACTTTTGTCTTCTTGTTAAAATCAAAAACACAGGATGTTCCTGGACCTCAATCCATTAAAATATTCCTTGATCACATGCATGCAACTGCCTGCTCCCATCTTATCAGCTCTTCCTCTACTCCTGGTAGCAAACATCTGAGTAGCTGGTAGGATGGATTACTGTCCCATTTCCAGAGTAAGTGTACACGTTGGGATAAGAAAGTTAGGAAAAAGGAACTGTATTTGGCTGATGAAGGACAAGTGTCCACATACTCACCTGAGGGGTGAAGGGCTGGGTTGTTACTTGCCTTGGAGAAGATACCTACCTTACCTGGCTGTAGGTGGTGAAGAAGCTTGTGGTAAGAAAGCATCTAGGGCAGTCAATGCCCCTTCTCTGTGAGCAGGACTGTGCCTGCTCCTGCTTCTTGCTTAGTGTGAGGGATACTTACCCATCGGGGATAGTATTCTTCTTTACCATGCTGAAAGCAGGAGCAGGCAGAGCAGGAGACAGCGGTGAAAGTGGGCACTGCAGCAAAGCAGAGAGAACCGCGCAGTTAACACGGTGCTGATCTCTTTCTCCATCAGTGGGCCTTTTCACTGGGCTGACTCTCATGTAAAATAAACTAAGCCGTCAGCTGGGGCTTGAAGCCATCCTGAACGAGTTATTGCAGCTTGTTAAGCTAGCCTGTTTTCTCCACTGCTCCAGTACGACAAGAAAGGCAGTAACTCACCTCTCCTCTCCAGGAGATCAAAAAGAAATAGAGAGGAGAGGCAGCCGGTTTCTCTCTAACTCTAAGCAGCAGCGCTGCAAAGATGATCTTCCTGGCATCCCCTTCTATCCCTGTCCTGTTGCTCGGAGCAGTCTGTTCTGCCCTTCTGCTCCCACAGATAGAACTCTCGTCTCAACGAGAAGAAACTCCAGGCAGCTGCAAGAGTCAAGGCCGGCATCTCAGCAAGGAAAGGTCCATCACCTGCCCCACTCTTAACCTAGAAGGGTCCGATCCCGCTACATCCTGGGCACCGTCAGCACCCGCCGATCTCAGCCCGGCCATGGCAGGGAGAAGAGGGGCAACGGGAGCTCTCCACCTCCACGGAGGGCCCATGTCTGCCACTCCAGAGGAGACGCTTGAGGTTGGCGTAAGGCTCCCTCCAAAACCGCATGTCCCAGCGAACACAGGGAGGCCGGGGCCGGACCGCCTCCGAGCACTCTTTTAGCGAGAGGCAGCTGACCTCCGCGGATGAAAAACAGACGGGGACAGAGATAGGAAGGTCGCAGCCTTATGGCGGAGGGACCAGGCAGTGGGAGAAGGGGTGGGCTGTGCGGAGAAGGGTGCAGGCTGCAGCAGGAGTTGGTAACAGGGAAAGGCCCGGGCGCCGACGGGACGGGGAGGACCGGGGCTGCGAGTGGCCCGTACCCTGACAGGATTTCCTTTGCAGAAGAGGTTGTTGCGAGACAGAACGTTCCCGAAACAGTCTCCACTGCGCCTGTGCAGCAGCTGGTCGGCTTACTGGGAGAGGGGAAATGCGCCCGCTCCTCTATAGCCGAGCCGAGGAGCACCAAGGGCGCATGCGCTGTGGGCAACAACCGGTGAACCGGGGGAGCCTCTCCTAAGTGTGCAAGGAGCCAATACGATGGGGTGTGACTTTGCGCCTGCGCGGCAAGTCACTGAGTGAAGGAGCATGCGCTATGGGGCTCGGGGAAGTGTGTTGGGATGGAGTTTTGGATGGAGGAGGGTTTGTCTTTTCAATGAAAGGGGTGCTTGGGTGTGGTTGTTGCGGTGATTGGTGAGGGATCTTTCGGTTCTCTCTGTGCTGGGTGGGTGAAAGGAGACGGGTATGGTTTTTCTCGGTGGGAGGTTTTCTGTGAGGTGCTACCAGAGAGCTCGGGCCCGGTCGAGCCGTAGAGTGTGTGAGCCGTCGCTGGGGCTAGAAGGAATCTGTGAGAGCAGCGCGCGGAGCGGGCGGGACGGGAAGCCTATAGTGGCTTCCTGTTGTATGGACAGGTGCACTATGTCCCCGTCTACAGCTTTCTTCTCGGAAGAGATGCGCCGACTCCTGCGCTCGGGGCTGCTTTCAGCTCTTTCTCGCTCTTTGTTTTGGCTAGATCTGTCTACAGATTGCTCTCCTGTGCCATCTCTGTCTGGCTTGCTGTAGTATCCTCTTCGCCTCTTGATGTTCAACAGGGGGATAGATAAAGAGGGCATACCCTCCTGTGTTAGAATGGGAGCCAGATGGGGTGTGAAGGAGGGGTTCAGGCTGGCCTTTTAAGTTATTTCTGAAACTTTTCAGAAAAAAGTTAAAAAACTGTAAGTAACTTACAGTGTATTAATGTATAAATGCAGCCAATAAAGGCTGCAAATCCAACCTATTTGGACTTCCCATTCACCAAAATATATGAGACAGAAGTTGTTAGTGTTATTGTTTCAGCAGAGAAGTTAGTTACCACATAACTGATAAGCCTCGTTATTAATTACAGAGCTGCAATTTAGTCTGAAGTTATTCAGCAGGCACTAGAGAAACAGAACAACTTTCTTTCTTGTAGTCAAGACAGTTCACTTCTAACATTTCCAAGACTAGAACATTACATATTCTAGCAGTTTTGTGTTTGGCTTTTTTTGGTTGTTGTTGTACTGGAGAAAATACCCAACTATAACTCCTGAATATACTTTAGTGTCTTATTGCTTCTTTCACTTCCATTCCTTTATGGCGCACTTTAGAGCAATGTTACATATATAACTGTTAGTTTGCTCTTCTGAATTGGATGTACTCTGAAGCAATGCTCCTTCAACTCAGTGCAGACACTTTAGACAAATGGAGCCTGGTCAGAAACCAACTGAAAGGTAATCAGATGAAAAGGGAAATAATTTTTAAAATGCCAGATTTCATATACTATAAAGAAAGAGCTAGAAGAATACACAGTAAATATGTGGGCTGCTTAAGTGTGTTTGCCAAAAGTCTTCACTTTCTGCATTTTTCCACATCTGTGTAAGAAATATTTCATGACTGATTTCACTAAATCACTGGAGTGAAAGCAGAAGGTCTCTACTTAATGCATTAGAGCTGAGAGCTCAGGTTAGAAAGAAGATTGTAATCTTTTTGATATGGATAACAATAGAAATAGCTTGATACTACTTAAAAGAAAAAGGACCACTTGCCAGTCTTCCTCCAAACTCAAATGGTTCTTTCAGTGAACATAAGATTTAAATATTATTTGAATAGTTATTTTGCAGACTTTTGCTGTATTGTTTCTTGTATGAGTGTATGTGGCTTGAAGAATATATATTGCTTTACCATTCTTTCATCAGTTTGGTTCTGTCACCTGCATGGTTTTCTTTGAGTTTTTATCTTTTCTTTATTTATTGAGAAAAAGTAAAAGGTGTTGGTCTGTGCAGTATGCTTTTTCATCTGTAGGTCACAAGGGACTCTCTGGGTTCAGGTCCAGTTCTCAACCCTGTTTAGACACAGTACACTTCGAAATTATGGCAAATTCCAAAAGCTTGTGCTTTTCTTTGCTCTCCCTTGAATGTAGTGTCAGATATGATAACAGCATCGATTAAAGAGAATATCTCCTACACAGCTAGAGCTAATGCCAAATTCTTTTCTAACTAGATGTTTCAAAATAGATAATCTCCTTAGTCAGATAACGCAGATTTTGAAAACAGTTAATTATCTTCCTTGCTTAAGCCAATTTATTTAATTTTTTTCTTTTACTGTCCTTGAAATTTCATTGAGCTGTGCACTTTGGTTTACTTAATTATTTCTATGTACTCCCATACACTACTTTTGAGTGGTCATTGGTGGGTGATAGCCAGAGTGGTTGTCAGTACTAGAAACATGTCTTGAAAATTTAAACCATGATTTACAGTGAAACAGCTGTCATAATGCTCCTCATAATTTATTTATTAATCTGTTTTGATGTCTGCTTGATACTGTATCATTTAACATGGATCATGGAGCAAAAACGTTGAATTTGTTTTTTGTTCTTATTTCATCAAAGACTTTCTTCACTCTTGTCCTACAGCAAATGCTTTCATACAGCAGTTTTGAGATCTCATTTATGAGACTTACAAAGACACCATATACTGTTTCTGATGCTTTTCATATTGGATTATTCCTCTTGGCTTTTAATACAAATCATACCTTTTCTGTTTATTTTGCATATTTCTTGTGGTCTGACTTCACCTTTTTTTTGATCTTCTATATAGTTACTAAACATCAGATGAACAATTATATTTTTAATTGACTTGTTCTTTGAAGCTGTGGAGTCTTTATTCCTCTTAAAGAAGAGTATTTGGGATGTAAATGAAATTGTCAAGTTCAGAATAAGAAATTCTGTTAATAGCAATGCTGGTATAAATCTGTAATAGCTTTTGTTTTGTTTTTGAATGCAAGTAGTGTGTATTTGCATCAATGTAGCTGATGACAGCAGAGTCCCTTTTGAAGAGGAAAAACTTGCATCCAGTGATTTGACTGGATTTTTTCAAAGAAATATTTGTGTATTTTAGAGGGATGTTTTTATGCAGTTTGATTATGTTATTAGATTGAAGAAAGATCTAGTACTTGCAGCTGAGCTGTGCTGTAAGCCAACTAACTTCAAAGGGTAACTTTGACATTAATCTAAACAGCCATCTGAACAACAGCTGTGTTCTCTTAAATGGTAATATTCCCAATTTATGTTAAATGTGTCTTTGAATATTGTTGGTTATTTACAGAATTTTACTGGTTATTAATCTGTCTTCTTGCATTATGAATTTAGTCAGATTCTTTTTTTAAGAACAGTAAGTCAGAAAGAGTGAAGATCAAAAGTAATTTTTATTTTCATTGTATAAAGTGCTAGTCTCAATTTGGAAATAGTCTGCTCTGAAACACAGATTTGCACTGTAACCACCAGAGGGAGCAAATTGCATGCTGGAGACTTCACTAAAAATGTTTTCAGTTGTCAAGAATCTAAAGCTAGAAAATAACCCAGGGGTAATTCACACTCCTGATTTTTGTGTCAGAAAATAATCCATTTGGAAATCAACAATAAATGTTAAGTGCCAAATATCAGAAACATTTGACACTTAAATTTATTAATATTTATATTCTCTAATAAAAATGTGACAGCAGTTTGTCAAACAGTTAAAGTATAGGAAAAATATATTGGATTTACATTTTATTTTAAAGCATTGAAAGCTTTTCCTTATTTGTTTTTCATAGTTTACTGATGACATTGGGTATATTGGTAGACCACAAACGGAGCCTACAGGAAGGTAGTACAACAAAAATACTTATTTACATGTTTCCTGCTATTGTGCAGCAAAATTTAACCAGACAGCTAGAAGTGTATTAATTTTTATTTTTACATGCTTGCATTGAATAGTCACATGGAGTTTGGTGGCAATTCCCATGGTTTAAGGTAGAGATTTCTGAATTTAATTTCCTCATATTCATTCAGCAGCAGTACTACTGGCTCCTGATGGTGTATGAGACTTTATTTTTGAGGAAGGATGCCTCCAAATCTCTGTAAATAATTTCACTCCCTTAAATGAGAAACCCATGCTGCTGTCTTTCCCATCCTCATCACCTCAGCCACAACTTTCCACCTTTTGAACAGTGTCAGTACAGTGGTTGGAAATAGAGAGTGGACACAAGGTCTTTTACCACGTACAGAAGGAGGCTGTCATGAAAGATGATGAACATGGCACTGTTAGTCATACGATTTAATTTTAGGTAGTTTTGTGAGGAGCAGGGAGTTGAACTCGATCCTTATTTGTCCCTTCCAACTTGAGATACTCTGACTCTATGAACAGAAGTGGCCCATGTGGAGATACAAACTTCACACATAAGAGTATCTTCCTGTAAGCAAGATTATGAGCTGTACAGACATGCCACTTTGAAGTGGTGTATATGTCACACATGCAACAGTTGCAGACAGACTAAAAATTATTTATTTCTGTATCATGTTTCCAGCAGTCCTGAGTACATGTGTACAGAGGCCAGTAGCACTTCCTTGGAGAGAATATGAACTGAAGTACTGCTTTAAGGATGTGTTGATTTAGTATACATTACCATTGTTTATAAAGGGCTAATAATATGGCATTTCTTTGTGTACCTTTGTGTTTCAGGAGTTCTTGAGATACATTGACCAGAGGGAACTGGAAGAACCTCATTGAGGGGGTGTTTATATACACTGCAGAGTATGGTCTCTAAGTGCACGTTCACGCAGAACCTCTANGTACCTGTTTATATTTTGTTTCCTTTATATCTGTTATTATTATTAAAGCAGTTTTTAGTTTTTAACTTCCAATCCAGTCTCTCCTTTACCTGCTGTGTGGGGGGGGCTGGGAGGAGCCCTTAAACCCACCACACCTCTATATTCACATTTCCTCTACTCCTAGAGCAAGTCAAGGATTACAGTGCCCCCTAAAGCAATTGTACTTTATTTAACCAGATCAAGTGAGGTGCAGATACTTGCCAAGTATCCTGCCTGAAAGCTGAGACCAGTAATAAACAGTAGTTCAGAAAAGCTTCTAAAAACTTTTCTGACTGCTTTACTTTTGGGCTTCTAGGTAGGCCTACTTATAAGTTCAGTCTTCAGCAATATCTAGTTGCCTTTCTTCTCTTCTGCTCAGACACTTTTCATCCACCCTGCAGCTACTTGTTTGTGTTTCCTGATTAAAGCTCTTCCTCTCACTTCCTCCCTAGCTCCTGTGGATTATAAACTACATGCTTTGTAGCCTGGAAAGACTTGATGGATTAATTTCTAAGATGTGCGTAGCCACCTTTGTTTTACTACTTAACACACTTATGAACAAAACACAAACAAATATGAAATGTTACCAGCCCTGTGTTAGGAACAGTTAGATAGCTAGACTACTAATCTGTATTAGTGTAAAGATTTTTCTTGGAAATTAATTTTCTCTAGCTCACCATATCAGAGCCACAGACACTTTGTGGTTTCTCTTAGTTTGTTCAGGTCATAGAGGATTTTTCTCCTCCGAGTTTCTTAGATTGTAACAGGGATAACAGTAGATAAGGTGCCTTTTTTCTTTCTTTTTTTTTATTATTTCTTCCCACTTACCCCTTCCCATCCCCCATTTCCCTTTTCCTCTCCATTATAAAAGACAGACACCATATGAGGACCCTTCTGAAACAATATGTACAATTCCACTTGCCTGTGTTCAAGAAAGATGAGCACAGAACAAAAGTGGTGCACCAGAATGCTAGGAATTAGTAGTTGTGAGTACAGACGCCTCTTCTGAACAGAAACTGAAAATCTGTGAGCAGTTGTGGCCAGAGAGGGATTTACTGAGGAGGTTGAAGTGGCTGCAACTTCTCCTTCCCATTTTTAGCATTGATTAGGGAGCACATGCTCCTAGACATGTGATGGGGGGAACGGCTCTGCAACTTTTCCATAGTTGCTTTATTTAACTGGAACAGGAAGAGAAACCTATAAAAAATAATAGTGATTTAAATTAAAAGACAGCATTGGAGTGGGAATAGATGTCCAAGAGTATGTTTAAGCTCACAGACATGACCTGAAAGCTTTAAACCTTGTCAGACAAAGGCTTCAGAGCAATTTGACAGAAGGGTTTATATGACATATTTGCTTATTGGACTTTATGCTGCAGGAGATCTCCAGGTCATTATGTTTTCATGAAAAAAAAAAAAAAATTCATCTATGAGAAGTTGTTTAAAGATTTTTCTAACAGATTTCAGCAATTTCCTTTGCTTCATAGAGTTCTGTAGTAGTCCATAATGGTTAGGGCTCTCCTTTTTCCTTTGGGGATTCTTATGGAGACCTGTAAAGATTGAAGCGATTGATAATTTTTTCTTAAGGTTTTTAAGAAAATTACTTGAAGTGAAAGTAACATGCTTTGTAGTAAAAATGCCCAAGTCCATGACTGTACCATTTCTGTAGTAAGTTTTGTTACAGCTATAGTAGGTGACAGCTTAAAAGATTGCAGATGAAGTCTGGATTGGGTTCTGAACACCACTTTCTTTATCCTGAAAGGAGATACAAAAGGATATGTCTTTTTTTTCCCCCAAAAAAAATTTCCTAACTGTGATCTGACAAGCTGCCAATACTGACCTCTACCTGCCTCTTGATGGTTGTGAATTACATGTTTTCTGGAGGTTTTAGAGAATTTTTTCCCTTCCATTAACTCTAAATTTAAGAAAGCATTCTTCTTCAGGAAAATGCTTAAGCACATGCTTATCAGCCATTCAGATGTTAAAATGCAGGTGAGGTGCTATGCCTGTGAGGTAGTGAAGTGTAAATTTTATTTGAAAGCCATGCAGTTG
This sequence comes from Galbula dea, assembly GCA_013399015.1. Lineage (NCBI taxonomy): Eukaryota > Metazoa > Chordata > Aves > Piciformes > Galbulidae > Galbula > Galbula dea. The sequence goes on from VWZX01010538.1 coordinate 1,126,429, forward strand.
CTGTGGTCAATTAAAATTAGGCAGCAGTTTGACTTCATTTGGAGGGGGAACAGGGTGACCAGATACATTTAAAAAAAATTATATGCATGCACAATTTTGCTTTTAAAGAGCTTTTGTTCTTCTGTCAACAAATTTTGATGTAGATCTACCATTCTTTCTAGATGAAAAAGAGAAACTGTGTGCTTTGATGTTAGGCAAACTCAGGCATCCGTTATCATGGTCAGCTGGTGGGGGCAGTGCTTTCCTGTAGGACTGGTTCCTCAGCTGATAAATTCTACTTGATGCAGGTCATAATGAATTGTATATTTTTAAGGTTTGTCAGGCTTCTTATCAATCAGGATTTCATGTTCAGAACTGTGGGAAATGTTTGTATGGGTTTCCTAGTGGTTCCTTCTAGATTTTTTTTTTTTTTTGTAATAGCTATAATATTAAATCAGATAACCTGATTAATCTCTCAGATTTGGAAATGTGTTCTAAAATTTTATATACATTGTAGGAACTTTCTGATGCAATAAACATTTGTTTCTGTAAATGTTCTCCAATCCCTGCTAGATAGTTTTATTTTAGTGTGATGGGAAATACAAGTGCAGGAATAGCTGTTGGAATTTGATGGCTTAGTAACACAAACTTATTGAATGGGCCAAAGCAATTGAACTTGATCCCAAATATCCTGTGTATTCGTGTATGAGGGAATTGATTATGTTAATGCTTAGCAGATTTTGATGGCATATTTTTGTGTTTTTTTCAGAAGAAAACGCGTACTGTCTGTGCTGTGTTATGTGGAGTACTTGTAGATACTATTAATATTTTTCATGCACATTCTTAGGCTTCAAGATTAAAAAAAAAGGGACTGAGTTAAAGCTAGTTGTATTTTTTAAAAGTTTATTAGATAAAAGCAAAGCATGGGAACAAACTTAAGTAGTTACCATAGTTATTTAAAACCCCAGTGAAGAACTGTTGCCTGAGATTAGGTATTGACCCAGAATAGTAAAACCAAATTGAGAAAGCTGTATCTTTTTCTACAGCTACATAAAAGTCACTTTTGTGACTGTGATAAAGATCCAGTCCTCTCCAGGGTGAACAGATGTCTTGTGCATACTCAGTAGCTCTGGGACATTCTGCATGTGTTAGATTTATTGCATGCTCTAGAGAATACAGGCTGTAATTCTGATTTGCAGGCAGTGTTGGATTTACACTGTATGTTCTGTATGGTTCATCTAACTCTAACAGGGGTAATATATAGCTAATAATCCAGTGAAAAGAGAAAAATTATGTGAAATTATTTTGCAAGAAACATCTTTAATTTACAGTACTGCTCATTAGAAAAGGGCAGTCAGTAATTTCTTGGATGATTTTTGAGATGCAGAAACGTGAAATGTGTTCATTTTAAAGTACAACAAAGGAAGTAGAACAGACAATAATATAAAGTTTTTCGAAATTGAGACAATTTGTAAAATCTTCCAGCCTTGCTCTTGCATCTTCTCACAGTATGCAATATCCAAGGAACAAATCATTCCAAAATACTTTTGTGTTGAACAGCTGCAGGAGAATTTAACTTTTTACTGAAGAAGATGCTAAAAAGTGTAATTCCTTCCAGCTGTTTTAGTTTACAACTTTAGGTAGTTAAAATTTGCTTTTTTCGAGATACCACATGTGATACTTCAGGAATTAGTATTTCAGATACAGTCTTTGTTTTAACTTTTATATGACAAATTGTATTAATTTTAATCTGTAACTTTCAAAATATTTTCTGAATCCATCTTTCCTGTTCCTTTATATGTTTATGCAGCATAGAATTTAATTCATTATCATCTTAGTGCTCGTTCATATATATGTATACTACCTCTTACATTTCCTACTTTCAACACATTTGGATTGACGGCAATTAGAAGGATATTAGGTATATTGGTTAACAGTACAAATTATGTCATCCAAATCCAATAAGAAATTTATTATAGCTTACAAAATTTTGCTTATATGTATTATGGCTAGACACTGTTATTTTGAACAAAATAAACCATTTTTCCCTCAACTTACATGTCCTCAAAGTGAAGGTCTGGGGGAAAACTTTAGAATGTAGTTGAAAAATAAGATTTTTATTAGATACTGCATCTAGCATGCTGATTTTTGTAGACTGGAAGACTTCTCACACATTCTTTATGGACAGGACTGTATATACCATGAAACATTGTTAGCCCATATGCTGAGCTGCCAGAATTTATCATGAGAGATGAAGCTCTGAGGGAGAGAAAGAATCAGCAGAAGCAATGCGTCAAAGAAGTATGAACATTATTTTGTTTGAATGTTTCTGTGTTTTGGAAAAAATTTGGTGGTTGATTTCACTACTATGTATTACATGCATATACATATTTTAAATATAAAATTCCTTTTTCTTGGCTTGTATCATTAATAACTTAGGAATCAAATATACTGGATGAGAATGATGTTGGTATTTAGAAGACAACTGAAAGTAAATGAGGTGGAAGATTACCAAAACAAACTGGTTTAAGATAATTCTAATTCTTGCAGAATAACTATTTGCTTCACAGCAAGGAAAAAAGTAAAATCCTTTAATTGCTAGCTAAATACAGACTGCATGATTTGCTATGGTAGTCAGACCTGTGTATGGAAATAACCGTATAATAATATAGTTCCAGATGAGTTTTCAAGATGAATTATGCAAAACCTGGGAACTCTTTCTTCCAAGAGCTCTAGAAGAAGCATGTGGGGCAGAGGAAGAAAGGGCTTCTCTTGAAAGCTCACATTTTCTTTTGTATCTAGGAGAGAAACAGTATTAGAGAGAGAGGACAGAATTTCAGGTGAACAGTTCATTCCTTATACTTTTGCATATAGTATTGCATTAGTCTGACTGTGGGAAATAAGAACAACATGCAGTACTCTTGTGCAAATATTTTCTGTATTTTGGGGGAAAAAAGCATGAGTGCTTTTGGAATGACTGTTTTAGAAGCAAGTCTTTGATTCAATAAATGTTTGCATATTTTTACTTCTGTGTCTAAGAAAAGCATAAAAAAATCAAATATACATCTATTATACCACAAAGATTTATTGAAAAGTTGCTGCTTTCCTGTATCAAGTCTAGGAGGGTCCTCTGCTTTCTGCGTTTAGTCAGATCCACTAAGGGGAAAGTGCAAGAAATGCTGTCATAGACACTTACTGATTGATTTGCTTAAAGAGGTATTTCTTCCTTGCCTACATTCAGGCTTAAATCCTGAATGATTTCATTAGCTACGTAAATGCTTAATCTCTTGAAAATCCTGCCAAGCTCTTGCCCTCACTGAAAGCTGTGATAATTTGTCCTAGTTAATTTTGTATTTAAATACATTGCCTTTCATTTTCACTAAATAGTCCTTTTTGTTTTCTTCTTTTCTTTTTTATTAATGGAGAGATGAATAAGGACACCAATTTTACCGTATCTGTCCTGTTATTTTTCACCCCTCTGGTCTTTGCTTTTACTAGATTCTTCTTGAAACAATACCTTTTTTTTTTTCCAGTTTGTCAGTGCAGTCACTGCAGTTGTATATGAGGTAAAATTAAATACTTATGGAAGTCAATGTCTTTAATCCTGTTTTTTCAACATACAGTAGTATTTTTGAGACCGCTGTAATTTGTGCTTTAATTATTATTTTGACATATAAAAGACTTTGATCTGTTGTGAGTTGTCCTGTACCTTTTACAAAGGAAAGAAAACAATTTGTAAAAGCCTGCAGAAGAAAGTGCTGATTTAATTCTAGGGTTTGTAGTTTTACTGCAAGTATGTAAGAAAGCTAAAGAGCCTGTCCTTTTTTTTTTTCCATTGGAAGCATACATCGTTGTTACCTATTTTGTATTGATGTAAGGGAAAAATAGCATTTGTACTAACTCTGATAAATTGTTGTGGAATCTCTTAATGCTGCTTTATTACAAAGGGATATGTTACAAGCAGTTTGATGCATTTTTATTCCCTCCAGGATGTTGACTGCTTCATCAATAGGGCAAATATGAGAATGTGGAGTTAAATCAGCAGGAGATAAATGGTTTCCTGTTAAATATAAACCAATGCATGTACTAACATAAGTATAAACAAGAATATATGAGCAAGGAATGTCTTATGGAAATAAACAGAACAGGCAGCATTCTCAAAGAGAAAGTTGTGGTGGAAGTGCTTCCAAGCTACTTTGGTGTTTTCACAATGCAGTAGATCAAGGAAGTGGTGAAAATTCTTGAGGTATCTTAGCCTTTGTGGTCTCTCCTTGGTGTAGTGTTACATGCTTGCTACCTTTTTACCAACTAGTAATCCTAAGTATTAGGAGACTTTACAAGAAATTCTCTAAACAGACCTAGAACTATCTCTATGTTGAGGGAGGATCCCCTTAGAGCACATAATCTGAACCTGGCTATTGAAGCCTGATACAGACTTTTCTACTAGTAGAGAACCTGTTTCCCAGTAGAATCTTATCCTACTTTCACATCTGTCATTCAACAGTCATACATCAACAGATGAATGACACATCTGTCATTCAACAGTGCATGGCTACACACCCACTCCTTTGTCTGTCAATGAAGATAGTCTTCTAGATGTTCATAATCTGTGCTGGAAGGGTATGGAATATCCAAGTCCTTTGCAATTGTCCTTACTGCACTGCAGTGGACAAGCACTAAGGTAAGATCCAAGCACCAAGATAGGATGCAAGGCTAGTAGCACAGAACTGCTCTCCAAAATACAGGCATTTTTCCATTTCTGATGAATTTCTCCATCTCTGGAGATCTGCAGTGATGCCATGTAGAGTGCCACTTACCCTCCTGCAAAATCTATGCATCTAAACGTACTGCAACACTTAGCAAAACACTGCTGCTGTCAATGTTTTAAAAGCAAACCAAACAACTGGAAAACTCTTTAAGTAACATAGTTGATAGGTGGTTGGAATGCAAATGTGTGTACGGTTGACCTCTGTAGAAAAGGCTAAAGCAAAACTATTTGGCAAAATAAATATAATAAAATAAACACTGTGCTGACAGTAGGCAGATTCAGAATCTGCCCTTCTGCTGTGGAGTCCCATTAATAAATCTGTAGGTCAAACTGAAAGGAGGGCAAGTCTTAGAAGTACCTAGTCTGATAGGCTTGAGTATTGGAACATCCATAGTGTAACTGTGCCAATGTGTCATACAGGATTTTTCGGTTATTTCTATTGTCTGTTTTAATTTTCTGAGAATTTGTAAGTAATGCTTACATGTCTGTCTTTGTTTTCTTAAATAAAAGATACCTTGATAGCCGAAGATGCATAGGAAAAGGTGTTTGAGGAGAAAATAATTCTTAACAAGACCTTGGTTACCAAATAGACTTCACAAAGGTATTTGTAAAATGCTTCATTTAAACTGCAAGCATTGCAAATATAGTAGAGCATCTTTCAACTAGACAGTGGTTACTGATAAAGATATGTAAGTGTTTTTCTCTTAAATAATCCAAGTTGCAGTTGCAGGTGTAGTAGTGTTTTCCCCAGCTATCAGATGTCATATTTAGATGCCACACGTGCATTTGCAGTTAATAATGGAAGCTGTATACCACACTGGCACTCATTTTTCAGAAATTCCAAGCTAAGAATTTTCTCTTTACATGTATTTTCATCCATACCCAAGTAATATTTTGGTTTTGTGGGTTTAAATAGTTTCTTTGATCAATCATAAATAGGTATCTTTTAGTTAAACTCTAATGTTTAAAACCAAATTACTGTTGCTTACCTGTCATGGAATAAGATTATAGTCTAGATTATTTCAGTTGCAAGGGACCTGCAACAATCATCCAGATAAGGAATGAAAACTAGGAAATTTAAGTTTTTGGTTGTGAAATTTAGCAAGACTGTAACGTACCTTTTCAGTACCACAAGAAATAAGCCAGTTTGTTACATTGTTACAGGAAGATTGACTATAAACTGGCATTCTGATGGCTGTAAATCTGGTAATTAATGACTGATTAACATGAAAAAACCCCTATAGAAAATATATAGCCTTAGAGTGGTCTTTTAAATGATTCTCAGAATATGGAAAATACATACTTCCTCATAAGAGTGCTTTAATGGATTGCTCTACGGAGAGCAAATTCGAATGTTCAAAGAAAAGCAAGTAGTATTTCTGAACAGTTTTAGACTGCACATTCCAGCTGATAGGGGTGATAACAGTTGAACTGACTTGCAATGGTGAATATGAACATTGTATATAGAATCTTGGCTTTGCAGTTTTGACCCCTGTAAGCCTTCCTTAAGTCTCCCTTCTCTTGATAGAACTGGCAGAAAAGCCCAAATCCTTGATTGCACTGAGAATTTTTTAAACCTGTAGCTATTTTCTTTATAGTTACTCTTTAATTATTGTTATAAGTTATTGTGGGGTTATTTTAATGTTTAGTAGTGAATGCTTTCTTTTGTCAGAATGAATGTCTTTATTGAAGTTGTAGAAATTTGTTGCATAACAATTATAGGGAAAGATCAAAATGTGTAATATAAACTTCACAAATGTATGTGCTTGTGCCATAACTTCTAAAATATCACTGTAATGGAGACTGAAAATAACAGTGTGCATTTTGTTATTGCTGCTTTACTTGGCATTTAAAAAACCCTGCTTTTGACAACCTTGTAATAAAATAAGACTAACTGGGCACTTGTGGTCAGTCAGATAAGGCCTTATCTACTCAACAGACTTTTGTTCCTGTGAACATCCAGAATATGGAGCTAATAAATTAAGTGAAGATGTTACATTACTTTCTGGCTTATATATTCCTAACAGCAGTATCAGTTGCAAAAAATCTTTATTTCTGCTGCTGCGTGAGTCACTAAAATGTTAGTCTTTTAGGCTAAATTTGCAATACTGGAAGAACACAGATATCCTCATATCTAATGTAGATGATGAACCGGCGTCCTGGGAAGCAGAAATACAGCACAGAAAACCTCAGACTTGAAATTTAAAATCTGAAGCTAAGATTTATACTGAAATACTGAAAACTAGCTTGTAGTCCCTGTAGAGGCTTATAAAGGTCATGGGTAATATGCATGCCACTGTCATACTATAGCATTGTCCTTGTTCCTTAGTGTGACAGGGTGCTCTCCCTCTGTCTCTAGGCCCTCTAGAAGGGTTTTCACAGTCAAGAGTTTATTCCTATATGGATGAGTGCAAGCTAAGAGAGTCTCACAATTTCATTTTCTGGCTTCAGAGGAATCAAATTCTGCGTGTACTACTTATTTTAGAGCTCTAGCCATAACCACACAACCATGTTACAAATATGAAGTGTGTACCTTAGGAAGAACTAGAATTACTCTTAGTAAGGAGCAGTTATAATAAACTGCAAACATCCAAAAATATTTCTGCTGGAATGCATCATGTTATTTTATGCTGCCTTTGGTATGACTGAGCCTTCCTAGCCATTGTAAATAAAGTGCCTGTAGCTCTTGACAGAAGGCTACTCCCACATCTCCTAAATGATTTCTAGTATTAGGACTATGAGATTGCTAGTATCACTATGGGTTTGCATTGTGGGGGTTTTTTGTGTGGTTTTTTTTTTTTTTTTACATGAGAACAAAATGAGTTCAACCCCTTGCTCTTTAGCTACTCCTTTTTTGTTCTTGGTTTCTTTTCTACAGCTCTGCACTAGACGCATTGTTGAAGAGTACAATGTTTAGCATACACTGTGGGTGCAATTGGTTTTAAAGCCCCTTCCTGCAGGATTTCCTTCCTGGTTCCCCCCACCTCCTTTTTTTTTTTTTTTTTTTTTTTTTTTTTTTTTTTTTTTTTTTTTTTTTTTTTTTTTGATTGTTCTTGAAGCTTATTATAGTGTTGCAGAAAGGGTGGGGAGAAAGAAGAAACTCCTTACATCTTCAGCCCATATCCATATACATACAGGGATGATGCCAGGCAAATTAGAGTCAGTTTACATATTTTTAAAAAAACACACACAAAAGCATAATACACATTGGAGCCTTCTTACTCAAAACTAGTTTTATTTTTAAAAATAAGTTGAATGCATAGCACTCACAAAGATTCCATTGTTTTGGACATTTTTTTTGCATGTAGAAGCACCATTCTTTTTTATTCCATAAAAAACACATTTTGGTTCTAATAGTAAGAACAGTATATTTTTCATGTACACTGGTAAAGCCCTTTTAAATAATATTGAAACTGTTCAGAGTACATTTTCTCTGTAGGCATGCAGCTGCAGTGTCAGGAAAAAAAACCCCCTCAGACTAAGTAATAAATTAAAACCAAACAGCATGTAGTGGATTTTTTTTTTTACAGTTGACCTAATGTCTTAAAATAGTCAAATAAAAATACCCTATTAAATGCAAATTTGCAGTATTAACTACTTGAATAATCCTCCCACCCATTATAATTCCAGTGTTAAGTATTAGTTAAAGTTTTACATATCAAATGCCTCTGGGATAAATTTACTAATACCCCAGAAAACAAGAGCCTATACTGCTGTGTCACAAATAAAGATGAGAAGTTAGCTGATTTAAAGATTTTACATAAAAAAATTGCTACAGGCATCTGCTGTTATTTCAAGTCATGGTCTATTACAAGACTGTACATTCATAGCATCAGAGGTAGTTAAGAGGACTGAGGACTTGGATATATACCATTGCATCAAAATGAAACCAGCAGAAGCCCATTTCCCTCTTAAATGGGTAACAATGCTGAATAAAAGGCATCTTATCAGGTGGAAAGTCTGTACTTAACACTATCAGACATGGGGAAATATGCATTAAGAGATTAAGAGAGTCAAAAAACACAAAACCAAACCAACGTGCACTTTAATTGACAACACTATGCCTATTTCAAAGTTGATTCTCTAGCATAAAGTAGAGAGAGTCATCTCTTTCACTCACCCTCCTATCCCCCCTTGACTTACATACATATATACGCTACAAAAGCTCACAACAAAAATTAGGACTTGCGGAAAAAGAAACACACAACCAAAACCTAAGAGAAACAGGATTTCTTCTCCTCAACAATAAGTAGGCTTTTACAGCATCTTACCATTCAGACCCTGAAAGAACGAATACAGCTGTCCTCTCTCCATTCTGAACATTATGGTAAGGCCTCTCTCTTTGGTGATAAAGCCTTCATTTTGATAATGTATCTTAATTAATTGCCCCTGCTTTCAAAACAGTCCCTAAGATTCAACATAATTCAGTATCATTAGATGGTACACAAAACAGGGGAGAAGGTGGTAGCAAAAGAACAAATAAACAAGAAAAAGCCTTAAGCCCCACACTGTATTTTGTAGTACTAAGAATCCTGTCATCCATAGTTCTTCCCCCAAGTTCTACTGTAGGAAAAAGTCAGGTATCTTCTTGTAGATAAAAAAAAAAAAATCCTCCATTAATATCTCTACCAACATTTGCATCCAAGAGATGGATGAGTGAAGCTTTCTACTGTCAGACTATCCACTCCACAGGAGACAGTGTAATGCCATAGTCATGTAATTAGCACCTTCACTGTGATAAAGCAGTTCACTCTGCAATATATTTTTGATCCACCCATTTAGAAGAGTAAATCTCTGCATTTTCTTCTAGAACTCTCAAATAGTAGAAGAAAAAAGTTGCCCCACTATTACCTGAGAATTTCCCTCCACTATAAGCCTGAGAGAACTGGATTTCTAAAAGCATTGATGCTGTCAGTACAATTGGAGGATGTTTTCTGTTGGTTAATATGTGTGTATGTTTGTGTGCGTACACATCATCATAGCCACTGTAGTAGTTCTGGTACAGTACAATTTCAGCTGAAACTCTCTCTTTTCTTCAATTACTCAATACCACACTGCTGGGCAGTAGTTCACATCTATATTCTGTGAATGCTCATATATCCCTTTGGTACTCTGCATGTATATGCCCTGAAGAAAAGCCACTTCACTTATAGTTTTTTCCCTTTCTACCTTCCTCCCTCAAGTTATACCCAGTTAAGTGTACAAACCAGCAGCACAGAGTAATGAGTAGAAAATTCCCTGAGTTAGTATGGAAGAGTTACTTTAAACATAGAAAGGATAGGGAGGAGACGAGAAGAGAAACAGCATATATCCTGTGAGGTACAAATAGCCAAAATACCAGTTAACTCAAATGCCTTAGCCTAAAGCAAATATACAACACAAATGCTGGAAAAAGGGCAAGAGTATGGAGTTATCCAGATGAGATTTGTTTCTTCTTATGGTCCCCATATATCTGCAGAAGTCTGGCATTCAGTGGATTCTTAGGTTTCAGTAAATTTAAAGTGTTAATACTGTATGGTGGTATTTCATAAGTGTCTTCAAAATAATACTGCATATCTCCTTCATTAAAAGGTAAGTCTGTGGTCAGTTCAATCTCTTTTTAACTAGTATTTCAAAAAATGTGCATTAGAAGCACTGAGTATTCTGAGTGCCAGAGTAAGAACTTACTACCACCAGGTATACACATTCTTTTTAGAGGGTGTTTTGTGTGGATTTGTGGGTTTTTTTGTTCGGTTGGTTAGGTTTTTTTGTTTGTTTTGGGTTTTTTTTTCAGTCTGTATTTGAGCTATGGTAATGGTTGTCAATCCAGTTGTTTTCTTCTAGAAAGACACTTTAATTCAATGTTCTCCTCAAGCCTATTTGAGGTTTAACAAAAAACCCAACAAACCAAAACAAAACAATTCCCCTCAACACAACTTCCCACCTGAAACAAACAGGCACAGAACCATTTTGCACTTATCACCTCTCAAAGCAGGGAGTAATACAAGAATATCGTCCATTCACTTGGTAACTCCGGTTGTAGGAGACACTTATACATGGCTTCACTTCTAGCGGAACGGCTAGTGACACTGCACTACCAGTCTGTACATGGCCTCGAGCCTGAACACTAGACTGTAGGGCAGCAGGGCAAGTCTGAAGTGGGTAAGATGTTGTATGATTAGATGATAGTATCTGTTGACAGTTTTGCTGCTGTGATGTCTGATGGTGATACTGTAATGAAGATTGGTGAGCTTGGAGGTACTGTGGTACATGCTGTTGAGCACTGGCCTGCTGGGGAGTTGGTGCTGGGGTCTGAAATACAGTATGCTGGGCAGACTGAGCATGTTGTCCTTTTTGCTTGTTTGCTTCTTTCACATCATTATCATGCGCACTAAAACAAATCGAGAGGACAGAATACATGAAAATAGATACTAAAATAATTTAAACTCTTTTGGATTAACTTTTAAGAGCACTCTAAAAAAATGATGCAACTATCTGAAAGCTTACAAAGCTTTTTTATATAAAATTAGCTTATCCTTAAAAATCATCCAAGGTTTTAAAATTTTTTCTTTAGAATAGCTGTTTTTGAGCATTTCACTTCACTGCATCGCAATACAAAAATGCAGATAAAAGCCAAGTACAATGCAAATAATACAGCAGTATCTAAAATTACCAATGCAATAAAGTCTATTAGTGTACTGCAATAAAGTCCCAGATTACCAGAACCTGAAATTAAAACTTGCTGCTTCTACCTCATTTCAGTTGGGTAACAGATAATAGGGGTTTTAAAAACCCTCTGATATCATGTCTTTAAAGTTCTACATTAGAGTAACTAAAAATCATAAATATATTGATACTGGATCCTGTTCTGGGAGTGGAAATGCATTTTTTTTTCTTCCTTTCACCTTTTTTCTAGCCCACACAGTACTTAAGTTACGACAGTTTAGCTCACTGTAATTCCCTTTGATTGACACCTGTCTGAAATATCTTTACACATACTCTTGCTCTTACGCTGAGGTTAAGCAGGTGCCACCTCTCCACTTCAGTCAGGCCTGAAATCATCTAAGTTTGTAAGTATTGCCTATACAGGGCATATCTCTTCAAGAAAGTTGGGGTTCAAGCACCCACTACCTTTTCTTAAAAGATTGCTAACTTTTTATGGTGCACTGTGAATACAACAGAAAGGCTTCACCCCTCCCCACCCAACAGTGTTCCAGAGCAATACTGAAAACACTTTTGCAATAGCACTTGCATCCTTTAGGTACACACATTAGTGAAGCCAGAAGAGGCCATGAGGAGTGATAATGTCACATTTGTAAGGAAGACGTGATTCTTCCAGATACAGCTGTTCCTGTGCTTCTGTGGAGCAAAACTTTGTTTAAATCTGGGCGAGAGCAAACTTCTGTAGGAGGAATGTTGGGCATAGTTTTGATCTTACAGTTTGGAATAAAAGAACTGATTGTGTAACATCCCTTCCCAGTAAGGTTCACTTGGCATTCATTGGCATTTTGATCTCACATCAGCTCTCTTTCTACTGTAGTGCAAAAACGGATACAGCAAAAATAGCTACAATCTCCTGGTCATCTCCTCCCCCCAGTAGCTGGCTACTCAAACAATCTGCGTATTTGAGCCATGATCTGTTTGGAGCATCCCTTGAACTTCCGAGACAGAGTCTGAGAGTAAGCAGGAGCTCCTGTGCCTTCAGTACACTTCACAACCTCTTTTTGCTCTCTGAGCAGACTACAGCGATTGGGAACAAGCTATTTAACAGATTTTCAAAGCATGCCAAGATGATGTTCAATGGAAATGAAAGACGGAGGGGTTTTTTTTGAATGAATAGGAAAGTTTAGATCTAATAAGGTTTTCTTTTTTGGAAAGAACAAACTAGTACCTGACAATACTACTTCATACCCAAGTATTTTTAGAACAGAAAAATTCAAAAAGAAACGTACTTTCAGTGCTAACAGCAATTAAGCATACCAACAGGTGCAGAAATGAGCTTAAAATAAAGCTGCTATTAACTTACATTAAGAGTCGCTCAATACATGGCACTAGGAAATCCCAAGAGTATGCAGTAAGATGATGCAGTCGGGTAGGCCATGTTGGTGAGAGACGCAAGATAATCCTTGAAGAAGCTACACATGCAGCAGCAACTAAAGAAGGAGCATAACTTAAAAATGCATGATCTAGAAAGAAGGAATAGGAAAAAGATTCATTTTAGTTGGATGCTGTCTGTCAAGACAACAAAGGAGCCATCACCTGAAACACGTAACTCACCTTGCAGTGATACTTCGAGAAAGTAATCAGCGTATTTTGCCATATATAACTTAGTCTTCTCTAAGCAAACCATTGGCCAGCCATCATGAAGATCAGTCTCATGGACAGCAATAGAAAGATAATAGTCGATGAAATGAGCAGCAGTTGGGAGGCACAAATTCCACTGAAATGTTTCTAGCAACAACAACTCCATATGAAGCAAATTCTCTTTTGTTAGTACCAAATTCATGTTAGTCATACAGCCCAAGCTGTTCAACTGTTCAAGTTTGGGAACACTGTCTTCCTTTTCTTCAAATTTACCTTCAGGTGAACAGAAAGAGGAGGGGGGGAAAAAAGGTTCAGCACGAGTGAACTATAAAACAGACTGTATCTACTGTCTGCGTTGGTCATATTTCAATTCTATTATGTCAAACAAGCTTGAGACTTTCCTTCAGGTACAAAGGCCAAATGGAAGATGTCATCAGAGACAAAAAGGGGTACGTACTATAAATGGGCTAAATTTCAGCAGATAATGTCAAACACTGTAGGACATTGTGCAGCATCACATTTCCTGTTCGTTTTCCTGCTCGGGCACACAAAAGCCAGTTGCCAAGAGCAGAAGTAAGTTATATTAGGACATCACTGGCACTGCATACACAAGTTATCAACAAATTACTGTATAATGTGTCCCCATCATCAATGAAATACTGCTGTGGTGTGACTTGGCATACACAACACCACAGCATTTGGCTTTAATCACCCTCCCGCCCCCATACACCCTTTTTGTTTCTAAAACTCATTAGAATATAGCTAGAGCTCTAGCCAATGTGGCTGCTCTCAATGCCTGTTATGGTAGGCATGGTTTTAGATTGGATAGTTGGTAAGCTGCTCCAGCAGTTCAAACTGAATCCACTGAAAGTGCATTTCAGCAACATGTATCTAAAACCCCATACTGCCATATATACTGTATCAACTTTAACACTGCTAGCACCTTCAGCTTTCCTTGGATTTTAACTTGTCAGGCCTGTGTGTTTTCTGCCTGAAACAAAATTGTGTATGTAGAAAACCCATGAACAAGAGAAACCAAGCATCACATTTCCATACTGTTTGCCATGTGGCTGTGCTATTTCAATTTCATTGCAAATTCCTTCCATCTTACACTCTCTAATCAGTACTACATGGTATGTTGTAAGTGCACATTTTTAGAGAGCTTTTGCAGGACTGAACATACTGAACATTTGCTTTTTAAACAGTGGAGGTACTTATAGAGGACTTAATCCAACACCAGTTCCAGTCTGTTAGTTTTTGTTTCCCATACTCCAGTAAATACAGAAATAAAAGCTTCAGGAGTCACATAATAATTTCTCTTATTCTATAACCTTATCAGTTGTATCACAGTGTGATACGTTGAATGTATTGCACCACTGATTATACTGCTTGTTGAAGCCACAGAGGGCAAAATTTTGAAATAGCATTCTGGTTTGTGCTTTTTGAACCAATTCATATGCTGCTCAGAAGAGTGAGCACTCTAGGCTTTTGGAGCTCTACTTGCAGCTTGCCATAAAAGACAACAGAGGTGATTTAAAAAAAAAAAAAAAAAAAAAAAATTTTCATCTTGAATTTAAGTTGAAAACCTGGCATTAGTTCAAAGCCAATACATTTTCCTAAATGGATTACACTGGTTTCTAAGGCAAGATTTTCATACTCAGCACCTCATCCTCTGCCATGAGAAGATTGCTGGCTGCTGGCATCCAGTCAAAGTTTACTCCTAGAAGAATCTGAAATAACCCTTTTCTTGTTTAACGGTTCTACCGAACAGCTGTATTGGTGGAGACAGGGGGTGCAATGAAGGGAAGCAGTATACCAAAAATAGCCAACACCTCAGCATTCTGTTTTTCTAGCAAAGAGTGCCTAGAGCTACAATGCACTATCTCTTATTTGAGAAAACAGAAACAGATTCAGAGAAACAGATCAGCGGAAACTGAGCCGACAGTTAGTTCTGCTGCAAGGACTGGTTTCTCTGAATCTACTGGTTTAAAGAACAAGTGCCAGCAGGTAACCAGCAAACTACACTCACATTTCTTTGGGGACATCTAAAAGGGGTCCACAAATGTGGAAAGATGGATACACACCAGAAGAATATACTCAAGGTCAATATAAGTAGCACTGTCCATAATGTTTGTAATTAACTCCATCTTCAGAGTACTGTGCCCAATGCATTTCACCAGCATTACATGTGAATTACATTGTATGTGACTATACAGGATTTGTTAGTCTTATCATGCGTAAAGAACATGGCAATTTATGAAATCTGAAGTATTCCAGAACCACAAAACACCATCAGTAGGGTGCAGTGAAGTCTACATATGGGTTTTTTTAATTTCTTCCTTTACCACAGGTATGAATATTTCTCATTTCCAGCACTGGATTTACCCATTTTGAGATGTCCTCAGAAAGACAGTCTTTCTATTCCTGCAATACAGGTCTGAAAATTCACCTTAGAATAATTTATTTTCAAGAATAAATATTAATCTTTTAATTGCAGTTTGTTTTTTCTCCTTTCAGTTTCATCAGATACCAACAAAAGTTAAGAGTATGAAAAAAGGATCTACCAGTTGGGCCAAACTGGTATACACTAATCTGCTTGTCTTTGATAACCACTTTGTTTCCTTTATTTGCTATATCCCATCAAGACATGCCTTGTAATTGGCAGCAGAACCTAGACTGCTCTAGTTAAAAAGCTTGGTGCTACATACTTACTTGCTAAAAGTAAACAGGAAAGAGAAACCACATGCAGCTGCTGTATAGATATGTCATAACGATCCATAAAGAGGTCCAACAGATACACAGCTAGATGTCGTGCAGCAGGACAGAGTCTGAACCGATTGCTCACAATAGCAATCAGATCTGCGAAGTATCTTCTCAGATGTAACTGGGGAGATTGGCCTTTGTAGGAGGGCAGCTTCAGCTCCTATATGGACAGCAGCACACAATTTAATTAAAACCATCCTTTAGTTTGAATTGGTATCAGATTAATATAGATGATATTCTAAAATTTATCATGGAATTTTCAAAGGATTTCTCTCCTCTTTGTTCTGTTCCATCATTTCAGCACCCCTTTTCACAAAACAAAATGTTGTATTAAAGAAGACCTAGGAAATAATTTGGTTCTGCACAACATTAGTATAATTATCTAAAATTTAACATCTTTCAGTTAGGCAACTGGCTAAAGTGACTTAAGCTTCTACCACTCCTGTCATATGACCTCTACTGCAAAGACTCTACCTGCCAGCAGGGAAACAGCAAGCATAGGTTGAGTACTCCTCAGTTGCTTCAATGCAAAGTCCAATAGCTTGACTCAACACCCTCCTGCTACAGCTTAATTTGAGCAATCAGACTTTGTACTGAAGTGTTTGCATGTTCCAGTGCTGCCAGATCTCCTGCATGTACTTCCAGGATAAGGGCACTACAGCTAGCTGAAGGCAGCAACCTTAGGAAGAGGAATAGGGTGCACGTGTCAACATTTGCTGCATGCATATGTTTAAACATTGCCTTAATCTGATCTGATTCATGTTGCACTGACACCGATTACAGTGTGTTCTCAGGCATTTAGTTAAGCACACGCAAAGCTCATATGTCCTCAGATTTGGGGCTGACCCCACAAAACAAAAGCCCTACACCACAGATGAGAAAAATCTATTTATCTATTTTGAATATAAAATTTAGACTGATAGAAAAAACATTCCCTAGGCTTCTATCTAGTAGCTAGTATCTTCTCTTGTATACATCAGATCATCAGTGCTGTCTTCTGTTATAATGAATAAGTTTATGAGTTGGATTGTGCATACTCATAGTATGAGTAGGATTTTGTGTACAATTAAATTTTCAGTGGAACAGTCCCATAACATCAAGTTGGAACAGAATAGCTCAAATTTTCTAATTTTTAAATCAAATCAAAAGTTTTGAAACGTGCTATTTAAGTGAAAAAAAAATACACAACTACAACATGCAAGTCCCTGCCCATATCTACTAAGCTTTGAAATTCATCTTCTGCAACACTAACTTAGTTTTAGTAATGGTAAGTTCAGTACCAAATAAGTTACCCTGTCCTTGTCTTGAGTTCCCTCTGTCCCCCACTCCTGAAAATAGAAGTTTCTTTGGCAGTCATGCCTAAAAGAAAGAGAATCTGCTCATCAATTACTATCAAACAGCAAAAGCACATTTTTAGTAGGTTCAGTCACTAAACTGATTTTCAGCTCTGGACAGAAGATGTGCTTTACTATGAAAGTAACCCCAAAGAGCTACTTTAAGTCAGTCAAAGCAACTTCAAAACAGTATTGCCTACACCCTCTACTATTCTTACAGCACCTAGTGTCTACTTGGTTGGTTCGGTTGTTTTTTTACAATAGCATCACAATGCTTTCTGGAAAATTTAAACTTGGACCTGCTTACACATTCAAAATGAAGAACCAAACTGCCTTTTATTAAGCGCAGAAAGAGAACAGTCTGCTCAGCCAAATAAAGTGTCAAAACTGAAACGGACTGAGCACTAATTATGGCGAGGACACTGTTCTTCAAGGTTTAGAGAAGGAAACTTCACCAAGACCTCAGGCCAGGCCCACCGAGCGGCGGTAGCCTCACAAGCGATGTCCACCCCGTTCCCCGCCGCCGCGCCGTCTCCCCTCCGGAGGGCCGGCTCCGATTGTTAAGAGTCCTCACAAAGGCTCCGGGACCGCCAACCCTCCGCTTCCCCCACGGCGCGGGGCCGGGAGCGGCCTCAGCGCGCCGCCACGCCCCGGGCTTCTCACCGCCCCCCTCAACCCCCCCACCACCCGCGCAAACCAGCCACCACGGCCGCCGCTCCGGGCTACCTTGTAGCGAAGCGCTTGATGGATGTCGGCAGCCAGTTGTCCTGTCCACCACTGCGCCTCCAGCTCCATCGGCGGGGCGGCGCGGCAGCCGGGGCCTGAGCAGATGGGAGGAAGCGACGCTCGCTGAGTGCGGGCGGGGCGGAACAGGACGGGACGAGCAACACCACCCTCACCCCTTCCTCGCTCACCCCCGGTTAAACGCGATCAGCTGCCTCCCGCCCCACGAGGCACCCTCGACCCCCCAGCCCAGCTGACCGCCATGCGGGCCACAAGTGAGGCTCGTTAAGCCGCCTCCTCCCCCCGCAGGACGCGGTCAGGCGAGAGGGGTGCGGAGGAGCCGGCAGCCCGATCCCGGGGAAAGGGCGATCGCGCCCCAACAAAGGCCGGCGGCGCTTACCCCACCGAAACCATCACTCACCTTACGCTGCGGCGCGGCTGGCGGCCACAGCGGGGCCTGGCCCGGAGCATCTACGCGCGGCGCGCCGTCCCGAGGGCTCCTCCGCCATCACACAGTGCCGCCTGCCTCGCCCATTGTTAAAGGGCCGAGTGGGCCGGCGTGTATACAAAGCCAGGCAGCGCTTGCACGCGGCCGTCGGCCCGCCAATCGCCTGCCGCCTTACACCACGGCCTGCCTGCCGAACGCCAATCAGGGGGCGGCACTCATAGGACGCACTAAACCCCCCGCTCTACCGCAAGGCGCGGGACAGCTTTGAACCCGCGGAGCTGCCGTAGCCGCCCCGAAAAAGGCCCGGGGAGGACGGGGCGGAGCTCCCGGAGCGCCGCGAAAGGGGGCGGCTTCGGTGGAGGTGGCCTCGCTTGGAGGGCCTGTTGGCATCGGACTCGCGCGGGAGGGGAGGGTTTGCGGGCTCGGCGTCCTGATTGGTAAAAGGAGCTCCCAGTTGCGCTCCTGGTTGAATAGTAAGTGCTGTGCAGCTGTGTTGTATTCAGAAGGTCTTTTTCTATATTCTTTCCACTTGTTGGTAACCCCCTGAGAGAGAGATCTTACAAAGTAATGCTTGGCACTTTATAGCGGCTTACATCTTTGAATTTCCAAAGAACTTGCTAATGAGAATGTAAAACTTAGTACAACAAGCAGGGTAAACTGATGAGGAAATGCTTTGTATGCAATTTATGTTGAGGGAGTAGATTTCATCTTACATTTCTGCCCATATTCAGACATTATTATTTTCTTTTTTAATTAAGAAAATGTAAACCAACTTGCTGACATAACCTGTTTAGTGACTTTGTAGCCAGGGTTGTAAAAGCCTGCTCCTTTGAACATGTCTAACTTTAATGGACTGTCCTATGGACTGCAGTTGTCCATTTCAGCTGAGGAGGTGTGCTTATAGGTAGAAGCCATTGATTTTGAGGAAACCTTTCTTGGGAAATTTCCATTTATGACAGGTTTTGTTTTATACTGCTACATAGTTTTCTGAAGAAAAAAAGTGGAAAAATTTTAGTAGTTTTTATGCATGTATACGTAAGAGAAAATACTTCAGCCATTTACATTAGCTATGTAAGATCTATGGACTAGTGACAATATGACAATATTGAGAAAATTTTGCTGTTCTGATGGCTTTTTGTCTTGTTTCTATACATTGTTTTATAGACACGTCCATGCTGAAGCTAATTTTGATATTTGCAGATATATTGTTTTAAAAGTACATACTATTGAAGAAAGTATTACCAAATTTTATATTTTAAAGATAAGATAAATCTCAAAAGCAGATTCATAATGGAAACACTTTCATTCACAACACCTTTATGGCCTTCAAAAATGGGTTGTCTGTTTGAAGAGGAGAAAGCTAATAAACACCAGTATGCTAAAAACCTGTTAAAATAGGCCCAAACAGGGGAGCTGATGTTTCTACTCAGTGTGAATACAAGAAAATTTTTTTCCCAGTTCAGGTGCCAGAGCACTGGAACAGACTGCCCAGAGAGGTTGTGGAATCTTCTCTGGAGATATTCAAAACCCGTCTGGACGCGCTTCTGTGTGACCTGGTCTAGGGAATCCTTCTCTGGCAAGGGGGTTGGACTAGATGATCTTTCGAGGTCCCTTCCAACTCCTAATATTCTGTGATTCTGTGACATTAGTTAGCACTGCTGCATCTCACTAGAGCTTTTTAACTACTGTGTGGATTACTCTGTTGCTGAACTGTTAAGCGGGGTAAAAATAGATACTTGCTGGCTTATTGCTCAGATGTGCTTGTCTGACTCTGATAGAAAACATCATCCTGATAAAGCTATGTAGTCTGAGAGCTATTTAATTTATATGTAATAGTCAAGAAGAGTAATGATGCCATAGTTACTTGCCACACTACGAAGATGAGTGAGCAGTGGAACGACCTATTTCAGATCCTCCTAACACTTCTTTGTTGCCTTTTTCCAAGTCGTTATCCACCCATTGCAACCCATTTTAATTGAGTTGTTGATCTTGTGAACAGTTACATGTGTGTCTGCCTTTTCATGCTATCAAAAGATAGGTTTGGAAACAGCCTTGTCATACTGCCCAAGGCCAGGATTGCTGCTGGCAGACATTTTTCTGATCTTGGAGACATCCAGAAAACCATCCTATTGAAAAAGCTGAAGCATTTCTGTGCAGGCATGTTGTTATCTGCAGGAAGCATACATCTCAGCTTACACCTTAGCCCTGACTGGAAGAACTGAGAACAGTCGTGGAGTCTACAAACAGGCTGATTGCTTTCAGAGTACCAAGTTTGCAAGATCACAGTTCAAGGACTTACATGGGGATGGGAGTAGTGCAACTATATTCAGAATAGGTTAATTCAGCTTCTTTGCATGTCTTATTAGCAATCCTAAAAGTAATACCCAGTGGTATTTTTTTAAATGGTGCAGATTTTATCTACTTTTGATAAGTAGATACCGAGGTTGTGTACAGTGCTTTAAGTGTTCATACCTTAGTCTGTGTGTAAGTCAGGAGAGAATCAAAACAAACTCATTAAGTCCCTAGAATAAACAGAGGATATTAAAGATTACTTTCAGTGCTAGTAGTCAGGTTTTCTTTAGCAAGAAACTGGAAGTGTGTACTTTTCCACTTACATGTAGTACATGGAACCTGAAAGAACAAAAAGCAGAGCTGAATGCTATGAAAGCATTTTGAAATTGGTATACCCTTTCTGTGAGTGACTGCGAATCACCGAAGCAAACACGTATGTCTCAAGAGGGAAATGAGATTGGCTGTGAGAGCTACTGCCTGTGCTTTGAAAAGGTGCCATATAGCAAAAAACCCTGTTATTCTTGGAACTCCCCAAGAAAAATTACAACCCTGAACTACATCCAAAACAGGCTGGAATGCAATGTGTGAAATCTTGACTAAAATGCTTGTAACATTTTTGTGGAATCTTCTAAAGAGGATGCTGCTGAATTCTTACAATTTATGGACCTGTAATTCACAGGTTATAGTCCTAACAGAATTTCAGACATGGTGGGGGAGCTGACTTCTCTTTGTAGTTAATGGAAGGTTAGATCTGTATCTTGGGAGTTGATGCATGTATTTATTCGTTTAAGCTGCTTTTTCCTCCACTATTTTTTGGCAGTTCTTCTTGGCTTGTGAAAAAATAAAGGTGGCTTTAAAAATACAAATGAAGAACTTGCAAATAATTGCCAAGTACAGCAAATACTCTGATCTTAAGAACCACCATCTCTCTACATTAGAAACCTTTTTGTCCTCCTATACTGTTTGTGGTATATTGTTTTAGTGTTAATGGTACATCGACCACAGAGTACTACAGTTCCTGATTTTACTTCTGTGCCTATTGTCATAAGTTACATCTTTGGCTTTTGGATTTTTCTTGACTGGCAGAATTAGATGAATCAGTCACTTCAGCTATATAAGCAGAGTCCAGGACAGAAACTGAATTCTACAGTGACGAAGTACTGAAAGAAATATTTAATAATGGCTCAGTCACTATGTTAATTGTTTTTTTTTTTTATAGGTTCTTGATTTTCTTTTGAAGCTTCTTGGTCATTCTCATCTGAGTAAAGATGTGATAATTTCATAAAAGGTATTTTTGAAGGACTGCATTTTTGGAGTTACAATGTAAGAAAATCTCAATTTTATAGGACAGAGAATTATTAAAAAAAAAATAATAATGAAACTTTGTTTCTGTGTTTTTTAGGGCTGAGAAAAGTTGACCCTGCTTTTGTTGCTGTACTTGATCTTATTTTCAAACAAAGGCTGCATTCGATGACTTTCATAGCAGTAATATTTCAAGGGCATTTAATTAAAGGGAATGAATCACTCTAAAGACAGGATTGTAACTACTCACAGAACTCTTCTGCAGCATGGTGGAAGATGAAATGTGGCATGTTGGAAAAGAGTTATAATACATCAGAAGCATTAGTGAGGGTAGCCTCCTGCTGAAAGTACTCCAGGATTATATTTGTAAATGCTTCTACTGAAAGTTGAAGATACTCAAAGTTGTCTGGGGATTTGGAGCCCCAAAATGAATAGATACTAAATATGATTAATAGATTTGAACTTGGTTGGTATATTTTTTTGAATTCTTGACTTTAGTTGTTAGTATGGCTATTAAGAGAGAAAGCCTCTGAGCATTCTCTGGCCGGAACGATACGTGCTTTTCATGAAGCATTTTAATGAACAATTTAGCTTTAAGTGTTCTCCTGTCCTTTGGGAAGCTATTATAAAAATGTGTGCACATTAATGTTTTAGTTGGCATTAGGATAAATGTATATGATTTTGATAATGTGTTGGATGAAGGAAATGTTCATATAAGTGGAAGAGTGTTGATGGATGTGGAGTTCTTTTCTGTAAGTTACACTGTGGATTTAGGAAATACCTTTGTCAGTATCTAAAAAGACTGGAGGAATTTTGCATCTACAGCATATGTACTTCCTGCTTGGAAGGCTTCAGCTCATTTGACTGGAATTTAGGAAAGGTTACTTGTGCAGTTAGCTCAGAGATGGAGGGGTAGAGCTGTTAGTGATATGTTGTTGTTCCTGTCAAACGTGTTTTGATGTTAATTATATCCACAGAATTTAAGTGGGGTAAAGTGGCCTGTTCATTTTCATTCCAAACTGAAGGTCCAATAAAGATTTTTTAATTATTATTTTTTAAAATAATATCCAGGGCTGCCAAATTAGGAGCCAGCCCAGGCAGAGTACCACAGGGTTCATGCTTTTGTCTGTTAGTGGTTGCCATGGAGGAGAGCTGCATACAGACATGGGCTCACATCCACAGGGGGACTTGATCTTGGTGCTTTTTGTTGAAGTACTTGACTAGTAGTTTTTTAGCTCTGTAGCATGAGTGAAAAACTTCACACTTCCAGTTTCTTGTAATTGAAATGCCAACTGATACTTCTGAAAGCAACCACTAATATCCTCTGTTCAGGGGACTTACTGAGCTTGTTTCAAGTCTGTCCTAATTTAGATGCACGGGGGTAAAGGCAGAATATATAGAGCCCTGTATTTTCTCTTTGGTAAGGAAACGCTGCTATTAGGTCCTTTGGAGCTGTCTCTGAGCTGAACAAGCCCAGATCACTTAGCCTCTGTTCATAGGACAAATGCTCCAGTTCCCAGGGATCTTTGGTGGCCACCTGATTAATTTGCTCCAGTTAGTCAATGTCTTTGTTGTACTGGAGGAAGGAGTGGGTCCGAAAGCTGGATGCAGTATTCTAGATATGGTCCAATGAGTGCTAAGCAGAAGGTAATAATCACTTCATTTACTTGCTGTGGTCCTGCAGGCCAGATGATGTTGATCATCTTCAGTGCCAGGGCATACTGTTGGCTCATGTTCACCTTCCTGCTGTAGGAGTCTTCAGCTTCCCTGTACTGCTAGCCAGTCTATACCACACTTTCTTTCAGGATGTTTGCCAGGGTCACAGCATGGCTTAATCTGTGTCCATGAGAGAAACAAACAAACAAAACCAAAACAAAACCCCCCAAAACCTAAAACAAACACACAACCCCCCCAACAAAACAAAAATGAAAAATTGTAAACTTCAGATAAATCCTGCCAAATCCCACAGTGTTTATGTGTGTTTCAAGTGCTGTGCTCCTTGATCCACTACTTAGATGTGCTACACCTTGTTCAGTTGTGTTGGTAGTGATGACCTTGTAGTTTGGTGTTGCAATATGTAGGAATAGTGTATCCTAATCTCATCATAGATCACAATGAGATCTGAGACCTGGTTCTGCAATGGTGTCTGATGGATGGTGGCCAGTTCTGCATTTGATAGTCAGGGCCAAGGGTAATCTTTGTGTCTTACTATGCTCAAAGAATCTGAGATATTCATATGTTTGGGACACATTTTACTTTCACACACATGGTCTTGTGTTGAAGGAACCAATTAACTATATCATTATCTGATTAGTGTGTGGAAGTACCTTTCTCAAGCCTCATGGGCAAATAGACCCTTCACTTCTTCCTAATATCTTCTTCTGCTATTCAGTGCATGATTATCTATTCACAGCATATCTAGTTGAGACATGTTTTAATAGACATGAGTCAGTACTCTTTATTTTCATTCATTGCATTGTAACTCATTGCACCCACTGCCTTATAAAATGCAGAAAGGTACCTCCATTTGAATATCATTAAAAGCACTGCAATGACTGGTTAAAAAAGTCTGTTAAATGAACAGTCATGTTGAAAGGATGTCTGGATGGAAGGTTAAAATGAACCCAAATCGTTTGGTTTCATAGCTCATTGTCAGTGGTACTCCCATCTGAAATTGTGTCCCCTGTTTTGTGTTAAGGTCTCCGTTTGGGACAGTTTGATGAACACATGTGCAGACCTGTATAAAAGCTGTGCCCTAACAGGTAATTAACACCTCATGGGAGAAATGGTTCAGTATTAAATTGGGTTTGGTGGTTTGGTTTTCTTTGTTTGTTTGAATTAAGGAAAGAGACAGTTTTAAGATAGGTTCTGCTCTAGGAAGGAAAGGGCAATCTCCACCACCACTGTGTAAGAGTTAAGAAGAACTGGTGAGACATTTCTCATACTACACCTTAACCAGCCTCTGACTTGGAGAAAACGTGCTATCCAGAGTCAGTGTGCATCTGTGACTGGTCTGTATTTAGTGGCTTTGCAGGTTGCATTGCTGTGATCGTGTGCACAATTCCTAATAAAGTGAAACGTTTGTTTTCCTGTCCTGTTTGGGATTACCTTGAGGACAATGTGTAAGAACCATCTCTTTTGCACTGTTGGCAAAATAGAGTCATATTTGATTAGCATTTTGAGTGAGAAACACTGCATATGGAAAAGTGATATAAATCTCAGACTGAAATTAGAGATATCAGTATGGTAAATAAACACTTATCTGTGAAACATTCATACATTACCATTTTTTAAATTTGTACAAAATTCTCTTTGGCAAGAAAACAAACTAGCACTTCATGTTTTTCCTCTCACTAATGGTCTCAGTCTTAAGAAATGACAGCTTGTGTTTTTTCTTTATGTGGTGGTCCGGCAATTTCAAAACAGATGACAGAAGTCAATCTTTGTGTTTTAGTCATTGCTTTGCTTAGTATGTGACTGTGATTAGAGTAGGTATTGCTTGTAAGAACTAGTGTGATTGATACTGCTGGGTTTTTGTTTTCTGGAAGTTTGTTACATTTTGTAATTTATTGTTTGCTGAAAAATGCTTGTGGAGTTCTTTGATTTTACCATCTGCAGTTTGCAACTTACTTAGCTATAAAAGCCAAGTGGTATTACTGTTGATTCCTGGATGTTTTGTTTGCTTGTTTGTCTTTTTGTGGTTGTTTGCTTGATTGGTGGTGGTTGGTTTTGGTTGGTTTTTTAACCACCAGAGGTGACTTGACCTGAGTTACAATCCTCTCTTAAAAGATTTATGAACATAAATAGTGCCATTTAAAGTTATTCTGTTGCATGTGTCAATGTGTTTACATGCTCAGAACTGGCTTTTTGTGTCTACATGGTGCTGCTGTAGGGGAGCAAGAGCTTTGGACTGCAGAAAGTGAAGGGAGATGCATCTCAGTAAAGTTGTGGTGAATATGTGGCTCCAGGTAAATGATCATGGAGGGGGGCATATAGGGGTATGAAGCTGGAGAAGAGTAGAAGTAGGTGATTAATAGGAGTGACTATGACCAGTTAAGTCCGCAGAGACTGATGTTCAGAGCAACACTCAAAGGCTGTATGTTAGGTTGGGGACACTATGGAAAAGTTGGCTCTTCAAATAACATCAGATGTTCATTGGTAGATCAACGTGTATGTTAGCTCACAGGGGCTAAATATGGAAAAAAGCAAGTCAGATTACAGTGAGTTTTCCAACTGTTAGGTTTTACTACCTATGTTTATTAAAGATTTCAGATAAGCATTTCCATGATGATGATCTAGGACTGAAAAACCCCCAAACAAACAACAACAACAAAACCAAAAACTCCACTACATTTTACTAAGATTTAAGTTATGATATTACTGTGAAGATCAGAGGTTTAATGCTGCAGGCATAGAGCCACTAATGCTGGAACCAATTTGGGTTGTGGTTTAATGAAATATTAAGTTTGACTTTAGGGTTCCTACAGGTGGTTTAAAAATGTGTTGCTGCATGACCCAAAGCTTTGTTCTGGCATAAAGTTTATCTGATAGTTCAGCTTTGTTTAAAACATTTAATTGGGTTATGCTTTTGCTGGTTATATCAACGGTTGTCTATTAGTGCTGCAGTTACTTTGTACAAGAACAGGACTCACCTGTCCTCTGACACCCAGCATAAACCTCGCATAAAATTAGAAACCCAGTATAAGGTCTGCAGTTTATAGTCTTACTGTATTAATCACATCAAACTATGATCTGTATAGATCCTTATCTAGATCTGCTTTCTACTGTGGGTTCATCTAACATCACGTTGATCTGCTACTAGTACCTATTGAAGCCTGGTCCTACCTATGGTTAAGAACATTTGCATCCTCTATGTTTGAGTTTCACTTCCTTATCCTATGAACAATTTAGCTGTGGCCCAAGTAACTGAGTGACAGTCATACTATGCAAACACTGGGTGCAAATAATCTTGCAGATCTAACTCATCTAAATGCTTCTATTGAAATCAAATGAGTAACATGAGATGAGGTGGCAGGCTTTGTTCTAGTGCATAAAGTGGAACAACTGTTAATGTAGTTACTGGAAACAAAAAGAAAATGAGGGCTTTGATTTTTTTACCATCAATGGAAGAGACTGAAAGCTGAAATTATTTTAAAAAGATTGAATGACATCCTTCTCGCTCAGCTTTGTGGAACTGTAAAATAGATTGACTGAATTCAGAGAAGAAACACAGAAGTAATAGAAAAATATACTGTTTTTCCTTCTGAGTTCAGATTGGGTCATACTGAATATTAATTCATGGCCCTTCCTAGTGGTTTGCGAGTACTTCCCAAAGCCAAAATATGTGGTTTTGGTTGATCAATGGTCTGCAGTTAAATGAGGGCAAATAGTGAGATATTCTGAGGTTGCAGAACACAAAGTGAATTGACAGAGCTCTCCAGCATAGCTACAACAGGAGAATCATTATTTCATTTTCCCATTCCCTTTCCATTGGGATTTTGCATTTCTCATGGAACTACTTCAGTCACGGTGTAAAATTTAGTAATAGCACTTCTATAGGCATACTTTAGCCAGACAAAATGAAGGAGCAGACCAGCAACATGTGATCAGAGAAATCTCTATGGATCTGTAATACTCCATGGATCATGAAGTAGGAAAAGAGGATACATGGATGTAGGAGAAGTTATATGCAGTGAATGCATCTGTTTTCAACTACTTTCAAATTTCGATTATTTGCAACATAAATTTATGTAAATGTATTGAGTTTAATTTTATAGTGTCATGGAGTCTCACCATTTTACTTAACTGTATCATGAAGAGCAGCTAAATGAGCTGAACAGAAGAACACAGCATTTGTCCTATCTTCCTATTTTCAGCTTCTTCCTGAAATAGAAGAATAAATGGCATAACTTCAACCAGGATATTCTTGTGAACATCTAAACTACTCACTTAACTAAAAGCCTGAAATGGAACAAAAATGCCAGTTTGGAAAATGCAGTGTAATGTGAATAGTAAGATTCCAGGGTAATTACTCATGTCTGTCAGGGGCCCACCCTGAAAGCATTGCCTAACTTTGACCTGCTTCTAGCCGGCTGGGAAATAGGCAGGTTGCCCAGTGGAAATAAGAAAACATTCAAAGGATGTATTAGCATAACTTAAACATGTCACAAGCATATAATCATCAAGGTTTAATTGAGGGCTCTCCATAATCCACATTTTAAAATCTGATGCTCATTACTGCATCAGCTCTGTTCTGTTCCCACTGAAGTTAGTTGGAGTTTTGATACTGAGAAATTATTGTTCTTAAGTTGTCAAAATCTGTACGGTTTTTACCAAATAATTTATTACTTTCAGTGCTGCATGTAGTAGAAACAGTTCTGGTACCATTCTTGTTCCTACTGTAGGGGTAGCCATAATCTAAGTGAGTAGCTCCCTATCTCACAGAGCCTGTTTAATCGGGATCCTGTAATCCTGTAGCTTACACCTATTTCCCCTGGTTCTAAGATGTTACATGCAGAAACCAAAGTCAGTTGGAATAATATTGTAATAAGGGGAGACCAGCAAAAGCAGGCAGGTTTTACTTCACAGCAGTTCAATGTTGACTGCCACATGCCCAAAAGTTGAAGATAAAATTTTTGTATGCTTTGCAAAGGCTTTGCTTAGAATTGCTGAATAGGAATTGTTTGGTTTTGGTGGTTTTGGTGTAGGTGTTGGGTTTGACTTTTTTTTTTCCCCAGAATGGTGTGTGACTCAGTTACTTAGTAAATTAAAAATTGCTGACTCTTGGTGTTGATGATTTGGACTCTTCCCAAACATGGGCTGGATGAGGATCACTGAATCATGTCTAGTCTGGCAGGAATGACTGTATAAGAACTGCTAGCATGTAAGTGGAGAGATCTTGGGATGCTTTGGAGACTGATATCTTGGTCTCATTAAAGCTTTTAATGGTCACTTGCCAGTGAGACTCCTTTGGAGTTGGGTGAGCCCATTATCAGACCATAAGACCATGGAGCTGCCAATGAAAATTTTCATCTGCACTCCAGGCAAAGTGCAGGGAAGCACCATGCTAAACCAGGGAAAACTGTTAAGCTAGATCAAGAGGCTTTTTTTTGACGCTTAACCTGTGTGCACAAAAATTTGATTTTGCTAGCTCATGAGTCATACCTTGCCTTAAGAAGGCTGGTATTGCTATAAACCTCTGTTGGGTCTAGAACACTTATCGTGGTATCACATCTCCTGTGATGCCCAGATTGACTGGGATCTAGTGAAGGGCTGTGGTGAGAAACCAGTGAAATGACTCAGGTTTGGAGTGATGCAGCCTGTAACTAGTTAGCTATACTCCCAGAGAGACTGCCACAACCTCGGGAAGCACAGTGCGAGGCGAGGCTCTGGTTTCCAAATTTGTACGTCTACACATGTTTTTCTGTACTCTTCACCAAGGATCCAGCTCAGTTCCCTTGAAATGCAATGGCACAATTCTTTGCAATTCCCCTTGGTGCCCTGCTGATTTGAACTGCACTGTTTGTATGGTAACAGTAAGTGACAAGCTGGTAGCTTAGAACTCCATTGACTGTGAGTGTCTTCAGAGCAGAAGGCATACGTATTGGTGTGTGTATGTGTGCATGAAATTGGGTCTGCATACTGTGAAATGCTGCCAATTGGCAGCAGAGCACTTGGACAAAGAGCTTTTGTTGCTATCTCTTCTCTTGAGGATTTTGTTGTGATCAATATGTAATCACCGTGAGAAAGAAGCAGAAGATCCAATGCTCCTAGAATATATATATCTATTTTTCATTCATTACAGAGCTGGATATCTTTCCTGAGAGTGGTTAAACTTAAGTTGTATAATAATAATAAAACAACACAATAAACATTGGTGTTAATGTTTTGTTTATTCAGATAACTGCTCTTATTTAAGAGTTTTTAATTTTCCCTTCAGTTTCTGAAGCTGAAGACATGAATGCTGGAGGAGAAAGGGATGAATGTATGAAAAAAGCAACTCATCAAGTGTAAGCATTCTTACTCAGCATTTTGAAAAGCCTTCAGCCTCAGGGCTTAAGGAGCTGGAAATGAGGCAGAGCTGAGCGCTGCACCAGAGCCTATACTCAGTCGATGGTTATGTTAAGTTGGTACAACTCCGTACGTGCTACAATCTGGTAATTTGTAATGGTAGATGAATCTGAGCCTGAGAACTCCTTGGATACATGCCAGCGTCTCAGAACTCGCACTGCTGTCCTTGTTTGCCAATTTAGCAGGGATGTCTAGGAATAGGTTTGGAAACAGCATTGCTTTTTTACCTCTAGAGGGACCACCAGGATCAGAGATGAAGCCTGCCACAAGCCGGCAATCAGCTCGGCACGCTTCTATTTCTTAGTCCCCTGTCCGAAGACAGAGCGCTCCAGAGCAATAATAATGAAATAGTGAAAAAAAGAGGAACCTTGGGAAGCAAAATTTTGGCAGGAATTACATCGACAGAGTGCTGCCTATGAGTGCTGGGCTGCGTTCAGGGTGGTGAGAAATCCTTCCCCACGCTGTTTGGATGCCTCCAGCTGTCCCTTCTTTTTTTCCCCCTGAGAGGACAGAGTAGGCAGAGGATTGTACTCATGCAAAGAGTTATTACTCTCTAGCGTTTGTAGCTGTGGTTCAAACCACCTTGAACCACTCCAGTCTGACCTCTTCCGCTGGAGGCAGGGCAGAATGAGCCCTCTGAAAATGGTGGGTCACATGATGTCTGGATACCCCTGTAGCATTTTTGTCTCTGTGTCTCTGCATTACACATTTGTACTGTGAAATTTCTGCTGTGATGAGTTATGGTAGAAAACTTGGAGTTTTCTCTGAAAATGAGGAATCATTCACTGGCTTCTTGTTCAGCATTAAGTCAAGGTGAACATGGTCTCCTTGTTACAGTATCTCTAAACTAGTCTGAACTTGGTCTTCTGCATGACTTTACTCTTTCAAACAAAACTCTGCATTGTTTCCTCCTACTTGTTTGAAATGTGTCTCCAAGAGCTTTCCGATCTACTTTTAATAACTAGTTAGAGTGAAATGCTTTGACTACATTTTCAGTTTTTTGATCTTACACCTATATAAATGGGAAGAAAAAAACCTTTAGGTATGCAAGTATACTTATTTATATATGTAGAAAACATCTGTATGAAAACACTGTGCAGCCAGTTAAAAGATTAAGTTGAATGAAATTTTTGATAGGCAGAATCATAGAATGTCCTGAGTTGGAAGGGGCCCATGAAGATCATCAAGTCCAACTGCTGTATATGCACAGGACAACCCCAAAAATTACACCATGCGCCTGAGTGTGCTGTCCAGATGCTTCTTGAATTCCGTCAGGTGTGGTGCTGTGACTACTTCTTTAAGGAGCCTGTTCCAGTGCTCCACCATCCTCTGGGTGAAGAACTTTTTCCTAACATCCAGCCTAAGCCTTCCCTGACAGAGCTTTGTGCTGTTCCCTCAAGTACCATTACAAGCCACGAGAGAGAAGAGGTCAGCTCCTGCCCCTCCACTTCCCCTTGTGAGGAAGCTATAGACCGCAATGAGGTTTTTTCCTCAGTCTCCTCTTCTCCAGGCTGAACAAACCAACTGACTTTAGCCATTAAGAGTCCTTCTTCAGCTCAGAGCTCTGTGTCATGACTGTATGACCATGCAATGCACATTCTTCTTAATTATGTTGCTTTGTCCTTACTGTTGACATAGCTGTGTTCTACCCAAGAGGACTTAGTGTTGTAGTTACTGATATTTGTAGAAGTGAAACTTTTGTTTTCTCTTGATATGGAAAACCTGGACTAGGTGTCTGTCTTTAAGTTTATACTGGAATATGTATCTGCAAGCCACATGATTGTCTGTTGGCTGTAGCCTCTCTGCAGCAGACTGGAAGAGAATGAGGAACACTTTGTAAAAAATGGAATAAAACTTTTACAGTTCTTCTATGCCAGCTCTCATGGACAAACTCTTGGCAGGAACTGAGGAATGCCGTTGTTATTAAGGTATAGGGAAGGGCTTGTAGGAGATGTCTCGGTTGGAGGTCAAGTTGGGCAGAGTGACCATGAGTTAGTTAGGTTCTCTATTTTTAGAGGGGTTAGGAAGTAGAATAGTAAAACTCCTATCCTTGACTTCCGTAGGGCAGACTTTAATTTGTTTGGTAGCTTGGTTTCCAGTATTCCATGGGAGAGAGTATTGAGGGATGTAGGAGTCCAGGAAGGCTGGACGCTCTTTAAGGATGAGGTATCGAGGGCTCAAGAGCNTAAAAGGAGTCCATATGAAACCCTTCATCCCCTAATGGATGCACGAG